>OX377203.1:73407965-73466965 GCA_947396885.1 Heligmosomoides polygyrus polygyrus | reverse complement strand
TCGTTACCCTCTCACATAGACGCGAAATACTTTGCTCGGCGATGGCTAATGGTGGTGGTCTGCACACATGTACCGTCGCATCCTATGTTGCACCTCGTCCTCTCCAGCTCGGTCACATGTTCAGAAAACATTATCGGTCTGATCATCAAACGCAACTTGTTCAACTACCTAGTCCTTTTTCCTTTCTTCGCCATTGCTGAACAATTATGATGAGGGAGAGAGGCCAACCTGCGGTGTTAAGTTGGTAGCGATTCCAATTCATCACACTTGAGCGCACGTAAATGGCTTGACTTGAAGGCGACAGCGCTGAGTATTTGTGTGCAAGCAGATCAAGGAGATTGGGACTAATTTTGCTGCCGCTTCCATTTAAACTCAGACTCCCCTTCGTGAATTCCCTGTTGCACTAATGGTCAGCACATGTAGTGCAGCTGTTGGAAGGCATCAATTTCGCGCGTCCCACGAGGTGTTTGGCAGAATCCTCAGTTGATTGCTAGCCGACTTTATCTGGTGTTCTGTGTAAGCCAGTGACTTGCCTATCAAATGAGCACCACAAGCATATGCTGGCCAAATACGCACTCAAATTGCTTCATCAATAAAGCACAGAAAGAAAAAGAGCGACGTTACTCAATCCTTTTTGGGATACACTATGCATTCTGCTTCCACGGGATGTGATGGAGGAATGCGTATTTGCCCATACCATGGCTTGCGATGGCCAACCGATGCACAAGTCAGCGAATTATCCCTCCCAGACAAGTCTGGCACCAATCTTTTTCTGACATCGGGGAATGGAAGGATGGCTGGCCTGAGCGGAAAATCCGAACTAGGAACGCGGTACCAAGCTTCATCGTGCACGGCTCTGTCTCCATGGACTTCTCATCTTCATTCAACCATTTTCTTTCCGATGCAGTTCGTTGCCTTATTTAAAATTCCAAGTCATACCGATACCCTCCATATTTCGTCTCGACTTTTTCATTAAGTAAGTAACACATTCCGTAGGCGCGTTTCGAAAATACGAACAACACGTATCGTTATCCGCTTAGTTTGATAGATAAGATGACACCGCTTTGTTCTTTGTGATCTTACTGAATCCTTGTCATACGATATAGAGGAAATGTCTTCGGTCGAGAAAGCGCCCTTATGAAGAAAGGGTTGAGGAGGATTTTAATGGAAACAATTCTTCGCAATATATTTAATACTTTTAAATGTCATGACGGGTTTAGAGATCAGACTTCCCCGCATTCAGAGCCACGTTTGCAGCACGCAGAAATTATAAGAAAAGGGATTAAAATGTCACCACTGGAGTTCTTCTGAGTCTTAAGGTGAGTAACTAAAACACTATGCAAAAAGACGCTGCCAAGATAAAAGGATAAAGGATAAAGGAGGGTGTTATTCAATTCACTTTGGGATGCGCCACGCATTCTACTTCTACGGGATGTTGTGGAGGCGATCTGAATGCGTATTTGCCTAAACAATGACTTGCGGTGGTCAGCCGATGAACAAGTTAGCGTTTTATTTTTCCCAGACAAGTCTGGTACCAATTCAAAGACCCCGGAGGGATAGAAGGATGGCTGGCCTAGGCGGAAAATCTGAACTAGGAACGTGGTATAGGGTGCATGCGAGCCGGCACTTCCTCCGACTGCGCTACACGCACCCTACCTTATCGATATTCAGCAGAAATTTGTTATTTGGAGTAATTGATTAAACGATTGGTTGATCAACAGAGCGTTATCTTTTACCGCTATCGTTGACACTTTATTATTATTTATTACGTGGCTAAAATCCATGTGAAGAACAATATAACTAGAAACAATATAGAATGACACCCACATGGCATTGGCTAACGATCCAGACCAAAGTGTAATAGAATGATTAGAAAGTACATGCGATAACAAACACCCAGAGAATGAAGAATAGAAAGGAGAACAAACCAAGAGGGGCTCTGCCACAAGATCTCGTTATGTCCTAAAATTATTTATGAATCGATTTGCATTTTTAATAAATGGCTTCAGCTTGTACGGGATAACTCAGTTCTTTGCAAGTTTCATATAATCCGAACCTGCTCTACTAACAAAAAAAAACGTCGAGTCAAAGATTTTGCAGTACTTAGTGAAAGTTTCTCTCCTCTACCTCGGGTTTTAGATGGTCTCACCAAGAAGAAATCACGTTTATCAGGTTCGCAGAAACCATGGAGAGTTTCGTAAACCATTACGAGGTCGTATGTTCTTCGTCTGTATGAAAGTGTCTGTAGCCCAAGTTGTTTGTTTCTCACTTCACTACCGGGAATAGCATCGTAATCAAAGCCACATTTCCTAACAAATAGGTTTCTAGTGAAGCTATTTTGGACATTTTCAAGTCTAAGTATATTTTTCATCTTAACTGGGCAAAAAATTGTTGTTCCATACTCAACGGCCTAACGTAAATCTTATAAGCTTTGTCAAGGACAGAGGGGTTTTTGTGGAAAGACTTCTAAAGAGATTGTGTACTACAGCATCGCTTTATTTGCAATTTGTTCCCAATGCGCGTCTAGAGCCAAATTTGCATCGAGGAGAAAACAAGACCTGTTGCTTGATCAGTCCTTGTAATCTCATTTTCACCTAACTTGTATGTGTAGCAGGGATTTGTTCTTCCTAAAGGTTTTTTCGTTTGATAAAGGGAGCCGCCGCTCGTGGGACCAGCGATCAACAGCATCTATATCTCGCTGCAAAATGTTTTGGTTATGGATTGGTGAGCTATGGTAAATTTTCAAGTCATCCGCAAAAGCTAGGCATTTCACTCCTGAACTCGTTATTAGTGACGGTAGTTCGTGGGTATAGATATTGAATAGAATAGGGGACAGAACTCAACATTATGGAACGCTACTAAGAGCCGGTTGAGGTGCTGAATTGGAATTCACACGTACAGTAAAAGTCTGCGATCTAAAAACTCAACTATCCAAGAAATTGATGGATGTATGCCCACCATGATCAGGTTAGCTTTTAGTCTCTTATGGCATACCCTATCAAAGGCTTTTGCAAAATCAAAATGAATCACATCAAGCCATCCTATGTTAACTATGTCGTTGGTCCAATCATTCAAGGCCTGTAGCACAACTGTCTCAGTGGATCGTTATCTCTGAAAACCATGTTGGTTTGCTAAGATCATGTTGTGGTGATCCAAGTGTGCAACAATTCTCTTTTTAAGAATTTTTCAAAAAGACGGGGGAACATAAATGTGACACTAATCTGTCGATAATTTTGCGGTGTCGTAAATGGGGGCTTTTTCGGTACTGTGTAACTATAGCGCTCTTCCATCTATGTGGAACTTCAGCTGTCATAAAGCTTGAATTGTAAATGAATTCAAGAGGCTCGACAATACTTGCATTACTTGTTTTGCAAAGAAAAACGGTATTTCATCGGGCGTTTGTGAATAAGACGTAGGCCACCTTGAAAGTTCTTCGTACAATTCGTCTGCATGAAACCAAACAGAATCTTCCATGATGGGGAACGCATTGATTGGGGTTGATATATTGTCGAGATCATTATAAGTGGAAGCTTTTACGAAAGTGCCCGCTAATAGTTGAGCTTTATCTAGGTCGTTTCTGACAATGCTTCCATCTTCTGCGACTAAAACACCATACTTTTCCTATCTTGAAGTCTTAATCTCATGAATTTGTAGAAGGCTAATTTGTCTTTTGCTTCAACAATTTTCTTTTCTTGACAGCGATTGTATTTTGCAAGGTTCTTAGAAAATTTGAGATTTATACGCTCATATTCACCCCAGCTATCAGATGAATTGTTATTTACTGCTTTACTCCAGGCTGCATATCGGAGATTGAATAAATCAAGGAAGTATTTGGGTAAAAGTTTACCGCAGGCTGGGACTTTCTGGACTGGAACAAACAATTGGATGGAATGTGGCAGTATAGCAAGAAATAATTCGTATTTCTCATCTACGGAGTTTACCGTGGTTGGGGATTTGTAACAGTGGCATACTCAAGACGATGTATTCAGGAAAGACGGCTTTTCTGGCTTGCGTGCGGACTTGTCCTTTATCCAATCTCTTCTACCTTTGCAAGTATGAACTGTCAACGCAGCTTGACCTCTAATATGTTCCAAAAGCGTATTAGGCGAGGCAGTAGAACCGCACGCCGCCTGTTGGCCACATTTGGGATGTTCACTTGCTAGAAAACTCCTCTTGTTCAGAATTCTCGCACTTCATTGATTTTCTCACTAAGGATGAAATGCGCTCGCTTCTTGTCGGTGGAAGTGTGAAGGACTCCGATGCCTTGTATCCAATTCTTTGTAGGGCAAGCGACCCTCCGAAACCCCGTCGCGGATCTGCGGCTCGCGTCGACAGTCGATATTTGAGGTAAGGACAATCTGTGATTATCTGTTAGTGTTCCTTTCCAGCCGAACTTCTTTAATGCTTTTTTAGAGTCCCTCGTGAAGAACCAAGAATGTATGACAAAGGCCGGCACGAGATGATGTGCGAGTCACAAGCCGAGTGCACGTCATGGATACGGCTTTTTAGAGCAGTGAGCACTAACTCTTCTTGCCTTCGCTTTGAACAAATCGCTTAGGCGAGAACTATTAGGGGAAAATTGAAAGCGGGATTCCGAGTAGCACTCCTGCCCTCACGAGATATCGAATTCTGTTCCCGTTTTTCGGCATAGAATCTCCTCTACAGTATCTCGAAAAGTTAGGCTAGTCTTTGTGGTCTTTCTGCGTCTAAGGAGTACCATAAGGATAATGTGTGTCCTCCGAACTTGACCTCTTTTTGGCAGATTGGAGCATATTACACAGTCTCTCCTCTTTGCGCAATGTCTCGCTACAGGCATTCCACATCCGGTCTGCTTTTTAGTGTGAGCTAAAAAATCATCATAAGCAGTCGTTAGCACTGAGCATTTTTTGCCGCATTCCTTTTCCGTTCCTCTGTGTGCATGCAGATCGTTGAGGTGAAAAATGAGACTTTCCACCTGAAGGGCTTTATTAGACTCTTGTTAAAAATGAAACTCTGAACAGATTCGAACCTATATTGACTAAATGAAATACCGGATTGCTGCGAAAAGACAAACGACTCCAAAAGCACTTAGCTCTCCATCTGTTTAGCGCTTGGCAATCTTCGCTAAGGGAGGATTATACTAAACAACTGGATTCAGCGACATCGGGGATATCCGAGTGTCCGTAAACGGGTGCAGCGCTTTCTTCCCAAAGTTCTAGTCGGACAATCAGAGCGCTCCACTCTCTCGGGCAGTCGGACCAACTAGCGGTAAGTGAAGTCGGCTAGTGGGAAGCTCGCTAAGGTAATGCACAGGTATGGTAACATCAGGGAGCCGCTAATGTCCTCGGTAGCCATGTAGTTTGTAGCCTGCGATCTTGCAATGTTAATTATAATTTTACGAGAGAAATCGGGGTTCAGTGGGGGAGGGTTGTGATAAAAGAGGGCGAAAATAGTACAGTGCGCTTCATAGTTAGTGTAGGTCACCCTAAAAATTTGCAGTTACCAAGCTTTCTCTTAAAACCATGTGTCACTGAGGTGGTGGTGCTGAGAACTTTCTGGGCTTTCAGCAGTCCATATTCTGCTCAGTGAGTGTTTATTGTAATAGGAGAATGTTGAAAAAACATAACCAATACCCAGGGTAATTGCCCAAGGTGCGTTGAATGTGTCGTGGAAGTAGAACGTCTAGCTGTAGGTCGGACTTATTAAAAATACGTGTTGTCTTCTAGCCTTCATTTTCTCAGAACAAATTCCATTCACTGACTTTTTTTAATTGCCTCGCTTCAGTTCGATCTCGATCACGACGGCTACATTCCGACAACGCATCTGAAACGAAACATCCGCGAGTCCGCGTATTCCTTCGGATTGAACCCCGATGAGGTCGAAGCCATGATCGCCGACATAGACCGAAATGGCGACAAGCTCATCGATTTCCAGGAATTCTGCACGTTGGTGAGTATGAGTCAGCGGATGTTTGTCCGAGAAGCGTTCACAGGGGATCCATGGGCTGAGGACAGAGGGCCTTGTAATTGCGTGCGACCTTGTCGCTGGAGCGCAGAACTGGTTCGTGAGTCATGGGGTTGCGCACAGTTTCCAGCTACGACCGTGAGTGAATATAGAAAGGACGAGCCTCAAAGATGGGGCCACAAAAAGTGAAGGTTATCCGCACAATTCAGTAACCAGCTCGACAGCTGGTATTGTGAGAGCATTCGGATGAGCAGACTGTTCCTGCCGACATTTCAGCATTTCAGTCTTGCCGCGCGGACGCTGAAGAAAAGCAGAAACTGTAGAAAGACGTTGCCGGATACACACTTTACTACAAACGGAAACACATCACAGGAGGAAAGCTGGAGTACTAAATGAGACATTTCCTTTAGCTTAGCCTACCCTATTCATGTCGCTTCACATCCAGCGGCATTGAAAAAGAGACGCCTCGGTTTCCACCATTCAGTTCCGTCTTCCGTATTTATGCTAATTCAAACATTCGCAAGAACTGTAGTGGTGAGTTCAAAGTAGGTTGTTGACCTGCATCAGTTGGCGAAAGGTGGTCCCGATTTTCTGATGCTGAAAGCAGGAAGAGCACTTTGAGTTCCGTAATGCTAATTGGCTAGATCTCGGTTTCGTCCAGTCGTTTTCCTGGACCGTAAAGATAGCGTCTGGTTATGGGTTTAGCCGACATAATACAGAGCAGGGGTGTGCGCCAAGCCCAGGGCGTTAGTTTTTTAAACGAAAATTGTTAACGAAGTGTTGTCGTTAAATTTCCGGTAAATAGTTAAATCTGAGAAAAATACGGGTGCATCTTCACGTCAAACCGGAGGTTTTTAAAGCAAATACCCATTTACTGAACACCGAAATCAACATGAGCATCTTCCAGACAAGGACTATCGTCTTCCAATTTGAACAAAATCCGCTTTAGAAAGGCGAAGATAAATTTTTGATTTAATGATATGATATTATGTACTTTCTTGAAAATTTATAATTTGTTTGCCCCTAAATGTGATTGCACTGTTTGAATATCATAAATGATTTGCTATTTTAGCGATAAGAATGATATTAAGTTTGTTTTAAGTGGACACACCAGCAGTTTTTGAGTGTGACTTAAGAAAAGATCGCGCCATGCATTCGTCTAGGGGCGACATTCATTTTATTGATTCGAAAAATTCTATTTGCATGGAGTTATGCGCTGTTCAAGGGTAAAACAGAAAAATTGTAGAGAACAGGTACATCATCACTTTGCATCTTCACCTAACCAGCATTTACACCATGAATCAAACGCAAACCGCAGTCGAATGCATGGAGTGACCTTTTTGTGTTGCACTAAAAATTTCTGCCTTCTCGAACGTTGGAATAAGCTTAAACGGCTGTTTTTCCTCTAAAGAAATAAACCTTTTACAATATTTGACTACGTCCGCTTTTTGGGATAGGTGAGTTACAAATTTTCAAAGGAAGTCGCAGTAAGTTTTTTAAACAGAAGTTTGTTTTAGCCTTCCCAAGAACGCCTGGTTAAATCTGGAAAGTGCCTGTTTCGACCTGAAAGGTGCTCAGTTTGATTTCAAAAGTGCTCTTCAGTTTGACGTGAAAGCGGCGTATTTCGATCTCGACTTCATCTGTCTCCTAAAAGTGCCCGAATTCCCAATGGATGCCTCAAGATATGTGAGAGCACTCGAGCAACTACGCCACGAGCAGGGCTCCCCTTCAAATTAATGTGCGCCTTATTTATCCCACCATGTACTTAATCATAAAATCATTTGTTTTGTGCGAAGTTTTCTATTTTATCGTGATTTTTCGCAGAAATGTTTCTTCATATGTTACTAGATTGGGAATGAGAAACTTGCAGATGGATCTCCAGTCCAATGCAATTTTCAAGGGCATCGTTGACAATTCCGTTAAACTCCTGGATATTGCATGCGCAGAATCTAAAGAGTATAATATTGCTTGCATGGGCTCCCAACACAGGATAGCAGAGGATTATATAGGTCTTTCAAATAAAGTTTCAGTCCCCACAAACTTAGAATGCTTGCTGTTTACGGGATTGAAGTTCAAATTCGCTGCGTGTGGAAGCGGAATAGATGCTTTACTCTGTTGTACGACTGCTCTAAATGATCCCAACTAACTCGCAGCAGCTATCGGCTTCTGTGAGTGCGGGTTTTAAGGCAAAATTGGATTGTCCTGGTCCTTTCACATCTTTACACAAGATCTACGGTTCTCCAGCGTTCTGTAGCGAAGGACCATTTCAGATGAGTCGTGTGAAACGCCAACGTCTTTTGCATCTCATGTTCCGAGCGGCGCAGCTCGTCGTGCCTCGGTCGAAGCGCACGGAGCCTTTCGAGTATTTGCAGAAGTGAGTTCGTCTTCCACACTTTGTGGCACATGGATGGGTTCGTGGTGCCTACATATTCGCCGTAGCTGGTTGTAGTTTGTGCACTGTCCTGCCAGTGCGCGCCTTTCGAAGTGCGGAAGTGAAGTATCAACAGTGACATTTACGTGTGAACATGAACATGAACATTATGGAGCCCAAAGAAGTACAAAACAAGTTGAACACAAAAATCACAGCAAAAGTCGGCTCTTCAAAGACAAGCAAAAGTGAAGAGCAATTATTGTACCAAAGAGATCCGAAATTAATTGATCACAAGATGTTACAGAAGCAGCGCTCTTTTTGAAGATATGCAAGAAAAGACTTCTTCCATGAGTGACGCGAAAGTGTTTTTTAAAGGACTAGCGCCTCACTGAAAAAGGTACTTTATCAAAATATAGCTGATTTGTTTTTAACCTAACTTATAGTTAATTTTTCAAATCAGGAGGCTTCATCATGAGTTCTAAGAACAAGAGCCGAAAGGTCACGATTTTTTTTACAAATATAAGTTTTCATTCAGCCGAAGCGAACACACTACTAATTTATTTAGAAAGCTATGCACAGCTTCGTATAAATAAATGTTATTTGTAAGAGAATTGTAAGAGAATTACTTCACTTTACTACTGGGCTAGCTCTACATAGCTTCCAAGATATTGAGAATGATTTGCTAGCATTGAATGGCTATCAGGGATTGAGAGAAAAGAAACATTAGAAAAAACCGTTTTGAAGGCCTGTAGATCATAAAGAAAAAAATAAGACGTCTGGTTTGTTGAAGGTTAATAGTCGAATACGGTACCCACCACTCCTCAGGTAAAGTGTTCGTATCTATGGTGACCTTCACTCGTTTGCGGAAGTACTGTATGTCTTCTGTAATCACTGCGCCACTACTCATCACTAGTCGTTCTTTCTGCTCGGTCGGTCGCTGGTCAAGAAGCTTCGAAGGTGCATTTTCTTCTGGCCAGAGGCCAGTCCCCAGCGTTTCATAATTTAAATAGATGCAATGGGAGTTGGGGGGGGGGGGGGGTGCAGCCCATCAGTACTCAAAAAGGTACGACGCGTCGTGGCATTTCCCACGTGTAGGACGAGTTGTTACCCGTTTCGTTCGTGCGATTGACCTAGGCCCCTCTCGCTGCAACTTGAATTGCACGTTCGTACGCGTCAGTTTCTGTACAATGTGGGAAATTCCACGTCACGGCATCCGACTGCTACGCTAAAGGAGGTCGAAGCTCATGGACTGTCCCCCTCCCCCAACTCGCATTGCGCCTTTAATTACATTTGTCTGCTTCACCGACGCAATCCGAGTTAGGGAGATGCACGGTGCAAGTCTAGAAAGGGGGACCATCCTCATCTTCCTCCATAAAGAAATTTGTCAAAAGGTTTTTAAATTGGAGAAGTTAGGTTTGAGCACATATACCTTGTAGCTGTTGAAGGTGGCTTCGACTAGCCAGGTGTAGAAGAGATACAGAATGGACCCCTATGTAGACTTACTCTGCACTCCTAGACGTAGTTGGGCACAATACGAGTTGGGAAGGGATGTGTGGAGTTATAATGATGACTTTTTTGCCACTTCTTCATACTAGAGTTCACTATTCGGTGCAATCCTAGTTGGTGGTGGCCACTTTAAATCATTTTTTTACATAACAAAATGCAATAAAGAGCTACTAACGTATACAAATACGTGTAATTAAATAAACTGCACCAACTTGGCTGTCCAGTTAGTAGAAGTTTTCAAGATCCTAGTTGGGGGGGCGGCTCCCAACTAATGTAGATCTGATCTAATAAAACATTGAAACGAGACGCAATAACGACTAGTAACAATGAGTTCAAGGTTTGGATTTCAGTATGCACTTCAAGAAATCATCAACTCAAATAAATAAAATTAAATAAAATCAACTCTTTAGCGCATACTATACATACTGAACTCCAAACCTTGAAGCAAAAGAAAGTAGGCGCAAATAGGGTCGAAGGGGGGGGGGGTCACCACCTACTCAGAGTTGTACGCTGTGGTATGAAGACATGCGTATGTCCAGGTGCATCAGAAATGGTCCACTTTAGTTCACCATGGGGTGGAACACGCCTTTGCTGCAAAAAAAAATCGATTTCAAAAGTACGGGGACGTACAACATGGTCATACCCCTCTCCCCCACCCTCCCCTCCTCGACCCTCATTGCGCCGGAAAGTAAAAGCGCAAGAATGGAAACGAAGATGCTCTCCCGCGCCAACCGCTCGGCGCGAGTGCTGTGAAACGAATAGCTCGCACGCAGACGCACACTTCTAAGTTGCCGCCAAATTTTCTGCCAAGACCTGTCAAAACTTGTCAGTAAATCAATAGTTTGATTACTGCATCAGTCCGTGGCTACGCACACGACAATCAAGTTTACGTAACAATAATTTGTGAACCTCTTGAGTAGCTAATTTTTAAAAAAAATAGTTTGTGTGTTTTGCGAGTTTTGCTTTGCTTTCTATGATGTAGTTATCATCTATGGAGTGAGTGTTTTCAAAATAGTGTAATATTGAACACATTCAGTCCTTATGAAGTCGTTAAAAGTGGCCACCACCAACTAGGATTGCACCCACTATTCTAGCAATTCTAGCAGAATTCTAGAGTAGGGGTGGGCCTCCGCTGAGAATGCACGATGCGGAATACAGGCTTTATAACGAGAACATCCAAGGGCGCAAAGCGACTCGGAGGGGGTTACCTAGTATAAAGCGATTATTTGCTTTGGTAAGAAAAGGCATATGAATGTCCAGTTACATCTAAAATGGCCTAGCTCTGCTCACCACTGTGGTGGTAGAACACACCAGTGCTGTGTGAAATTTCAGATGTTGTGCAACACAGAACGTATAGGGCGGCCCTACAAGGTGACCCCCTCCGCAGCGTTTTGCGCCCATCCACGCCTACCAGGGCCCTCTCCCGCCCCCCCCCCCCCTCCAGCCCAAAGGGGGAGGGGCGTCGCCGTGTAAGGTAGCCGTTTACAATGTCTGGTGTCGCACGAAATTAAAACTTTAAGCAGCACTGGTGTGTTTTACCCCAGTGATGAGCTGAGCTAAACCACTTTAAGGCCGGATCAATCAACTGAACAGTTAACCCGCGGGTATGCAGCGTATGCGGAGGGAGGGATAAGAGATATAGATGAATACTTTATCGTGGGTATCTCTACCCCTTACATCCACGAGTCAGTCGTTGGTGAACCCGGCCCTAGATGTTTGGTATTCTCGTGCCTTCTTACGAGGACGGATAACCACTGAATGCAAGGTGACTATCCGCACCCTTGAGCTTCATTGCACCTACTTTTCTAGCGGCAACCCACCAAAGCCCTAGCCTCTTGCCGGCATACTTATTTATTGGAGACTTGATAGTGTCACCTAAACCTTACATTAAAAGACAGGCAAAATACAGTACAACCGTACAACTTGAAAAAATAGAAAGTGTGGGCAATCAGATTAAAAACAAATTGAAACAAATGAAGACGACAGTAGCGTAATCGCTCCTGCAGAGAATAAAAGTAAGTGATGAATTTCATGGAAAAAGTGATTGATCTCCTTTGAGACGACGGTCAAGAAAGCTTTTGAAACCTTTTAGCGACATTTGAAGAGCGTTCTCTTTTAGAAGGTCTAGTTCTCTTTCCTTTCTCTTTTATATAGCTAGCTCTAGTATGAAAAACAAACTGGGGCAGATTCATCAACGGCTTAGCGCTCTCTAACGGTGAAAATACCGCCAAACCTCCTGATACGACAACATAAGCATCGGGTGTGGCGATTTTCACCGCTAGAGGGAGGTAGGCGGTTGATGAATCTGGCCTCAGGAAAAGTCGTAGTGGTGCAGGTCCAACCGAAGGGACGGGGGCGGGCGGTCCACCTCATACTCGAGAATAGTGGTTGGAGTAAAAGACGTTCTACATAAAGTACAATCGTGCTTACCTTATGTTCTCTAGTACCGATAATCGGTCGAATGAATGCATAAACCATAAAACTGCATTCCTAGTCTGGGGGGAGGGAAGATGAGAAAAGCACGATGGAATGAAGCAGAACCTGGAGCGGAACCAAACAATTGCGCCATCGCGCATCCCAGCAATCGACCACGAGCAGTCGACTATCCCCCCCCCCCCCCCGATTGGACTTCCACCGTCACAGTCGCAAGGATGCACCCCTAACCCGCAAACAACTACTTTTACCTTACTCCGGAATGTTTCAGAGTACTCGTTTACTACTAGATATGAAGAATGATCGTCCTGAGTCCGGCGTATTGTATTCTAAACATTCTACCATAACACACTTTCCTAATGACGACAGCCGATCACAGGCGAGCCGATGGCTTCAGCTACGCGAAATGTGAGCTTCCACATAGGACGACAATGTTTCGACAGTTCTGTCACAAGAGAGAAGGGCCATATTCTCCTTGGCGGAAATTGTTCAAGTTCTTCTTGGTACTTTCACTACTACATATTGTAGTCGTTGGATGTCGTTTCGAAATTCATCCTTTATCTTTGTCCAATATCCATGTCGTTTATCTCCAACCTCAAAGCCTGTTTAGGTGCAACAAGTACAGAGGGTGACACGTCCCACTCCTACCTAATAGCATCCACAGATTCATATACTGGTCAACGTTTCGGCGAGATCGCCTTCTTCAGAGCCGACCGTAGTCCACCGAAGGACCAATGGAAGCACCCTCGTCTGTTCTGCGCTGCTTCCATTGGTCCCTCGGTGGGCTACGGTCAGGCTGTGAAAAAGACGATCTCGCCGGAACGCTGGCCAGTAAATAAATCCGTCTACCTACCTCGTTTGGAGCTCAACGCGTACAACAGCAATTCACAATGCTGAGGTTCATTGAGAGCCGGTCACGGCAACTCCACGGAATTTTTGTGGAAAACGTTTGTTACAAAAATCATTCGAAGGACTTTTACGCTTGCTGCGGATGGCGTAAAGCTATCAGCTATGGACACGCTTCAGGGTGGGCTCCCCTCTAGACCAGCAACCTTGTGATGACCATATTGACCTTACGCACGCATTTCGGAGAAGTGCACGTGGTTTCTTGTCCCCAATTGTAGCAACTGATTCCATAGCTGGTTAGTTTTGAGGAGAGTTAGGACACCACACGTATTAGAGGATCTAACTGCCTTCACCACAACTACGCATTGCAGGTACAAATGCTGTCCGCCGCCAGTTTTTATGCTAATTGTGAGCATCATACAGGTCAGTGCTCATCTTTCAAGACAGACTATGTTGAAAGGATTTGAGAGTTGAGAGAGTCCAGTGCACGATTCGTTACATGAGCAGACCATTTTCCCTCGCGTTGGTGCAGTCGTAGACCTGTGAAGGGTTGTGGTCTGCAGTGTCGGCAAAAATGGAAGTAAACTGCAACATGAAGACAATAGGCTGAGTTCAAGAAGGAGTAGAGTCGATATCGGGTAGCACGGAACACTCACCATGAATGTGTTTGACCGGTTTCATAAATAGCAGTGTCCGCACGAATTAGGATTGTATTCTCGCACGCGTACGAGGTTAAATGAACGATGCTTTCACAGGGCAAAGGCCAAGGGTCTGTCTGGTGCCGGAACCATAATACGCTGCCAGACAGTAGCTGTCATGTTATAGGCATGTAGTAACTAAACGTTATGGGTCTTCCTCTTCCCCACCTCCTCAAAGAACGACGGTGGAGAACCTGTGCCAGCTACTTCTTCAATTTGCGCTAGACCCTAGAGTTAGAGCGAACCGAAGGCCTTGGTGTCGTACACGTTCGCGTCTTCTTTAATGCTCTTTCGTTCGCGATTCGATAAGCGGTTTGGGAACCATCGCCGAGAAAGAGTATATGGCTTTCTGCACATAGAGCATTTACGATGCGACGATTTGAATCCCCTTCTTGTAGCAGTAGAGCAGCGAGATTTTCATGTCATAGAGCTTTAGGGGTCGAATCTGGGAGGCAGTGCTCATAATTATTACGTGCAGAGAGAGAGGGAACTGCCTATGAACGCGACGGCATAAAAGTGATGTGCTGCTCATATTGAACGGTTGCACAAGGAGACACTTAAACGTATCATCCTCTATTTGACTCCACAATAATTTAGTTCGAAGTTTGTAGTAATCAATAGTATCCTGGCAAACTACGTTTGTGCTTTGGATGAAAGTTGAGGATTCGCAGTCCCTATTCTACGATCTCGTGAGCCGACTACTGACGACGCGAACGAAAATGTCTGGTTTCTTTTTCGCAGAAGCAAAAATGTTTCCAAAAGAAGATCTATGCGCTGTAAACCGCGTGCTATAACGGGACAGATTTGTGTTGTACTGAATGAACGATTAAAGTTTTCAGTTGATCTGGGGATTTGGCGGGGCAACTTTAAATCGAACAGCGTGGCGCTGTGTGCACGAAAACTTTAGAGTTTGATACTTGAAATTGTAATTCATTCGGTGTACTTCTCGTGCATATTGTTTGCGCAGTTTCAGTTTTCTCGGAATTTTATGAAGGATTTCAGAGATGTCAAAAATGTCATCTTGCTAGAGCCATTACATCTGAGCAGAGTTATGATGACATGGAAGTAGCAGTCGGATCCGGCGGAAATTCTGGATGCGACCTAATACTTCCTCTCTGATTTCACTAGGAAGCTTCTTCAGTCTGATCGAATGCTCGCAGTTCTGAGCCTCTTTGGCTTTTCAGTAATTGGCTCAGCAACTATATCATTCTCGGCATTTTACCCTTTTCCTGCGACTTTTGCCCTTCATTGCCCAAAGCGGCCCAGGAAGTTATTCAGTCTTGGTCTAGTGCGTCATTGTCCTACACTTCCCTCTGGAGAGTGAGAGTAATAATGGTGTAGGTTCATGTAAAGTTGGTAGAACCTGCCATACGTAGTAGCAAGATTTGAGTATGAAAAGTTTCAGGTGGCGATCTATGCCTATTACACAGCAGAATCAGGTGAAGGCGTGAGCATAACCGGCCCTGTGCCGAGCAAGTCGCCGCTCATTCTCAACCCGTACCGGAAGGCCGAAGTGTGGAGATACATCACCTACATGTTCATCCACATAGGGTGACTATTTCGAGCACGTGGTTTGCTGTCGAAGCGATGGAGTTCCACTTGTCGTGAGAACGCCCTTTTTTCAGAGTGTACCACATCACCTACAATGTGCTTACCCAGCTGCTGCTCGGCATTCCACTGGAACTCGTCCATCAGTGGCGCGTGATTGCCGTCTACTTGGCCGGAGTATTGTCAGGTCGGTTTCCACGCCACAACACAGCCCAGGTACGACAACGAATATGTGTGCTCAGGCTCGCTACTCGTGTCCGCCGTCGATCCTCACGTCTACCTTGCTGGAGCATCAGGCGGCGTCTACGCTCTGCTTGCTGCCCATCTAGCTGAGCTTATAATGAACTGGTCCGAGGTATGGCAAATGTTGCACAAATTCCTAAGGGAACGGACGCTTGAAAATTTAGGATTGAGTACTTTCTCATCAGATGTTTCAGAGAATTTCGAGTACATGAAAAATAAATAAATATGTGCATAAAACAAAAACAATAGAAAAACCAAGGAACAGGAGAAAAACGAAAAGAAAATGCCTGGCAGATGCGAAATTATATATACATATATATATATACATATATAAGGTTTTCCAATAAGTAATGTCGTTTTTGTGCACTACCGTTTAAGCCCATTATTTGTCGGCAGATTTGTGTATTTCGATGGTGCCCTAAAGTGATTCTAAGGTAAATGAGACTTGGTCTTTTAAAACCTACCATTCGATGAGTTGTTAGCTTGGAAGTTCAGGTGAAATGGTTTGGAAAATCTCAGAGGAGCACATTCGACATTGCATGCTGTTCGAATTTCGGAAGGGTAGTAACGCAGCGGTTGTTACCAAAAGTATCTGCGATATCCAGATGCATTGGACGTTCGCAAATGCCAGCGATGGTTTTCCAAGTTCAAGTCCGATACCTCTATGACTCTTCTCGACTAGGAAGACCCGTAACATTTGACAGCGACATGCTGATGGCAGAACTGGAGGCGAATCCTTGTCAAACAGTGGAGGAATTTTCGAGTACTCTCAACGAACCTAAATCAACCGCACGTTTTCATCTACACCAAATTGGCAAGGTATTCAGAGCAGGTGTTTAGGTACCGCACGATTTCTCAGCGGAGAACCGTGCCAACCGATCGACGCTTTGCAACGCACTGCTTCAGCAACACCGTACAGACCCGTGTTTTTGATCCACTGATCACAGTAGACGAAAAATGGATCTTGTACGATAATCCGAAGCGCAAAAAGCAGTGGCTTTCTCAAAGTAAACAACCAAGAAGTACTGCGAAGCCGAATATTCATCTCAGAAAGGCACTCCTCTGGGTTTGGTGGAATGTCCGTGGAATTGTCCACTATGAAGTGCTTAAATCTGGAAAGGCCGTCGACGCAGACCGTACCGTGAGCAATTGAGCAAGAGAGAGTGAACAGAGTGAGCAAAGCTTTACTGGAAAAGCATCCGGCGATCGCCAACAGAAAGGGCGTAATTCTTCATCACGACAATGCAAGACCGCACTGTGCAAAACCGACGCTGGAAATCGACCGTATTCTCTAGATCTCGCACCTTCGGATTACCACTTATTCCGGTCTCTACGGCATTTTCTTAGTGGCAAGGAATTTGAAAGCTCGGAGAATATTCAAAATGCTATGTCCACATATTTTACTCAAAAACAACAACACTTTTATTGCTCAGGAATTGAAGATTTGCTCGTTAGGTGGAGAAAGGTTGTTGGTAATGATGATGATTACATAATTGGCTGAAATGAAAAATTTGTTCAATTGAAGTCAAAGTTGAAAAAATGACATTACTTATTGGACTACCTAATATGTCTAGATTTATGTTTATATTTATTTTTTGACGATGTTGCCAGGATAGCGGGTTAGCGGTTGAAGCGCTCGAGCGTAGAAGAGTTGAGTTCTGTGCGGTGCAAGATACGAGGTGGTCCTGCAGCAAGTCAAGGGACAGGGACGAGGCTTTAAGGCCATTCTTTGTATGTGGAAGTCCCGGGACCACAGGACCACCAGTGGTGTCGGAATAGTCGTCTCCGAACCACCGACAGTCACAACTGTTGACGAAACTTGGAAGAAGGCGTCCGACGCGATACGTAAGCTGCACAGTCGGAACTCGGCATTATGAAGCCTGGAAGCCGCAGAGTCGACAAGGGGACATGGCTATGGACGGGCGATGTGAAAGCGAATTTTCGAAGGAACAAATCGCTGTGTCATGTGTTTCTCGACGACAAAACGTTTGTTTCTCAAGGGAGAAGTATCGGAAGGCGAAGAAGGCTGCAAAGAAAGCCGTGGTTGTCGTGAAATCCACTCATTGTGGTGATGTCTATCGAAAGCTCGAGCGCGTGATGGTGAGCGGTATTTGTACCGACTTGCAAAGAGCCGCCATCGCCAAACTGAGGATATTGAAAAGTTCTTTGGCATCAATGACGAGAGCGACCATCTTCTGACAGACCGCAAAGAAGCGCTGAAGCGATGGCGTGATTACTTTGAGAAATTTTCCACTATGGAATTTCTTTGTTCGGCCATCCTTTTTTAAGTTCCGTTCACGGTCCCGTTCACAAGATCACCGTGGAGGAAACTGAAACGCATCTTAAGAAGATGAAGCCCTGCGAAGCGGCAGGACCGGGTGATCTGGCAGCCGTTGTTTGGAAGTCGAAGCTCTGGTATTCTGCTGAATGGTTGGCTGAGTTCTTCAACCAGGTAGTAAAGGAGAGGAAAGTGTCGGAGTGTTGGCACAAGTGTTGTACGACAATTCCGATTTGGACGAAGTAGGGCAGTCCTGCAGACTGCCCCAATTACCGTCCGATTCGCTTGCTTTCGTGCAGTATGAACATCTTTGAGCGAATCCTTGATAGACGAATTCGTGAAATCGCCAAGCTCTCCGACAACCAATGCGGCTTTGTGTCTGGCTGTTTGACGATTGATGCTATACATACACGCCGCCCACCTCCTCGTGGAGAAGCATCGCGAGAAACAGAAGCCGGATTATATGGTCTTTCTCGACCTAGAGAAGGCCTTCGATCGCGTACCGCGTGAGGTTATATGGTACGCCTTACGACAACACAACCTGAGGAACTCATAGAGTGGGGGCGGATGCTCTACCTTGTCCAAAGAGTAGAGTGCAAGCTGCAGCTGGAACCTCAATGGAGTCTCCCATCTCTGGTAGGGTGCACCAGGGTTCTGCGCTTTCTCCACTCCTTTTTCTTGTCGTCATGGATGCCATTACGATGGATCTTCAGAAGCCCGTCCCATGGGCATTGCTCTATGCTGATGACGTGGTGCTCGCTTGCGATGATAAAGGTGATCTCGTGCCGCAGGTGCAAGCTTGGTGCGACCGCCTGGCGGTGCTCGGGCTCAAACTGAACGTCAAGAAACCGAGCACCTAACGATGACGTAAACGAGTGCGGCTCCATTAAGATTAATGGCACTGAGGTTGTACGCACTTCGGTGTTTAAATACCTGGGATCAGCAATAACGTCTAACAGCGGTCTGATGGTTGAACTTACGCGTGAGTGCAGCCTGGTCCAAGTGGAATTCCCTGACTGGCGTGCTTTGCGATACGAGAATACCACAGCACCTGAAGTCGGAGATTTACAGAGCCGTTGTGCGACCAGTAGCAATGTATGGCGCTGATAGTTGGCCTGCGACTAAGGAAGCTGAAGCGCGCCTCAGCGTCATGGAGACGAAGATGCTGCGCTGGACGGCTGGAATCACCGCATGGACCGCATCCGAAATGATGTCATTCGGCAGAAGTTTGGCGTCGCGCGGATAGCTGACAAGATGCGCGAAGCTCGCTTGCGATGGTACGGCCACGTTCTGCGTGGAAAAGAAGACAGCGTCCGCAAGATGGGCCTCAACTTCGACGTAATAGGAAAGCGGCCTAGAGGGCGTCCAAAGCAGCTTCAATGTCATTGCTTGTACTAGAAACAAAATCCTGAGATCGTGTTGGCATTCATTTTGAACTGAGGACTGGCCTTGGTCACCTTTCTAGTGCACACCTTCGCTAGAAAGGTGACCAAGGTCATTGCATCCCCGAGTTTTCCACGTATTATTTTTTGAATAATGGTACGACGGTGTGTACGGAAACGCAGTTACACCAAACCGTTGAACCGAGATTGCTCTACAGGCTTTATTGTACGTATAACCGCCTTTCCCAGTGTCGGAAAAAATCCTCAAAAATGGTCGTGAAATTAGAGTGAAATCATTACAATCCGGAACCCGGTCCTCTGCTTTACAGCATGGGGCCAGATTCATGAACGACTTACAGCAATCTGCTTCAGTGTTTCAACATATCTCTTATTTATAAACCGCGCTATCAAGAATTTCGGCAGATTACCGCTAGATTGCTGCAAGTCGTTGATGAATCTGGCCCATGGTTTCAATCACCCTTGCAAGCGAAAGGTGTGCAAACCACATTCGGATCGAGGAAAACAATGGTGGATGGGTCTGCCCCTTTACGTCACCCTACCTGCGTTTGAAACCAGCTGTACCGTAGCCAGATGTGTAGCCAGCAGTGTCTGCCTAAGCCAGTCAAATACCTCTTGTTCAGATGGAGTTCAACTGGGTGCGGGCGATAGTGCTCGTAATCCTGATCGGCTCCGACACAGGTGTCTCCGTCTACCAGCGATACTTTGTGGAAAGAGTGGATAGGGTAAGGCCTTCGTAATGCTGCTGCGGTTGCGCTGCCGTGTGACTGGTCTCACCTGTTCCAGATCTCCTACGTTTCACACATCGGCGGTTTCGTTGCTGGAGTTCTGCTCGGTGTCGTGGTCCTTCGGAATTTCCGTCGTCACAAGTGGGAAAACAGGGTTTGGTGGACGGCCCTCGTCACCTACGTCTTCTTCGTAGCCGTTTGTGTTGTGCTTATCATCGCGCCCGATCTAGTGAGGGCGTAGAGCAGGCAGTGTAAAACAGACCGTTCTATGGCGCCGTGGTTGTTGCCACACTCTGCTTGCTCTGGAAGTCACGCCTGATGGGCTCTAATTGCTGTTCCTTCGTCGTGATTTTGTAAAAACTTGGTCAGTTTGTGAACTTTACCGTTCTAGCGTATACTTCAAATGCGTTCTGCCGTTGCCCAAATGTTAACAAATGTAGAACGAGGCGGGTATTTCGTTGAGTTGCGCAGATTCAATGGTTGTACAAGTAGCTTCGTATAATTATAGCTAATATTGCATTGACATTGATGTATGCTTCCACTGTTCCGCTCCATTCGATTACTTGTCAAAACTACCTTCTTCTAGCTGCCACATGTCAAGGGCGGCAATACCTGACAGGCCGATGCATTAACTTCCAAATGAAGTAGTTCGGCCTTCCGTGCTGAGAATATCTTGGATTTATCTGTATGTATCTACATTCAATTTATAACAGCCAATGTTGCCCACATATGTGCGAATAAATTTCATCTCGCATTCGCTTGTTATTTATAGGCTCAAAGAAGTAAATCTATTTAGATGAGAAAGTTGGAGGGATGCACGTTGTTATGCACTTCGCTTCTCACAACGGAAGGATACTGGGTAATCGTGGCAACTTAAGGAAAGATGTACATCACGTCATGCGGCTTCGAACGATGATTCCAAATATATGTTCCGTATCTCCTAAACGCGTCCGGGAACGGGGTTGTGGATCGTTTTCCCTTTGCTTTCTTAGTTTTCCGTCTACGCGCATGGCCCTCCGATCACAAGGCGGCGAGCTAAAGTAGACTGGAAACAGCAGCGGGAGCCGAGCAGTTATGGAGCGATGGATAGAAGAGCGGAGTAGTGAAAAGAAGTGGCTTCTGTTTCAATTCCCCACGTGGCAACATTTTTGCACTTTCTAAAAAAGGTCCGCCACAGTCAAGCAAAGCACACTACATAAATCGCAACGAAAAGTCAGAAAGGAATCCCGAGGACAGGAACCCAAGAACTACCACAAACTGGAATTTTTACACGTCATTCGCCGGCCTTTGGGAAGATACCGTCATGGACAGACAGACATACTTTTTACAGATCATATCCAGATATCTTTACGGCGAGGTCTGCATTTTTTTGCAACCTTATATTTTTGTCGTTTCTGCTACTTTTAGCAGCTTTTACAGATCATTTCTTTATTATAAGAAAAAAACTCAGAACTACTCTTTGGCGATGCAAATACCAGTCCTTTATTTGACGCTGTTAGACTTCCTTATATGGCCAATCATAGCCACCTTTCTTGTTCATTTTTGTTTTAATTGTTGTTGTTTGGCTATTATAAACATGAAACATGAAACATGGACAACATCGACTAGGAGTACGTCCACCACCATCTCCGCGATAGTGCTAAGGGAGCCGAGGCTTGAAGACCACCAAAAGACGTCTGTCTCCGGAAACTCTCGAGCTGTTACACCAGCGTGGAGCAGCACGAGCGTTAGGCAACTACCGACTGACGTCCGAGCTCGCAAAGCTGTCAAGAGCGACGATAAATGCACGATGCACGCCGGAACTTCGCCAACTTCAACAACAAGATGCGCTTTCCGACGCCTTGATGGAGCCGCCAAGTATCCTAGAAGGACAACGGGAAAGGTCATCTACGGCGTCTACTCCGATCTCTTTGATAGCCGTGTCCACCTGCCCTAATGCCATCTTCCGCAGGATGGATGCGTCGCCCCCTGTGTTCTCGTTTTCGAGATGCGACACGCCATCTCGTCTGTGAAGAAACGTACAGCACCCGGTCCCGACACCCAGTACTTCGCATAAGCCTCGCTGGAGTTCGGCTATTTCTGCTTCAGATTACGCCTGCACAAGGAAGGGTCTGATCAAAGAGGCAAGCTTGATAAAACAGTGGATCTTTCCGGACATCGTATTCGCCAGCAGGGTGGCGATGCCCGTTCCTCCACGTGGTGCCACTGGAAACTGCCCGCTCTGCGAGCTAAGCCGAACACGGACATTCGATTGCAGACGACAGGCCCTTGTGACAGGCCGGCCTACGAACAGCCATGTCACATCACATGGTTGATGACGTTACATGAGTAGTGAGATAGTGCTACGGCGTCCGCGGGAGCCGACGCGCACTCGCAGAGCCCGGCGAGTGTGGAAAGTATGCGAGGGTCCCAAATGCGAAGACGGCATCGGGGGTGGGGGGGGACTGAGCTAGTTCGAAAGTCCCGTAACGTAAGCAGTATACTTGTGCAGTGAAGCTGGAACCAGTAATGGGTAGCGATGAAGGGGGAGGTCCACTGAAGGGGAACCAATAAACCTTCAATCGAGAGAGGACCAGTAAGGGAGCCAATAAAGGGAAGACCATTTAACAGACGACAGACGTCGTGCCACGTGCGTCGGGGTGCAAAAGACGTGTCGTGGACGTGACATATGTACGGACGCAGCAAATGTGTCACAGACGTTATTCAATGAGCATCCGGATCCAGAAGACGTGCCACAGATAAGCCTTGGCACAGCATCCGTGAGATTTTCAGATGACGTTTTAAAGGCTTCGTGCAACAACGAGTGCGCAAGTACTTGATTCTCACTTCCCATGTCTTCTGCCAGCACATGGGTAAGGTCTATGGCATACCACCAGCGACGAGGCCTGCGACGTGAGGAGCGGAGCGACGGGCGATCGCTGGAGTTCAGCGACGAGAGCAGCGACGGTGTTGGGCGGGGGCGAGAGTTGGCGTTAGAGCGACGAGGACGACGTTAGAGGACGCTAGTCGAGAACTGTTTCACCCGAGACGCACTGCTGCAACTGAAAATAAACTGCTACTTATGCGAAAAACATTTTCGAGAACCGTAACGAGAGGATATTTAACAAAAAAGAATAGAGGATGGCGAGCAGAGTCGAGCGACAGCTCGTCGCCGTGCAAAGCGGAGCGACGACCGGTCGCTGGCGGTATGACCACTCTCCAACGACACGCCGTGCCGTCGTGGCATCGACAACCATCAAGTGCGCGCGCTCTCCCCATTGTATCTGATAGGGTCCTGATACGAATAGTCGAATACTTGTCCGTTGGCAGTGCCATCGCCGGCCTCGTCGCAGGTGGTATGCCATAGGCCTAAGAGGGTATTGGTGAAGTGGGTGGGAGGGGGGGGGGGCGGCGGGTGGTTGGGAGAATGAGTAAAGGAATCGGAATAATGATATTCCCGTCGGACTGTGAACTGCATCGAGCGGTCTACCAGTACCAAATGATTTCATATGTGTTTCCGCGGAACAAGCACTTCGGACCACAAAGAGCCTTAGCTCTTTGTCTGTTCCTCGCCATGTACGCCACGAGTACTTCACAGAATGAATCGTGCGATAGAGGATGGGTAGGCCCCATAGAAACAGTTTTCAAGATTCTGTCCTCCCGTATTCCGGTATACTATTCTATATAGCAAACCAGTTTTTATTACTCTAATGAATAATAAAAAGCCTAAAGAGGACAAGGAGACGGTCGGGACGTTCTATTCTCCGGGTTCGGGGGCGAAGCCCCCAACCAGACATTTGGCGGTCGGTAGGCCGTTGTTGATCGTCTGGTAGTAGGATAGTGTGACAGCAGTGTCGATCTAGACCCTTTTAGGTTGTCTCTTCATCGCTTCGCTGCTACATCGATAGCAGTGGTACGCACAAAGTACTGGGCGTTAGAATTTTTAAAAAATTTTTTGAACTGAAATTTTTCTTTCAGTTTCCGGCAAACCGTTAAATTTCGCTCAAAATACAATTAGCTGCAAACTGATATTTCAAATGAAAAGACATCAGGAAAAACGTTTTGTGTTCCAATGCCAACTGGTCAACAACCAAGGCTCAGCGAACGCCCCGTAAAATAATACAATGTTGCATAAGCGGTTCACCGAGAAATAGCAGACAGCGAAATGAAGCTTTCAGCAAAAAATCATCTTCAGAGTGTGACAGGAGAAAAGGAGCGAAATTATCAATCAGGTTAACGGTATTGCATTGGCTCGTGCGCGCATGCGACAAGGCATCTAAAAATGTTAGTCAGATCACGGAGACCCCGCAGTTCCCTCCCTTATCTGCTAGTTTTGTGCAAATCGTTTATGTGAATGTTCTACGAGCATATACTCTGTGAGAGCGCCAGCCCATTAAGTACCGAGGGAATTGATACAAGTTTAACGTATCAACGTATAACATAACATAACATAACAAATAACGTACGTACACAGGTGTATAGTATAGTATAAATAGCACCAAAGAAACTTATACAGGCAGAAGCCTATCAGTTAATCGTTAACGTTTAGGGAAGTAGTTTTCCGAAATTTTCCGTTAATAGCAAATCACGCATTATAGTTTGGGATAAGCAGCGCCAAGTGAGGATAGGCAGATCTTAAAGGGGGGTCAGACCAGTGTTTTAGTAAATTCGTTGACGTGCTTTGCTGATCGGCGAAGAACCTTTCTAGCTTTTAAATGCGTTATTCCATAAAATTCAAATGCAGCATAGAAGGTATAAAAAAATGAAATTAGAAATAAAAAGGAGATCGAACTCAAACAGAGTGCCACTGAAACTTGCTATCCTCTCGCCAGTCACGGCAAGGCTAGAACGAAATCTTTGTGCTTATTGTTGTCATTTCAAAAAGTTTTAAGAAGCAGTCCTAATCAGGAGAGCTAGGTCTGAAGTATTAGTGAATATAAGAGGAAAAGTGATAAAATTATTGAGAAAAAAGTCCGCTAAAAATTCCGTTAACTTTCCGAAAATTTCCGTGAAGTCGTTAAGTCAGAATTTAACGCAAAATGCAGTGAATTAGTAAAATTCGATAAATAGTTAAATGTTAAATGTGCACCCCTGATCGGTAGGAGTTCGGTAGAGTGAAGAATCGCCTACCTAATAACGCTGTAGCGGTGGTGTTGCACAGGTGCTTGAAAATCAGAACCTTGAGGGCGCTGTCGGAGAACCTTCATTCTGAAGTTGTCGAAGGGGTTGACCTTTGAATGGGCCTCCTACTCGGACATTCGGGTTCGACAAGCCGAACCGGCCACGCCCCTTTAGCAGTCTGGCAACTTCAGCTGGAAACAGAAACTGCGATTGCTACTGTGTTGGTACAGCAACGGTGCGCTGCTATCCTGCTGGAAGCTCGCAACACACTGTCGATATCCGCAGTGATTAGCGTGCTCCAATCGGATGAGTTAGCGCCGCGAGGAAGGAGTTGGAGCTTAGCAACACACTGTTGCTATATAGGCGCAGTCATCGGAAACGATTATGTAGGTGTTGAACCTATACGTTACGTAATCTCAAGGCGGTTCAACAACATTATTGGATTGTTCTAATTAGCGACTGCGTCGGTTACGTCAGCAAGTCTCCTGATATCCTAGACTTCCACTTTACTCCAGCCGCAAAATGACTGCAGGCACCTTCAGTGCTCCTCCTCAAATGGTCGGCGTTGTGAAAAGTCGGCATTCTTGAAAGACCTGGATGCCTGATCGATTTACTCAGTTGCTCAAAAGCATTTGTTACAGAACTTTCAACACTTCCAATGTCAGAATGAGCTGGCAATTTTCTTACCGCAAGACGGCCGCAGCGGTGAGGGACTGCCTAACCATCACCAACAACAAAGGAACCATCAGATTCGAGTCAAAATCATATACATTAAATGACATCAGCACGCTAATCTTGTACACGACATGAAACTATTTTGCAGCACCTAGCGGGGATGATTTGATTTCCTAGAACAGGAATAATGCGGAAAAAGAGAAGAATCGGGTAGACACATAGGAACGCCCATGGCACGTCTTCTGAATCCGGACCAGGGTCAAGCATGAGGTGCGATTCTTGAAGAAAATTTACACCCCCCCCCTTCCGAAGCGAGTTTGTACGACCCCCCCCCCCCTCCTTGTCTCCATCTCTGGTTTATTTCTTATCTGTTATCATTTTTTCAATGTTTTATGTAATTTTTGTTTCCATTAACAGGTTCTTCTTTCCAGGTGCGGCTTCGACACTGTAGTGATTCGGCCGCAGCGTCGTCCACTGAGGAAGACATGTTAGTATTGACTGCTTAAATGATTTGATTGATTAAAGCACAGAATTGAATAAAGCTCTAATTCTGATTATTGTGTGGTAAAAAATAAAGATTTTCTGTCGGCAGATTTCGAATGGACAAGAGCTCTTGAATTATTTTTTTTCAATTTTATTTAGGATGTTATGGAAACGACGGCATTCTACCTGGAGGAGCGACATCTACGTCCAAAATTGTATTGTATAAAATGTCAAGTATTACTTACTAATGGTGACTTAAGTGCTTTCCTTACAAGAATTTTTGAAGGGCGCTTCGAATCACTGACGGAGTCGCAGCTCAAGGATGGACTTCTCGCGGAAAATTTTTTTCTACCTTCTGAAGGTACATCAGAGACTGAAACTGTACCATATAAAATTCTAAGCCGTAATTATTGTACAATAAAAGAAAACCAACCTTCTTCGCAGCGATCTTCGACATGATTAGGGCGAACCGTATTCAAAATTTTCGTTTTTTATGAAAAATTAATTATTTTCTTCCTAAAACTGACTACCTATGCAGTTAAAATTTGCCGCAGAAAGTTTCCAACCTTGACAAAAGCACAGTAAAAAACCATGGTTTTCTGAATCGAACAAGTTGGATCGACCTCTGGTCAATTCCGCATCGACGTCAGTGGACTGACAAAATTTGACGTTCACAAAAACTATGATAACTCGGTAAGTTTTCGAAATTCGAAAAAGCCAAGAACCTTTTAAAAAATAGAAGAAAAGCGCTTTCTTATCGTGTAAAAAACAGCCATCAAAAAGGAGGTCTTCATGCGGGTCGGAGTCCTTCGATTTTTGTGCGAAAGAAATTGGAGTGATTTTGTATAAATAATTATATTTCGGTAAGTTTTTTGAAATTTGAAAAAGCCAAAAACTTTTTGAAAACTAAAGGAAATGCGCTTTCATATAATATATGAATCAGTTTTGAAAAAAGGGTCTTCATGCGCTGCAAGGGGGTGCGATTTTTGGTCGATTTTTGCAGAAATACTTGCCAAAAATCGCACCCGGGGTGGACCCCGCCGTGCATAAGATCCCTTTTTTCAAAACTGATTCATATATACTAAGAAAACACATTTACTCTAGTTTTTGAAAAGCTTTCGGCTTTTTTTAATTTTGAAAAAACAAACCGAGTTACGATGGTTTTTGTGAAGTCGTTCCCAGTTTCTATGGTCAATCTTGCACCGACGTCGTTAGAACGACTTCATAAAAACGATCATAACTCGGTCAGTTTTTTGAAATTGGAAAATGACAAAAGCTTTTTTAAAACTAGAGAAAATGCGTTTTCATATAATACATGAACCAGTTTTGAAAAAAGGGTCTTCATGCGCTGCAAGGGGGTGCGATTTTTGGTCGATTTTTGCAGAAATACCTGCCAAAAATCGCACCCCACTCGCCGCGCATGAAGACCCTTTTTTCAAAAATGATTCATATATTATATGGAAGCGCATTTCCTCTAGTTTTCAAAAAGTTTTTGGCTTTTTCAAATTTCCAAAAACTTACCGAAATATAATTATTTATACAAAATCACTTCAATTTTTTCGCACAAAAATCGAAGTACTCCGCCCTTATGAAGACCTAGTTTTTGAAAAATGGTTCTCAATGGTTAGAAAGCGAATTTTTCTAGTTTTCAAGAATGCCATTGGCTTTTTTAAATTTCTAAAAATTTACCGAGTTATAGTTAATTTTGTGAAAGTCGAATTTCGTCGCTTCTATGACGTCGGTGCCGTATCGACCGGGGTCGATGCAATCTATTCGTTTCAGAAAACCACGATTTTCACACTGTGCATTGAACAAGACTTGAAACTTCTTGTGGCAAGATTTCAACTGTGTGGATGATCTCCCTTAGGTAAAAATTAATTAATTTTTTTGAAAAACGAAAATTTGAATACGATCCGCCCTAATCATATCGGAGATCGCTGCGAAGAAATCAAGCTTTTTACTGTATAAACTCATGACTTAAAACTTCATGAAGCACAATTTCACTCTCGCATGTTCTTTCCTTCAGAAGATAGAAATTTTCTCTGCGAGAAGATCATCTACAGTGGCGATCGATGACATCGACGTCTCTGAAAAATTCATAGAGTTTTTAAAACTATAAGAAGTGTGGATTCTACGCTTTAAAAAGCAGGTTGTAAAAATAGCGGCTTCCATGTGATTAATGGTGTCACATTTTTTCGGCAAATGATACAAATCGGAACGTCTGTTCATACGTTTCAGAAAAACAGGTTTTATTAGTGCCAAAGTGTTGCTTAAAATTTCATAGGGTACAACCTCACTTTCTGATGCTGTTTCCGGCTGAAGAGAGATTAGTTCCGTGACAAGTTCATCCTCCGGTTGCCATTTCCATCGATTCGAAGAACGCTTCCAAAAATATTGTAAAGGAAGCATTTAATTTTTCTTAGTAACTGACACTCCGAGTTTTATAGAGTGCAATTTGGGACGTAGATGTCTCTCGTTCAGGGAAAACTGTCGTGGCCATGTCTTCCTGGAAAAAAAAATCTGAAGAAATGGAAATCTCTCATTGACTCTAAATCTGCCGGCAGAAAATCTTTATTTTTAACAAGTAATACAATCACCATTTAAAACTTTTTTAATATTAATTTTCACCACTCCAGGGAACGAAGGAGAGACTTCACGCCTTCGTAGACTTTCCTGAAAAAAAAAACTTATTAAGAATTAAAACCATATCCTAAAACCTGAAAAATAAGAGAGAATCCTCTGCCAAAACCGGAAGAGTGCGACCCCCTCCTCCAGACGAGGCTACAGTACGACCCCCTGTGATTCTCGCACCTCAAGCTTGATCCGGATGAACGTGAGTGGCGTCTATAACATGTCTTCTCCATTCCAACGCACGTTACACAACGTTTCTGACTTGTCTTCTGCATTTCGACGTACGTGACACGTTTGTGATATGTCTTCTGTGTTCCGTTTGTTATGCACTTGTATCGCTAGGTGTTTTATAGCGTTGTTGTGTACAGAGATTTTGATCTTTTTTCTGTGTCCTTATCGTTTGGTTCTGGCTTATGCTCTATTCTCACTTACTGTATGCTCACCTATTATATCTTTATTCTCACTGCACGAGCATACTCTATTTCGCTTATTATTGTTATTTGTGCCCTACTCTCACTGTATGTGTACACTCGATTATCACTTATTTATTGATTGATTATTATCACTTATGCTTTATGCTCTATTCTCACTTTGTGTATGTGTATGCTCGGTCCTCACGTATTATGCTACAAGTGCTCCGTCACGCCTATCGGCGTGCTTACCACTTGCTCGCTGTTGCAGTATCATCACCATCATCAGTATCGATCGCTATTGGCCTCACCATTGAAAGTTTCCACCTGATGTAGACTCCGTACCCCGACCGGTTGATTCTGAAAGACAACCCGAAGTCACAGGACAGGAGAACGATAGCATCGATTGATATTGGCCTCCCCCTTGAAACTTTCCACCCTTTGTGAGGCCCAACCGCCCGCAAATATACCCGCGCCTCTCCCTCCTCGATCGGCTAAGCCAGGGAGAAAACCGAAATCACGGGCCAGGATCAATAACATCGACAGATATTTGTTTTCTCATTGAAACTTCTCGCCTGATGAGAAGCACTCCGTCGGTCATGCGAATATACCGAAAAATATACCCGCGTGTCTCCCACCTTGATCGGTCGGTCGGTGACATCTCAGAAAAATTCGATATTGACTGCCTTTCCCCTGCTGTAAAGGCCTTCCATCGACGATCATAGTCACTGAACTCCCACTCTGATGAAAAGGGTTGGTGGTTAAATCTAAGGTGGTTTAGGATGGTTAAATCTAAGAGAAAAGAAGACGTCTGGGTATTTTTCGTTATTTTGTGACTCATTTCCCCTTCCCGATTTTTCCCTTATTTCATGGCTAATTTCTGCTATGGCGCCGATCGTTTTCATGACTGATCGCTTCGCAGATTATTATATAGTACGATACCATTGTCATTGTCATTTTACTTTTTGTAATTATAAATATTGCCTATGTTGTTCGATATCCAACTCGCATATACATACATTAATGTATATACGAATGTGTATATACATACTATTTGTATACTCATGTATACACATATACGTGTATGGTAGATATATGTAGGCATGTGTATATGTATGAATACACGTGTGTGTAGTAAGTGCGAGGGGTGGTAACACTGGGTTCGGCGTAAGGTTTATCCATAGCAGCAGTCGATACATGGGCGAAAGTGTGGATCACAGTGTCCCGGGATGAGGAGTCGGTCGTGTTGCCCTCGGAGTCGCCCTTGAGCTCGCTGTCGTTGGGGTCCTCGCCGCCGTCGTCGTCCTCGATGCCGCCGGCCGCCGTTGTCGTCTCGTCGCATCTCCCCGATCGCTCCCCGCCTCGGCTCGCTGGAATCAATCGGATCAGAGAAGGCGAGGAAATCACAGAACGCTCAGCTAGCTCCGCTTACACCTCCCCCTTTTTTACCAAAAAGATCGTGACCCATAATTTAGCTGAAAGATGCGTAACTGAACCGATCTCTAAAGCAAACTGAGAAACACCTACCCTATTCTGGTGGAAGGTAGTCTCCCAAATTCATGGCTGGAACGATGGCTCCATGTTGCCTTGCCCACGCGAGAACCACATTCCAGAACGGCACGACCGCCAGCGAAGCCTGGTGGCCCAACACGAACTGTCCGTGCTTGCAGCGCGTGAGTGCCACATTCATACGATGCGGATCGTCCAAGAATTCAGCCGCGTCTGCTTGGAAGTCCGTCTTTGTGGTCAGCAGCACGACCACGTTTTTTTCCCTGCCCTGGATGGCATCCACGGTGGACAGATCGACGCGGTGTCGCGCGCGAAATCCACTAGCCGTCGGTGCTGTTCTTTGTAGAACGTGATTATACATATACTGCTCGCGGCGATGCCCCTTGCTAGAAGACGTCCTACCAGAGTGGTGCAGACCATAGCCTCCGCATCGTTGAAATGAGAGTGAGTTGCTCTCCGGGAACTACCGCTGACGTCCAAGAACATGAACGGTAGGGACTGGTTCGGGAACCGCATCATGTTCAGCAGCATGTGTCGCTCCTCAGCCGCCGTTCCACTCCTCAGCTGTCCCGCGTAGACGAAGTGATTAGGGAGCTCGTTCAGGAGAGGATGCGCCCTGAACGTGGTGACAAGGGGGGCTATAGGGACGGCCCTCGCCCGCGTTAGAACGTCCATCACGCTACGCGCTCCGAACTTAGCGGCTGTAGAGTGCCGTGAGCAACGCGCATACGGCTCCAATTGGTGTACATCGCCGATGTAGATATGGCGCGCCTTCGGCAAACGGCTCAGCATTGCGGCAAAGACGGGTTCTGGTACTTGCGAAGCCTCGTCGCATATGATGAGCTCGAAATCGTCCAGGTAGTTCTTAAATATGCCGCCATTTCCCGTCGCATTCAGCAAAGATGACGTCGTTATTGCGACAACCTGTGGCTGGTACTTGAGGAACATGACCTCGACGACCTTGTCGATCAAATCGGAGACGTCCCTCTCAGCAAGGACAAGATCCTCCCTTTCCTGCTCTGTCAAGAACTCCTGGCGCTCTCTATTCTGCATGTGGGCCTCGAACACAATCCGGCCATCCCTGAAGCGTTCACATTCGTCCAAGGTTTCCTCCTCCAACTCGTTCCTGTAGAGATCAGGTAGTCGTTTGAGGACCTCATGCATGTCGGCAGGAGTCGTGGCGATGGAGTCGTCGAACACTACCGATTCAGCGATGTAACGGCAAACGGCTAGGTCGGCGAACGCGTCGAGGGACAGGATGGTTTCAGTGATCTGGGCGACGGCTGCGTTCGTGGTGGCGGTGAGGATGATGTGCGCTCCTCCCCGCGCCTGTCTTGCCGCTATACAAGCACCCACGACGGTTTTGCCGGTTCCGAACGCGGCCTGTATCCCCACAATCGGGAAAGGTGTTGTCCCGATTGCCAGGGCCTGTCGCTGGTCCTCCGTCAGAATTACTGACCGCCTGTTGATAGATATGGGTGATCCGTCTACGACGGAGATGGTTGGCACGGTGTTCTGCTGGTTCTCTTCGACACATGACAAGGGTGTGGCTCCATGCACCGCGTCTAATATTCTCCTTCCGCAACTGTTCGTAGGCACATTCGTGAACAGTTCCATCTCGGAAACTGCCTCATATGCTGGGATTGCGCTGGAAGGGAGCTTGCTCAGCTTCACGCATACATCGAGGAAGGCCGAGTTGTCAGCTATTCGGCCCGCCCGCATGGCGGCACGATAGAGGGAATCGTCGGACCATGAGTAAGTTTGTAGAATCACGCGAAGTCGGCGCTCCTCTCTTGCTCGTTCCACCCGATCCACTGACATCCGGAGGAATGCAAATGCTCCCATTATCCATACTCCAACGGAGCGATGGCGAGCCCATCCGGCTTCAGAAGTCATGTCGTCCAGCACGAATTCCAGGCGCAGAGGGTACCCAGCCAAGCTAGGTATCGTAGCGGTGACTTGGTGCGTACGGCGATCGTCTTCTAGGGTTGCGTAGGAAGCCAAAGCTGAGGAGGCGGCATTGAAGATTTTGCCCATAGTCGCAATGGCCGACGCTCGATCGTTCGTGTAGCTGTCGAAGTCTCTGAGGCGATCCTCGAACCAGGCCTGCTCGTCCGGGGAGATTTTATGTACTTCCATTGGAAGCATGGCTTCGTCCGGGTTGGCGGGGAGAAATAGTTTGACGAAGGAACAGAGTACGTCGCGAGCGGCTTCCGACGCGGGCGATTCCGAAAATCGGACAGCGCAAGACGATTTCCGTCGACACAGGGCCTTCATGATCTCGTTCTCCTGAACGTGGGGCCATGGGAAGCGGGCTAGACCACGCGTTATCGTGACAGCTTCTGGGCTGTCTTCCATTGCCATTTTGAAGTTATTGACGGCAGAGCCATCACCTCTACGGGTGACTGAGAGGACAATCCCGTACCGCATTTAAATACGGGAAATAGAGACCGACAGAACTTCCGCGAAAGATAGCCTGCGTTGGGGACCTGCCGATATTTCTGCTCAGGAAGCTCATTTGTGACCTGTGACGCCATCAGCTCGTGGAGACGTAACTCGCGAGGTCGAACTAGGTGGGCCCACGGGTGACGTCCAATCAGATAATGACCTCCATTGCCAGCGTCGCCGTCGTACGGTGGTGGTGAGTCGTTGCCTGCAGGATCCCGACGACGCACAGGAGATCGACGAGGTCGATCGCTTGGGGTATGGGACGGCCGATGATCGCCACGTTGAGACACGCCACGGGGCGTCGCTCGTCCTCTACTCTCGGAGGCCTGAGGGCCCCGCGTTCTACGTTGGCCCCGGGTGGGATATGGGCGCGACGTTGATCGCTGTTGTGAGCCTCTGCGTGGAAACTGTGTGGCCGGGCGCGATGGGGGAGCTGTCCATTCATCATTCGGTCGCCAACCTGAAGAACCCAAAACTACGGTACTGGTTGAGCTTGGGACTTACTGATTTTTGTATTGAAGGGGTGCGCTGGAGGCAAATGGGATCGGGGAGGATAAGAAAAGACGGCGGAAAGATAAGTGAGGGAGTGATACTGACCTCCTGAAGCCAATGGTGTGCCGGAATCTAATGTCATTTGTGCGAGACGAGCCTGAGGGACTTCCGGAATGACGCCCGCCGATGGCCTTGACGTAGGTGGTCTACTGGATCGATTGCGTACCGGGGGAGGTTCGGAGGCCTAAAATAGATTGTAACTATAGTCTAAAGAGCACCATTTGAACAAGCAGGGGTCTAACCACCTTCATAGAGGAAGAAGTCGATCGAGACTTCGACTTCGCAAGGAGGGACGAACTCCTTTCGCTGGCCGTGCCCACCGAACGCATTTCCGCGTCTGACGCTAAGAGCGCGTCCTCGGACATCGACGTCGGTGCTGGCTGGGAACTCGAGTCGGCGTCGGCGCCGAGATTCGGATCTATAAAGCTCAGATCTGGCAACTTTCTATGAAGAAATGGGTATGCGGGATGAGGGGTACACTTACTTAGAACTCTATTTGTATCAACTGAGTCATATGTTGATGCCACTTCGTGGCGTGGTTGAACGCTGTTTGACGGAGAAGTCTCCATAGGTAGACGGAATGAGCTCCGAGAGGGAGATGCTCAAACTATCTGAAAGTGATAGCGTAAGAAGGGCTCGTTGTCTGAAAATGAATCGGAACGACGGGAAACAATGGAAAAGGAGCAAGCGATCGTGCGGAGAAGAGGGAAGATCCCATATCAAAAATGCAGAAGGTCTATTGAAAGAGGTGTCAAGATAACAAAATCCGATAGCGGAAGGCTCCGGAGAGGGGAAAGGACAGAGACCGACAGCGAAGAGGAAAGTATGGAAAAGACATCGAGGTGGGACGTTGACGTGCCGAGCGAATATGATCCCGTCGCCTCATGAAGTCATGCAGCGGGCCCTGAAACGAGTGTTGTAAGGATGCGAAGGAATCGATGGTGACCGCGGGGAAATTTGAGGAGGGACATGGTGGTCATACCCCGGTACAACTGAAGAGGAGGCGTTGGATTGCCGCAATGCCAGTTGTTCTTCTAGAGGTTCCCACGGGGAAGAAAAAACGGGTCCCGATAGTTCTTTACATCGTTTAACCTGATTCATATGAAACTTTCTTGGGAGCTGACTGCGGCGAAGAAATGCTGACAATAGTTAAGTGAGGGGGGTCTACTTCCAAAACTCGAAACTGTCCCAACCATGGGTTGCAGAGTTTCTGAGATAGACCCACCTTTGGCGACATGTCTCGTAGAAACACGCGGTCTCCGACTCGGACCTTGAGGGATGAAAGATGGTGATTGTCATAGTGCCTTTTGAACGAGTCTCGCATCTTCTTGTTGACATCGGAAGCCGTTCGCCATGCCAAGTGGAGGGAGGTTAACAGACTTTGGGCATAGATGTCGGCCTCCTTTTCTGGGTCGATTAGACGTTCCTGGACGTGCCTGATGAACAAATCGATATTGAGCACCGGGTCCCGGCCGAACACAAGGAAGAATGGGGTTTCGTTAGTGCTCGAGTGAACGGTAGTGTTGAACATAAAGGTACATGCTGCGACGAACCGATCCCAATCCATTTGATTCCCGCTTACGTAAGCTCGCAGCATCGGATGGAAGGTTGCAAATACTCGTTCACACGCGCCGTTCCCCTCGTGGTGGTACGGCGTGCAGAAATATCTTCCTATGCGAAGTAGTTTGCCGAGTTCAGTCATCAACTCGCCCTTGAAGTAGGAAGCGTTGTCCGACACGAGTTCCGTCATTGCTCCGTATTTGAGGATGCATTCCGTCATTATCGCGTGTGCCACTGAAACAGCGGTACAGTCCTTTAGGGGAGTAGCGATCACGTATTTAGTGAAGTGATCTATTAATGCTAGAATGTACTTGTTGCCCGATTCCGTGACGTGTAGCGGTCATGTGAGGTCGACGTAAACTTTCTCGAAGATTGCCCCGGTAACCACGGGAATGAGTGATTCCCGGTTGGCATTTGCTGAACGTTTTCGTTGACAGGCCTCACAGGTGGCGACTAGTCGGTATATTTGCTCAGCCATTCGAGGCCAGTAGTATCTACGGGAAATCTTAGCGAGAGTCTTGCGCCAGTTAAAGTGTCCGCCGGCTGACGGGCTGCAATGAAAAGCGAGGAACACTGGTTCGCGTAGTTTTTCGGGTAGCACAAGGACTTCGACGCGTCTTCTGGGTGCCAGACCTGTTCGACCTGGTGGAGCGTAATAAAGGCATCCGTTCTTCCGAATCACGCAATGTTCCGCTATTGCTAGCCAGCGTGTGCGGGTCTCGTCGTCCACAGACTCAGGAAACTGCTGGGTTTCAATAAAGGACATTAGGCTAGAACAAAAGGGGTCGGCTTTCTGTTCGACGAGGATGTCATAAGGAACGATTCGAGAGGGCAGCGCTACCGGGAGGACGGTAGGCCGAACCGAATACGAATCCTGTACTGAGAGAGAGAGGCAATATGGGAATTCGACGATGTCGTCTGCTTCTCTCGATTCGTCGTCGAAGCGGACCTCGAGGTTTTCTGAGCGCGAGAGACAGTCCGCTACCACGTTGGTGGAGCCCTTTAGGTAGTGTATCGTTACGTTATAACTCTGGAGCTCTACGACCCATCTAGCGAGGTTGTCATGGGTTTTGTTATGTTTTAACAAGTGGTTAAGTGGCTGGTGGTCCGAGTAAATGCGAGTTAAATTACCGTAGATGATAGGACGAAAGAAACGTAGCGCACTCACCATGGCAAAGAGCTCGATGTGCACGGTGCTCCACTTTTGTTGGGATTCCGATAGCGTCTTGCTAAAGTAGCCAATGGCGACTAGGCGGTTGTCGTCATCAATTCGTTCCTGAAATAAAGCTGCTCCTACTCCTACCTGACTGCCATCCGTATGTAGGATAAAGTCTTTGTCTTGCGGAAATGCTAAGCAGGGGTGTGATGTCAGAAGTCGTTTCAGCTCCGCGAATGCCTCGGCCTGCCTCGGGCCCCACGAAAACTTGACTTTGTCTCGCATGAGCTCATACAGAGGTGCCGCTATCAGAGAGAAGTTCGGGATGAACCGACGGAAAAAATTGGCCATTCCAACGAATCCTTTGACTTCCTTTGTGGTTTTCGGCACTGGGAAATCCCTTATTGCGGAAACATTACGCTCAGCGGGGCTGTAGCAATCGGAGGAGATTTCATGCCCGAGAAACGTTATTTTCGATTGAGCGATTTCGGTGAACTTCTTGTGGGAAATCTTGAGATTGAAAGTCCGGAATCGTTCGAAGACCTTGCGTAGAGAGGCTACATGACTGTTGAAATCTCTGTCGAAGATGACTACGTCATCGATATATGCCAAGCAGTTGGATTCGAGGCCAGCTAGAACACGAGCCATGACCCTACAAAAGTAGGCACCTGCGTTCTTGAGGCCAAAAGGTAGAAATTGGAATTGGTAGACTCCTCTATGGGTGGCCCAACCGCATTTATACTGACCCTCGGGGGAAAGTGCTAGTTGCATATATCCGGATGCGAGGTCTAGGGTGGTGTAATACTTGTTACCTGCTATCTTGGATAAGAGATCCTCAATTCGTGGCAGTGGGAAGTGATCGGGAATCGTAACGTCGTTGAGTGGTCGGAAGTCTAGGCATACCCTCAGAGAACCGTCCTTTTTCTTGACTAGGACCGTATTATGGATCCACGGAGTGTCGCTTTCGACGATGCGGCCTGCTTGAATCAGCTTGTTGATGTGCTGATCAAGTTCTTGCTGATATTTAATGGGGATGCGGGGTGGACGAAACTTCCCAGGGGGAATATTGGTGGTCGTCTTAATGTTAATTTGGGTATCCTGGTATGACCCCAGATCGTACGAGGAGTATGAGAAGCGGTCTCGGAATTCCTCAAACAATTCAAGAAGGATATGTTTCTCGGTATCTGCGACCGAAGCCTTAGAAAGATCGAAAGGTGGGAGTAGGTCTTGGCCCATTTCGCACGTTGCCGCGACAATAGCGGGGGAGCACTCAGAGTCCTTACTTGGGAACGAATCCGCCTGAACATCGTCCTCCAGAACTTCGACGGGAGCTAATACCGCGACGGCCTGATTTTTAAAGAGGACCTCAGGCCTATTAGTGGGGTTAGTTATCAGAAGACGACAGCTCCCTGAGTGGACGAGAGACGGCAAGATAATTAGGGATCGCTCCCAAAGCTCTTGTCGTTGTCCAACTACCATTAGTGATTGTGATGTCGCACCTTCCGTGACGCACTGAACGAATGACTCTGAACCCGGGCGCAACACCGTAGTCTGGGCTACTCGGACGACAGCGTCATTGTTAGCCGTTTCGCAAATTCTACCGCTTCCGGGCTGCAGTACCATGATGTTAATGGCGGTGCTGCCTATCCTGAGCTTCCTTGCTGCGTAGTCGATGTTCCAGTTTGGAAGACGACTGAGGAAGTCGTTGCCAAGAATGATATTATAGGACTTAACGGTCTTCGGCACTGATTTTGTATCCGCGAAATGAACCAGATGCCAAATCTCGAAGTTGCCGACCTGGAAGCGAATGTGCGCACATCCAAGGAGCTCAACCGGAACTCCGGCTACGCCGATGGCGCGCGAAACGGAGCTCTTTTGGAAAGAAAAAATCCCTAGTAGTGGGGCCATATCACTACCGGTGAGCGTGATGGCCGCCCCAGTATCAACCAATGCCAACATGTAGACCTCGTTGACTTTTACAGGTATCTGGGCAACGAAATAGTCCTCGGAGCAGGCAAGCGAATTAATGATTACGGGACTTGTGGATGCCTTAAAAGGCCAAGTCGATCCTGAATCGAGTTCTAGCCGTGTCAACTGAATGCTCGGAGGAGGTTGAGAAGCCGTCACTCTTGGGCGTACTGTAGGTGTCTGAGCGGACCTAGAAGGTGTCGTAACGGGTCGATGGAAGCCGAATGACCGGAGAGTGGAGAGTGCCTCCGGATAGTAGATAGCGACATACGTTATACACAGCATGCGCAGAATTGCTATCGAAGTATAAAGGCAACATACGGTTATCCACCAATCAAAGATGGACCACGCGAAGACGTCAAATTTGAAAACCGTGACACTGGTGGCATCGCTTGGCCGGGAAGAGTGCAAATGTGACATGCCCAGGGCGTTAAATATGTGTTCTTGGGTGCGTGCTTCCCATAATTCCGTGAGTTGGTGCTCAGGGATTAACTCGCTGATGTTTGTGAGTACCAAGTTGTGGAATATAGTGAGTGGAGGAGCCGTCACTCCGGACAGGTTCGTGGCAGGGTGCGTCACTGGGGAGATGTCGTTCTCCGTCACTAGTGCTGTTGATCCCGTAAACGCGTCGAACTTTACCGTTCCATTGGATGCTGGCAACAGAAAGAAACGACTAGTGCTGCAATCCGCCACGGTCGCTGTCGAAGCCAGTACTAGCGTGGTGGGATCCAAAAAGAGGGATAACGAGGTACCGCTAGGAAGTACTACTTTGACGACGGGTTTTGCATAGCACGTGGCATTAAAGGGCCGCAGGCTGTAGTTGGGAGATGGGATCGAGATACATCGATAGATCTGTAACATACCATTTCCATGGTAGGATGCGGCAATGTCAAGTCGCTGCAGCATGGTGCGCACTACAAAGGTGGGATCCACCAGCAACGCCGAGTGCAATGACAATGCGAGAAAATTGATCTTGTCACACAGTGATATCAAGGCATTACGGAAGATAGTCACTACCGCGCCTTGGGCCGCGTTCTCCACGGCAAGGAGTTGGGCCGCCAATTGGTTAGAAGTAACCAATCCAACTGATTGTGAATGGGGTGCGGATCGGGACCCGCTGCATGGACGTTACCGCGTATCCCTGGTCCGTAATCGTCAATGCGCGTCCACAATCGACCACAGAAGGGTTGGTCGGTTTCCAGGAAAGAGCGAACTCTTTGGAGTCGCTTAACCAGACATTTCCTAACATTTGACCCTTCATTTTTGAGAGATACAAAAATTGGCATGACTCCTCGTGAGATGGGGACCACACCATCACTGAACCATCACGAAGAACGCACGATCTCTCCTTGTAAGCGCAGTGTCGCATGTCGCCGACAGGAGACTCAGGTGCTGCGGTACCGTGACGTCCGTGAACGGTCGTCGAAACTAGATAACAATTCACGACCGTAAGCTTGCGTTCGATGCAGCAGCCAAAGGGGGCCGAGGGCCATTCGAATTCCAAAGGGTTAGAAGTTTTGGCTACGCTGCCTGATTTAGTCAGAGAACCGAACTCGCACCTGCCGTGCTGCACCATTAACCGACAGTGCTCAATGGAAACGGTTTTATAAGACTCTGCGTGGGATTCAGAACGAGCACCAAAGAAGTTGACGGAATAGAAAACCGTCTGTTCGACAATTTTGCATAACGATGCCGGCGAGTCGTACCGCTTAGTGTTGGGACGATAGAGCTGGATCGTCAGGGCACGCAGCGGTGTCGAGGCATCCGGTACCAGCTGTGAACAGTTATATGACAAGGGTATGCGCCAGAACCGTTCACCTCCGTTTGTGGGGCAAAACCACACTGGTTGGGAGTGACCCCCAGGGAGATATAGTGCCATGATTAGACATACGAACAGGGTTCGAACGTAAACAGATCCTCTACCAGATCGACCCGAGGACGGAGTCGAAGAAGGAAAAACTGATTTAGAAAGCTCCTCGTTCCGTTCCAGCAACGCTGACACTCGTGCGTTAGCCTGAGCAAGGGCAGCCTTACTTTCCTGAAGCGAAAGCGACAGGGCATTTATTTTCTTACTGGCTTCGTCTACCGTGAAGTCCTCAGATGGGGTCCAAGATGTTGAGGGTCTCTGGCGAGTCGGTGCACTACCCCGATTAGAGTTAGTAAAGTTTCCAGAGCGCGTACCTGAAGACCTCGTTCCTTGTTGGCGTCTTGGAGAAGGGCACTGATTCGCAAAGTGACCGGAACCTCCACAGTTATAGCATTCCATAGACCGACGATTGCTGTCGTCACCGTCCCTCAGTCGATTAGCAGTGAATCGTCTTCGCTCCGGAGTCTGCCAGCGTCTGAAAGAATTGGAGCCAGTTTCAGTTCTTCTACGTGTGGATGTATTGAACCTCACCTGACGTGGGTAGTCGATGGCGCTGACTCCCACTTGTGGCGGTTGACCCACAGGGTTAATGAGGCGATCGGCGGCGGCTTCGGCTAGAAGTTGCTCCACCGTTTGGGCTTTGTTGACAGCCTGCTCAAACGATGAAGGATTATCTAGCTTAACAAAATACCTGATGTCAGGACGCAGGCGGGCTACGTACTCCTCTAGCACGCGTTCCTTCTGCGTTGAGGGGTCCTGACCCGCGGTGACCGCTCGAACCAAATGTAGGAGACGATTGGCAAACACCGCTGACGGCTCTCCTGGTTCCTGCTTGCAGTAAGACAATGTCTGGCGGGCCAGGTAACGCTGATGGGGCCCTTCAAAGAACTTCTTCAAGTGAGTCACGATAGATTCGAAGGACCTCCGATCTTCATCAGTCAGTTCCTCTATCTTCTCTCTAGCGACGCCGTCGAGGTACGCTATCAAAAGATTGGCCTTCTGTTCCGAAGACATCGGTGTCGCACGCATGCGTGCGATGTCCTCAAACCGTCGCAACCAGACTGAGAATTGGACCCCGTCCCCGGTTCCAGAGAAGGAGGCTATTCTTGGAGCGGACGAGTCCGGTACCAGAGTGGCGACCGTGGGCATAGACCGAATACGGTCATCGATCGCCCCAAACGAAGTGTTCAGTCCTGCGAGTAAGGTGGCGTTTCCTTCCCTGATTTCCTGGGCCAATCGCGAAGAAGTGTGTCGAGACTCCTGGCGAACACCCGCTACAGCGTCGGCGGTCACATCGCGAAGAAGCTTTGCGTCCTTCCCTCTAACAGTAGCCGAATCGTCCAAGTCTTGGAAGACGCTCAGTAAGGGGTCCATCCACGCGGAGGTATCAGTAGGGGCCTGGCTATCTTCTGCTGACGTATCCTCATGCTTCCAAGATATGCTATGTTGATGGGTAGCTTCGACCCGGGACTCACCCTTCTTGGTCTGTGACCTAGTAGTAGGTGGGCCCATAGCTGCAGTAACAGATGAACGGCGATGTAGTACACGGGTGTTGAACCAGTGAATAAGGGTGACTGTTCCGCTAACTCCAGCCTTTTATATATTCTTGAGGGTGGGCGGAGCGACGACGCGGAATGTGGGTATGCCGCTGTGGGATGTTCGGAAGTATTCTCACCCGACATCAAGATGGGAAACCTAGCGGAGGATCAACATGAGATGCCTCGCGTCGTTTACATCTTACATTGTTCCGGCTTACTGTAATGATATAAACAAAGCCTGCGGTGGAATGAAGACATGCTGTATCTGAGAATGTTATCTATCGGGGATACCATGGGTATGGGAACGACACCAAGCCGCGCTAATGTTGTGAATTCCTAAGCCGGCTGGGAGATGTCTGTGAGAACTGATCACGTACCGTACTCTGGTCGGAACCTCTATAGCCGTAACCTAAGAAAGTGGTGCGGGAGCGACTGAAGCAAAGTCGAGGGAACGAGGAAAAACAGGAAGAAACTATGAGGGTGCGCCCAGTTATTAGTGAAACCCATCCTGTACTACAACTATCATGGAACCCACCGAGTGGACTGCAACTCTAACCCTGGGCACTAGACTCCGGGAGAGGAGCAAAAGCGTCGGTCGCTATGTCCCAAATATACAACCGTGGTCGAGTAGAGAAAAAAAATAGAAGTGAGAAATAGGGTTTCGAGTTCTCCGTGAAGAGCATCCCCAAGGGGTCACCCGCCGAAAAGGCGGACCCACCAAGGTTCAGTGGTCCCCATTCCGGCTATTTCGGCAGCTGGAGAGTGGTTGCGCACACGAGCGCAAAACCTTCAGGTTCACCCGAACACATAAGAAGGAGACAAAGAAACCCGACAGTAAAAGGTTGAGGCGAATGTTAGACCTGTCACGTTTAACTGAATCTCAGGAAAGATTTCCAGAAAAATTTGAGGATCTATCCAAAGTACTACCAATGTTACCAAAAATGGATTTATGGTATCCTTCGACTCACAATCCGGGTACCACCATATCAATATCCACCCCAACTGTACTAATTATCTGGTCCCTTGTTGAAAGGGGTGCCTATATAAATTTTTAGTGCTCCGATTTGGCTTTTCTTCCGCCCACAGGGTGTTTCCCAAAATTCTAGTGTGTGCGACTTCAAAACGTAAGTTTTACCGTAGAGGTAACCGAGGCCAAATAACAGACGTTAACAACTCACGAACGCACGGTCCTCCCAGCGCGACAGAGAGGATATCCTATGGAGTCGAGTTGATAATGAATATGGTGCCGCGACGACTGTCCAATCGCACTGAAAAGAGTTATGAAGAAGTTACGAGTATACAGCACTATATGGTCGTAATGGCGAAAAGGGAAGGAGAGAATAAGGGATTAACCAACCTAGGAACCTAGTGGTCCGGGCGAAAGGGTCCGACGGCCCTCAGCTTAACCTAGCGTAAGTCATGGAATTCAAACGGGCGGTTGCACATGCGTTACGACGGAGCGCGCTTCCTACCACATCAGCGTGGGCGATGACTCATGCCTGCCGCTAAGCTGCGAGGAAAAAAGGCAAGGGCTAGAGCAAGAAAGGAATTTAAATAGGAAAACGCACGCGCTGTTGGATTCCTTAACGTCCCAAAACGAGATCGAGTGATTGGTCATAATGGAAATTACATTCCAAACGCTTAAACTAGTATTTATCTCGAATATGGGCCTATAAATATAGTAAGTGTGAGGGGTATCCCGATCCGCACCCCATTCACAATCAGTTGGATTGGTTACTTCTAACCAATTGTCGGCCCAACTCCTTGCCGTGGAGAACGCAGCCCAAGGCGCGGTAGTGACTATCTTCCGTAATGCCTTGATATCACTGTGTGACAAGATCAATTTTCTCGCATTGTCATTGCACTCGGCGTTGCTGGTGGATCCCACCTTTGTAGTGCGCACCATGCTGCAGCGACTCGACATTGCCGCATCCTACCATGGAAATGGTATGTTACAGATCTATCGATGTATCTCGATCCCAACTCCCAACTACAGCCTGCAGCCCTTTAATGCCACGTGCTATGCAAAACCCGCCGTCAAAGTAGTACTTCCTAGCGGTACCTCGTTATCCCTCTTCTTGGATCCCACCACGCTAGTATTGGCCCCGACAGCGATCGTGGCGGATTGCAGCACTAGTCGTTTCTTTCTGTTGCCAACACCCAATGGAACGGTAAAGTTCGACGCGTTCACGGGATCAACAGCACTGGTGGCGGAGAACGACATCTCCCCAGTGACGCACCCTGCCACGAACCTGTCCGGAGTGACGGCTCCTCCACTCACTATATTCCACAACTTGGTACTCACAAACATCAGCGAGTTAATCCCTGAGCACCAACTCACGGAATTATGGGAAGCACGCACCCAAGAACACATATTTAACGCCCTGGGCATGTCACATTTGCACTCTTCCCGGCCAAACGATGCCACCAGTGCCACGACTTTCAAATTTGACGTCTTCGCGTGGTCCATCTTTGATTGGTGGATAACCGTATGTTGCCTTTATACTTCGATAGCAATTCTGCGCATGCTGTGTATAACGTATGTCGCTATCTACTATCCGGAGGCACTCTCCACTCTCCGGTCACTCGGCTTCCATCGACCCGTTACGACACCTTCTAGGTCCGCTCAGACACCTACAGTACGCCCAAGCGTGACAGCTTCTCAGCCTCCTCCGAGCATTCAGTTGACACGGCTAGAACTCGATTCAGGATCGACTTGGCCTCCTAAGGCATCCACAAGTCCCGTAATCATTAATTCGCTTGCCTGCTCCGAGGACTATTTCGTTGCCCAGATACCTGTAAAAGTCAACGAGGTCCACATGTTGGCATTGGTTGACACTGGGGCGGCCATCACGCTCACCGGTAGTGATATGGCCCCACTACTAGGGATTTTTTCTTTCCAAAAGAGCTCCGTTTCGCGCGCCATCGGCGTAGCCGGAGTTCCGGTTGAGCTCCTTGGTTGTGCGCACATTCGCTTCCAGGTCGGCAACTTCGAGATTTGGCATCTGGTTCATTTCGCGGATACAAAATCAGTGCCGAAGACCGTTAAGTCCTATAATATAATTCTTGGCAACGACTTCCTCAGTCGTCTCCCAAACTGGAACATCGACTACGCAGCAAGGAAACTCAGGATAGGCAGCACCGCCATTAACATTATGGTACTGCAGCCCGGAAGCGGCAGAATTTGCGAGACGGCTAACAATGACGCTGTCGTCCGAGTAGCTCAGACTACGGTGTTGCGCCCAGGTTCAGAGTCATTCGTTCGGTGCGTCACGGAAGGTGCGACATCACAATCACTCATGGTAGTTGGACAACGACAAGAGCTCTGGGAGCGATCCCTAATTATCGTGCCCTCTCTCGTCCACTCAGGGAGTTGTCGTCTTCTGATAACTAACCCCACTAATAGGCCTGAGGTCCTCTTTAAAAATCAGGCCGTCGCGGTATTAGCTCCCGTCGAAGTTCTGGAGGACGATGTTCAGGCGGATTCGTTCCCAAGTAAGGACTCTGAGTGCTCCCCCGCTATTGTCGCGGCAACGTGCGAAATGGGCCAAGACCTACTCCCACCTTTCGATCTTTCTAAGGCTTCGGTCGCAGATACCGAGAAACATATCCTTCTTGAATTGTTTTAGGAATTCCGAGACCGCTTCTCATACTCCTCTTACGATCTGGGGTCATACCAGGATACCCAAATAACATTAAGACGACCACCAATATTCCCTCTGGGAAGTTTCGTCCACCCCGCATCCCCATTAAATATCAGCAAGAACTTGATCAGCACATCAACAAGCTGATTCAAGCAGGTCGCATCGTCGAAAGCGACACTCCGTGGATCCATAATACGGTCCTAGTCAAGAAAAAGGACGGTTCTCTGAGGGTATGCCTAGACTTCCGACCGCTCAACGACGTTACGATTCCCGATCACTTCCCACTGCCACGAATTGAGGATCTCTTATCCAAGATAGCAGGTAACAAGTATTACACCACCCTAGACCTCGCATCCGGATATATGCAACTAGCACTTTCCCCCGAGAGTCAGTATAAATGCGGTTGGGCCACCCATAGAGGAGTCTACCAATTCCAATTTCTACCTTTTGGCCTCAAGAACGCAGGTGCCTACTTTTGTAGGGTCATGGCTCGTGTTCTAGCTGGCCTCGAATCCAACTGCTTGGCATATATCGATGACGTAGTCATCTTCGACAGAGATTTCAACAGTCATGTAGCCTCTCTACGCAAGGTCTTCGAACGATTCCGGACTTTCAATCTCAAGATTTCCCACAAGAAGTTCACCGAAATCGCTCAATCGAAAATAACGTTTCTCGGGCATGAAATCTCTTCCGATTGCTACAGCCCCGCTGAGCGTAATGTTTCCGCAATAAGGGATTTCCCAGTGCCGAAAACCACAAAGGAAGTCAAAGGATTCGTTGGAATGGCCAATTTTTTCCGTCGGTTCATCCCGAACTTCTCTCTGATAGCGGCACCTCTGTATGAGCTCATGCGAGACAAAGTCAAGTTTTCGTGGGGCCCGAGGCAGGCCGAGGCATTCGCGGAGCTGAAACGACTTCTGACATCACACCCCTGCTTAGCATTTCCGCAAGACAAAGACTTTATCCTACATACGGATGGCAGTCAGGTAGGAGTAGGAGCAGCTTTATTTCAGGAACGAACTGATGACGACAACCGCCTAGTCGCCATTGGCTACTTTAGCAAGACGCTATCGGAATCCCAACAAAAGTGGAGCACCGTGCACATCGAACTCTTTGCCATGGTGAGTGCGCTACGTTTCTTTCGTCCTATCATCTACGGTAATTTAACTCGCATTTACTCGGACCACCAGCCGCTAACCCACTTGTTAAAACATAACAAAACCCATGACAACCTCGCTAGATGGGTCGTAGAGCTCCAGAGTTATAACGTAACGATGCACTACCTAAAGGGCTCCACCAACGTGGTAGCGGACTGTCTCTCGCGCTCAGAAAACCCCAAGGTCCGCTTCGAAGACGAATCGAGAGAAGCAGACGACATCGTCGAATTCCCATATTGCCTCTCTCTCAGTACAGGATTCGTATTCGGTTCGGCCTACCGTCCTCCCGGTAGCGCTGCCCTCTCGAATCGTTCCTTATGACATTCTCGTCGAACAGAAAGCCGACACCTTTTGTTCTAGCCTAATGTCCTTTATTGAAACCCAGCAGTTTCCTGAGTCTGTGGACGACGAGAACCGCACACGCTGGCTAGCAATAGCGGAACATTGCGTGATTCGGAAGAACGGATGCCTTTATTACGCTCCACCAGGTCGAACAGGTCTGGCATCCAGAAGACGCGTCGACCCGTCCTGTATCAGATAGTAGCGGTCAAGGGCAACGCTCTCATCCTAGAAGCCAAAGATTTCTTCGTCTTCATGCCGGACCGCAGAGAGCTGCACTGTGTGTTATTAGACCGCTTCGCGTTCAACCTAGAGAATTCGACCTATGGATACGACCGCAACGTCATCTCCGTCCGCGACTTCGTATGGATATATGATTTAATGCCGGTTGCGTCAGTTCTCGCGTCACCAGCTGCCGATCTCGAACGCGCACGTCTCCCTCGCACCGCTGCGTTGGATTCCAACCCGACGTTCTTCTTTCGGGTGGCCCGATTCGCCTTCGTCACACCGCCCGTCTGGCAGGAAATGCGGTACGGGATTGTCCTCTCAGTCACCCGTAGAGGTGATGGCTCTGCCGTCAATAACTTCAAAATGGCAATGGAAGACAGCCCAGAAGCTGTCACGATAACGCGTGGTCTAGCCCGCTTCCCATGGCCCCACGTTCAGGAGAACGAGATCATGAAGGCCCTGTGTCGACGGAAATCGTCTTGCGCTGTCCGATTTTCGGAACCGCCCGCGTCGGAAGCCGCTCGCGACGTACTCTGTTCCTTCGTCAAACTATTTCTCCCCGTCAACCCGGACGAAGCCATGCTTCCAATGGAAGTACATAAAATCTCCCCGGACGAGCAGGCCTGGTTCGAGGATCGCCTCAGAGACTTCGACAGCTACACGAACGATCGAGCGTCGGCCATTGCGACTATGGGCAAAATCTTCAATGCCGCCTCCTCAGCTTTGGCTTCATACGCAACCCTAGAAGACGATCGCCGTACGCACCAAGTCACCGCTACGATACCTAGCTTGGCTGGGTACCCTCTGCGCCTGGAATTCGTGCTGGACGACATGACTTCTGAAGCCGGATGGGCTCGCCATCGCCCCGTTGGAGTATGGATAATGGGAGCATTTGCATTCCTCCGGATGTCAGTGGATCGGGTGGAACGAGCAAGAGAGGAGCGCCGACTTCGCGTGATTCTACAAACTTACTCATGGTCCGACGATTCCCTCTATCGTGCCGCCATGCGGGCGGGCCGAATAGCTGACAACTCGGCCTTCCTCGATGTATGCGTAAAGCTGAGCAAGCTCCCTTCCAGCGCAATCCCAGCATATGAGGCAGTCTCCGAGATGGAACTGTTCACGAATGTGCCTACGAACAGTTGCGCATGCCGTATTAGACGCGGTGTATGGAGCCACACCCTTGTCGTGTGTCGAAGAGAACCAGCAGAACACCGTGCCAACCATCCCCGTCGTAGACGGATCACCCATATCTATCAACAGGCGGTCAGTAATTCTGACGGAGGACCAGCGACAGGCCCTGGCAATCGGGACTACACCTTTCCCGATTGTGGGGATACAGGCCGCGTTCGGAACCGGCAAAACCGTCGTCGGTGCTTGTATAGCGGCAAGACAGGCGCGGGGAGGAGCGCACATCATCCTCACCGCCACCACGAACGTAGCCGTCGCCCAGATCACTGAAACCATCCTTTCCTTCGACGCGTTCACCGACCTAGCCGTTTGCCGTTACATCGCTGAATCGGTAGTGTTCGACGACTCCATCGCCGCGACTCCTGCCGACATGCATGAGGTCCTCAAACGACTACCTGATCTCTACAGGAACGAGTTGGAGGAGAAAGCCTTTATACGAATGTGAACGCTTCAGGGATGGCCGGATTGTGTTCGAGGCCCACATGCAGAATAGGGAGCGCCAGGAGTTCTTGACAGAGCAGGAAAGGGAGGATCTTGTCCTTGCTGAGAGGGACGTCTCCGATTTGATTGACAAGGTCGTCGAGGTCATGTTTCTCAAGTACCAGCCGCAGGTCGTCGCAATAACGACGTCATCTTTGCTGAATGCGACGGCAAAGGGCGGCATATTTAAGAACTACCTGGACGACTTCGAGCTCATCATATGCGACGAGGCTTCGCAAGTACCAGAACCCGTCTTTGCCGCAATGCTGAGCCGTTTGCCGAAGGCGCGCCATATCTACATCGGCGATGCACACCAATTGGAGCCGTATGCGCGTTGCTCACGGCACTCTACAGCCGCTAAGTTCGGAGCGCGTAGCGTGATGGACGTCCTAACGCGGGCGAGGGCCGTCCCTATAGCCCCCCTTGTCACCACGTTCAGGGCGCATCCTCTCCTGAACGAGCTCCCTAATCACTTCGTCTACGCGGGACAGCTGAGGAGTGGAACGGCGGCTGAGGAGCGACACATGCTGCTGAACATGATGCGGTTCCCGAACCAGTCCCTACCCTTCATGTTCTTGGACGTCAGCGGTAGTTCCCGGAGAGCAACTCACTCTCATTTCAACGATGCGGAAGCTATGGTCTGCACCACTCTGGTAGGACGTCTTCTAGCAAGGGGCATCGCCGCGAGCAGTATATGTATAATCACGTTCTACAAAGAACAGCACCGACGGCTAGCGGATTTCGCGCGCGACACCGGCGTCGATCTGTCCACCGTGGATGCCATCCAGGGCAGGGAAAAGAACGTGGTCGTGCTGCTGACCACAAAGACGGACTTCCAAGCGGACGCGGCTGAATTCTTGGACGATCCGCATCGTATGAATGTGGCACTCACTCGCTGCAAGCACGGACAGTTCGTGTTGGGCCACCAGGCTTCGCTGGCGGTCGTGCCGTTCTGGAATGTGGTTCTCGCGTGGGCAAGGCAGCATGGAGCCATCGTTCCAGCCATGAATTTGGGAGACTACCTTCCACCAGAATAGGGTAGGTGTTTCTCAGTTTGCTTTAGAGATCGGTTCAGTTATGCATCGTTCAGCTAAATTATGGGTCACGATCTTTTTGGTAAAAAGGGGGAGGTGTAAGCGGAGCTAGCTGAGCGTTCTGTGATTTCCTCGCCTTCTCTGATCCGATTGATTCCAGCGAGCCGAGGCGGGGAGCGATCGGGGAGATGCGACGAGGCGACGACGGCGGCCGGCGGCATCTAGGACAACGGCGGCGGCGAGGACCCCAACGACAGCGAGCTCAAGGGCGACTCCGAAGGCAGCGCAATCAACTCTCCATCCCAGGACACTGTGATCCCCCCTTTCGTCTATATATCGGCTGCTGCTATGGATAAACCTTTCGCCGAACCCAGTGTTTCCACCCCTCGCACTTACTGTGTACATAGATAAATGTATGTATGTATACACACATATGTATGTATGCACGTGCTGGATATACATGTGTAAACAAATAAATGTGGATATATGGCTGCACAACTATCGTAGGATGAAGGCACGGTTATTGCGACAAAGGCACGATTACCCTGCAACCCTCTAGCATCTGCTACTTGCAACAGGGTAGCAACAGTGACCGCTCCACAGTCATCCGGCTTCTCGCTGACAACAATAGCTGTTCCCCCAATAGCAACGCTAGCCTCGCGACCATGAGGCCCGTTGAGCTATTCGGTTCGGCTCGTCGAAGCCTGTTGTACGAGTAAGCAGAACGTGTCAACTGTGTACCTGATCACGCCAGTGTTGGCTGGCAACGAATATCAATCTATGAAGACGGTACTGGGTGGTACTCTTTTGTAAGGCGCCTCCGCTTAAGAGAGTTCAAACATAATTGACAGCTAACTACATAAAGGCTTTAGTGTATATGCTGTGATTAATCACATCACTGAGAACGCCAGAATATGTAGTTGTAGTGTTAGTGGCCCAGAACAGACGATAAAGTTCAATTTATGTAATTCCTCTCATGCAGAACTATACCTCGAGAAACATATTTCGATTTGTTTCTCTTTCAACTGGTTTCCATAAAAGTTATTCTCTTCGACAATAAAGGATTGAAACCACAGGAATCGCAATATTTCCGGGAACCTTTTCAAAGACGGTTTAGCCCAATGCACTGCGGCTGTCACAGTTTCCATTTAGATCTAGAAGACGTGATGATATAGAAACATACCTAAAACAATAAGCAAGGAAAACTGTGCTTGTTAGTATCTTTTCTGTATTCAGTTTTTCTGTACGAAGGCAATGCGTGACGTAGAAGTTTAGCACTGTTTAAAAGTAGGCTGTAGCCATTTCTACCTCAAGACCGAGTTCTCCTTCATAGTTTTATAGCGCAGGTGTATAATGTTCCTCACATCCTAAAGTTCTATGGTTCTGGAACCCCACAAAGTATTCTTTACTGCAAAAAATGTGAATGGTATTTGCATGCCTGATGGCAGCGTGACTTCTTAGTTATACTTGCACGTCGCTAGTCTTTATCAATGCCAAATGCTCGTGGACGCGACAAAACGCGTTCTCATATGCAGAGGTAAACGACCTCGTCCACAACTTCATTATGGTTCTGTTCATCTACAACCGCAAGGACAGGCCTACAATGCTTTTTCCAACAGAATTTCGCTCCTCCAGAGCCTATCTAGCAGAATGTAGAACATGAGGCGTCGAAGAAAATGAGCACTACACGTGAGCACAAAAGAGAAGCAAGAAAATCGGTATCTAGGCTGTAGCCTTATCTTCGGGGAATCCTAGCAGTGCTAGTGTCGACGAAGCACTCCCTCACGAAGTTTAGCCAGAAAGCAACGTCGTCCGCGAACACATCGCCGATAAATGTTCTCAGCTGAAATACAGCATGCAGTGCTGATCTCGTGTTGACACTGTGATAAAGAACCTTATGAATTTTACAGAGAATGATCAAAATCCACTGTCCCGATTTGAACAGGTTAGGCGCCTTTTATACTCCCGCCGTGGCGGGGCGTGTCGATTCGCCGAGCGACGCCGCACTGCCGCGCGATCACAGCTAAAGGCCCCGACACACTTCTGCGGCAACGCCGCGGCCCTATCCTTAAGGCCCGTGGTATAATCCCGCGACGGGCTAGTCGACAGAACGAGCAACTCTCACTGATGCAGGCGAGAGTACGGTATTTCCATACGGCACCGCCCCTTCGCTGCAGTGGTGGAGGGCGCAGCCGGTGTCGCGAAAAGGGTTGTCACGTAGTCGCTTCCGCGACGTGTTGTAGAGGACTGATAAACTCCGAGTGATGGAAGAGAAACATAGTACCGCGCGACGGTCAAGGAAGGGGGGACATTCGTCGTGCAGCATTCTTGCACAGATTTCGACTGACTTTGGCAGTTACTTTGTTTCTAACAGTTCACTGTCGACTACAACATTCGTTTTGACTCTACTAGGCTATTTGATATTTCTCATTTTTGCATCGTGGTTTCGTAGAGGCCTTTTTCCATGTCCGCGTTCATTGATTTCTTTTGACTATTATCTCGCTCGCAGGCATGGAGGCCCAAATTTCTGTGCCCGCGAAAGAAATCAGATTCAAATGAAAAACGTAGGCAGTGAAAGAAAACCCAGCTAAAAAACATCACTTCAAAAATTTTTGCGAATTTCTGTGCTGGACATATCACCTTTCCCCCCGCCGTGACTTGTCGGGCACCGAGTGTGCTCTGTGACAAAATGAGGACCGAAAATAGAGAAGGAAGAGAAAACATGAGCGAAATCCACGGAGTCAGTCGGGTTGCAGAAAATTCTGCAACGTACCCGTCTATAAAACTTTGTGAACTATGTCAGGCTCAACGACGGCGATGCCTCGCGACGCGCATTGCCGTCGCCGTGTAATCCTGCGTCGCTGTGACGGACGGGAGTATACCTCAGGACTAAGGCCCCGTTTATACTTCGACGCCGAGCGACGCGACGCCATGTATAGTGGCCATATTGATTGAGCGATGCGATCGGTCAATTTGGCTACAATGCGTGGCATCGCGTCGCTCGGCGTCGAAGTACAAACGGGGCCTAAGGGGCGCGTCCCCGTCGCGCGGCCACGAGCTTCTGCATAATACTGACTGTGCGCCGAGGATGGCGGAGATGGCCATGAGTTATTCCCTTGAGTCATTCCCAAAAGGAAAAAAGGATAAAGAAAAGTCAAAACAGTTGACTCCATGCCCCAACCTGTAATACACCCATCGTCTTTTCACCAGGGAAGACTGCTGTTTCATCCAGAAAGGGACCATATTTTTCGCGAAATCTGCATGCGTCGATTAAAAAATCAGCAAAAAAGCACTGAGACATACATGAAGCAATTCATGGAGTATTTGTCAAAAGAACCGAAAGGGGAAATGAGAAAGCTAATCAGAACAAGTTCGCTCAGTCATAGAAATATCAATCCACATGCTTCACCTAAGAATGTTTCTCTGAAACGACAGGCAATAAACGCAGCGACGAGGAGTATAACACCCCCTCCCCAGCAAAAGAAAAGGGCATAGCAAAACTATAGGTCTCGGTGATGAAACCTCTGACTCCGCTCCGACCCTGCCGCGGCTGATCGCGGCGCCCGTGCCCTTCCCTTCCGCGGAGCCACTCGCTGAATACTGAAACCCAAAATTCCGCAAAATGTGGTGTTTTGAGGCGGCAAAATATGAAAGCGATGCGTCACAGCTAGTAGGCAACGACCACCATCACGCCACAGCGATGGGATTAAAAAACCACCTTAAAGTAAGCCGATTTTAATAAAGAAGCCACCACAGATTATCAGTGTGTGGAGATTCGTAGAAGACGAAATTATATGGTACCGGAAATCGGCATTCAGTACCGGATGATTTCGCCCTTTTGAAAAGAAAGATGGGTCTAAAGGCTGTTAAGCGCTAAAAGAGTTTAGGGTTTAAGCCATTTTCTAACGTCTTAATCTTGAGCGCGAGGTAAAGCACTCACAAGGGAAGCCCATGAACTTCCCCCAAAGATTCTCGACACGAGACCTATATGGGCACCGGACAAGGATCACAGAACTGTGCTTCGATTTGCTATGGGCCACTGGGTGGTTTTGTAGAGAAATGATAATTTCCTACGTTTCCTAGACGAAGCTGCAGTGTACGCACATTCAAGTGATTCATTTGCAACAGTGGTGGCAGCGACTGAATGGCGGAGCGGGTAGCAAGGCGGACTTACGGGAGGGGTGAAGACGGTTCGGTTCCGGGGCTGTCCCTGCGATTTACTCTGTAGACTGGTCCCATGTACTCAAGCGAAGAGTACCTTCTGGCTACGGTAGGCTACTGTATTATTGGCTAGTGCTGAATAAAGCTGACGATGTCATGACCACCGATTTCGCGCAGACTTCGCCTATGGGAATTATTTAAGCTGCCGACCACGAATCTGTCACCCTTTTTCTGATTTACCACTTTGCGTCCTCTACTTTCCATTGAGGTTGAAGTCGAATATTGGAAAATAAGTCTGACAACATTGGAGAAGGAAGCGATCCCACTAAGCTGGACAGCTTTACTCACCCATATCTACCGCAACCTGCCGTAATACACCGAAATTTTAAAAACAGATATTATATCCGTGATCAGCACCCCAAATAACCCCCGTGGGCGAGTGATGAAGAAGAAGTACACAGCAAGGCGTGCAATCACACGAGTTGGATAAAACATGCTGTGCTGGTAACAGTTAGCTGAAATGCTGAAAATCGCGAGAAGAATAAAAAGCAGTCTGCAAAGAAATTTGAAGAGCAATGAGCATGTCTTGAAGATGGTTCAAATCAATGCTTGTCGATCATGTTCAGGAATGAGTTAGCAGCAAGAATCACTTCCAAAAGTAATTGAAAACATTCCAGAGAGGTAATATAAGGGCAGCATCTAACGAGAGCTCCCTCAGCGAGACAAGCGTGGTTTAATGGGCGCGCGACATCACTCCACACAGCTCCCGTATGTCCCCCTCGCTATCCACTCGGCCATCCACTCGCTGTCAGCACCATTGCGAATTATTCACTTCAATGTACACTGCAGCTTCGTCTAGGAAATTTAGGAAATTACCATATTACTATGCTCTAACTTTAATTTGAGTTTCAAACGTTTTGTAAGTTAAGTTCAGAGCACGACAGGGCCATTCCAGCTGTCACTTTTGCCTTATCAGCTCTCCTTGAAGCGGTACCATTTTTGCCATCTTCGGACTACCCAGTGGCCCGTAGCAAAGACAAAGCACAGTTCTACTATCCTCGTCCGATGCCCTACAAGACCATATAGGTTTCGTTGAGAATCTTTGGGGGAAGTTCATGGGCTTCCCTGTTCAGATGAGGTACCGACTGTCGCGTGCGACCGGAGTGGAGATTCTTTGATTAACGTCCCGCTCAGACCATCCGCGCCTTCGGTCCCTTCTGGGTTGGTGAAATGGTATCAAACTTGCTTGAGAAGGATAGCACGCTGACTTGTTTCTCGCCTGGCCTACTATTCCGCTCCCCCCCCCCCCACCACTGAAGCAGGTAGGAACCATGTTATAACCTGACCCTTCTTGCGACCTAACTATAGCTGTAGGGAGAGTAATCTCTTGACCTACAAACTGAGCGCTCACTGCAGATATGGTGCCAAGCAAAAGCCAACTCACACTCTGAATATGACGATCGCTGATCAGATGCGCGAAGAGCGCGCACACATTCTGCGTCTCTCGTCTTTCGAACTGTGTGCACAGAAGGCATCTTTCCTAAAGCCCGTTCGTAGAGGATTTCCTGTCAACGCTTCGCAAAGCAGCTGAACCAACTAGTGAGAATGACGAGCGGAATCTCGCTGCGAACTTTTTCGGACACACCCGCGAATCAGCCCATAAGATTCGGAGAGCGAGAATGTCGCTGTCAATTTTGTCCCCTAAAACGGAACTCGTCGACAACATTCAAATCGAGCCTTGGAAAGCGATCGAACTTACGCAAAGCCTTGTTCCGTGCATAAGCACGGCAGCGCAGCGGCTCTCGCATTAGAGGCGGAGGAGGGAGAAATTTTTCGTCGGGGTTGTGAGCAATGTCTGGAATAAATATGCAGGTTTTCTTACTAGATAATCCTATGGTGTGCATAGTAAAGAAGGTAGTCGGCACTAGTTAAAAGTTCCGACTCCACCGACACGACTTCGGTCAAAAAATTTTGTTTTCGCTGAAACTTCGTCTAGGAGGGTTATTTGGGGTGCTGATCACAAATCTGAAATTCGTTTTTCACGATTCGGTCGGAGACCACAGATACCGTTAGCAAGGGCGGTCCAGGCAGGGTCACCGATTTGGCCCAAACTTCGGCTAGGGGTGTTATTTGGGGTGCTGATCACGAATATGACATCCGTTTTTCGTTTTGCGCTGCGGTACGGTAAGTTACGGTAGGTGCGGGTAACTAAGGCTGCCGAGGTCATAGTTACCAATTTTGCCCAAACTTCATCTATGGAGGTTATTTAGGGTACTGATCACGAAACTGACATCCGTTTTTCGTTTTACGCTGGAGTACGGTAGGTTACAGAAGGTACGGGTGACTAAGGTAATGGTCACCGATTTCGCCCAAACTCCAGCGTAAAACCAATAACGGATGTCAGATTCGTTGTGAGCACCCCAAATAACCCCCTAGGTGAAGTTTCAGCGAAATCGGTGACCCTGCCTGAATCGGTGAACCGCCCTTGTTAACGGTATGGGTGGTCTCCGACCGAATCGTGAATAGCGGATGTCCGATTTGTGATCAGCACCCCAAATAACTCCTTAGACGAAGTTTCAGCAGAAAAAAAATTCGACCGAAGTCGTGTCGGTGGAGTCGGAAATTTTAACTAGTGCCGAAGGTTCTTGAAAGAAGAGCTCCACAGCACAGCCCAGTCATTCCTCGTCGTATTTTTAGTTTAGTGGTCTCAAAAAGAAAACCTTTGCCGACTTATGCGTTTCATGAAGTAGTTTAGTTTGCAAACCTTCAAACCCTTCACCGGACTACTTAATTGTGCTGCTTTGATTTGTTATCTATTCCTTGGCCGCTCCATATTCGCATTTTCACCGCTTTGTCGATATCATGGTTTGCTTTTCTTATGAGTCGTTTACACTCTTTGCATTGCGATGGACTCAAGTATCCTATCCTACTATATGTAAAGGAGTTAGCAGTGCGTTTCGTCCGTCCGTCCGTCTGTCCGTCCGTCCGTCTGCTCATCCGTCTGGCCTTTCCTAGAAGTCGAGTAGCAGGCGTCGGTGTTCAGACGAGGTGCCACTCACGCCGTGTAGAGACCGTCAGAAGAAGTGTCACCGATGTCGCACAAAGGGCTTTCGAGTTCAAAAGACATGCCTCCGACGTTACTCAACAGGCGTTCGGATTTAGAAGATGTGTCACCGACGTCGTGTAACAGCAGCTCGGATTCAAAAGGCATGTCAGCGATGTCGCGCATTGGTTGTTGGGTTCAAAAGAGGTGTCAACAATGTCGCGTGATGGGTATTTGGGGTCAGAAGACATGTCACCGACGCTGTTCAACAGGCGTTCGGTTTCAGAAGACGAGGGAACCACGTTGCGCAAGGGTGTCTGGGTTCAGGAGCAGTGTCAATGATGTCGCGTTAAGGGCATTCGGGTTGAGAAAACATGTCACTGACGCTGTTCAACAGGCGTCCGAGTTCAGAAACGTGTCACTCACCGATCTCATGCAAGCGGTGTCTGGGTTCAGAAGAGGTGTCACCTATGTCGCGCAAAGGGTGTCCGGATTCCGACACGTGTAATGGGAGACCACTAAAGCGGAGACCAGTAAACGGGGGTCCATGAAGGATGGGAGGACCAGTGAAAGGGGGAGGGGGGTACCGGTAAGGGTAGAACCTTTAACAGGAGCCAGTGAAGGGGGCCAGAAAAGAATACCACTAAGGTGAGAGTTGGTAGGGGATAGTAAGGGGGAGGGGAGTAAAGGGGAACCAATGAAGTGGGAGGGTCCTGTGAAGGGGAACCGGAACCATTATAGGAGGACCAATGAAGAGGGGACCAGTGAAGATAGGACTAGTGATGGGGAAGCTGTGAAGGGGTTGGGAGCAGTAAAGAAGGGACCGGTAAAGGAAACCATTAATCGGAGCCAGTGAAGGGGGACCAATAAATGGTATCTCATAAGTGAATTGGGGGGGGGGGTGCAAAAAGGGGACAGTGAACGGGAACAGTGAAGTGGGAGAGTCGTGGGAAGGGGCGGGGGAACCGGTAGAGGAAAACCTGTGAAGGTGGGACCTGTAATGAAGGGCGGAGAAGGGAGCTGTCAAAAGAGGAGGAACCACTGAAGAAGGAACCAGTGAAGGAGGGGTCAGGAATAGGAAAGTGGGATCAGTGGAAGGAACCTGTGAGTGCGGACCAGTACTTCTTCTCACTATCGTCCACCGTGTATGTGGCAGGACGTCGTACAACGTGCGTGTAGATCGAGAGATGGGCTACAGATCAAACATTACGAAGCATGCGGTGGATTTTGAAAGGCAGCGAGCGTGTGTGTGTACATGCCTCTCACTGTCACTACTGACTGATGCTCACTACATTTTTCTGCCTGTCTCTGCCTGCGCATGGGTAAGGGGTATTGTCTATTATCGGTAGAGGTAGGGGATAATAACTTCGGGAATTGGAGGATTATTATTGCCGTCGGATATTTAGCGGTATAGAGATCTCTCAAGAGCATCACAATCGGTCCTCGCCACGTAGAGAATGTGTACATCGGGGAATAAATCAGCGATAGAGGGTGGATAGGCTTCATAGGGAGCAGTTTTTGAAGATTGCGCCCTACTGTCCCGCTTTCCCGTAAGGCCTAGACAGGGTGTTCTATTTCGGCGTTTGGGGGCGAAGCCCCCAACCAGACCGCTGAACGTCTGGTGAAGTAAATAAATAATAATAAAAGATCCTACTATATATAAGGGAGAACGGTCATTTATCTGTGGGTGAGTGAGTGTGTGTGTGTTTGTTTGCACAGAAGTGCTGAGGAGTGTGTTGGGAGGAAGTATGGGGAAGGGGGGGGGGTGGAGGGGCGGGGGTTGTAGTTGTCACCAATTGTCAACTGTTGTAGTTGCCGACAGGTGTCCATGT
>OX377203.1:73367790-73407765 GCA_947396885.1 Heligmosomoides polygyrus polygyrus | reverse complement strand
CCCCAGAAGATGCATCTGCCATATCCGCTAAAACTATGAGTTACCGAAGCTGATTCAAAATAGTCAAGTAGTACTGTTCAACGAAGAACACAAACTATTGGCAAAAGCTGCCTCGAATATCTTACAGAGCGCTCGCGAAAAACAAGCAACCATGGCTCATAGCATACCAATACCTGCTAATAGCATTAGACCTTAAAATCTGATGAAGTGATACCACGCGGGGATTGTTCTTACTTGGTAGCCTTTAAGCATTCCGACTTTTGTATTATTTTTTTTTATTTCATCTTCATTTAATTTGCTTTTCAAACACTAATTCAGTTCACACACTAGCAGTACTGCAGCACTTTTCCAATTTTTATGGCATGACCGCCACTGAGCGTATGCTGGTCCAAATACCGCTTAGTGACAGGCATTCTATACCACAGGACACCAGAATGCCTTGAGTCGAAGACTTACACAATCGCCGTCCACTCACTAGCGAGTGTTGGCCCCGCAACCTAGGAGATTCCGAAGGGCTTTAGCATAGGGCCAGCCCATATTCTCTAGTCTCAAGTATAGCCAGCCACGACGGGTCGAGTTGACTCCTTGCCTCGTGAACTGATGAAAGGAAATCATTTGATAGGGAAGCGGAGGAAGCACGACCACCAGCTATATACGCGGGGAAGACCGTTCCTCACGTTCCTCGAAAATTGACACCGAAGACGTACTTTGTGATAGTTGGCCTTTGAAGCATGAAGCCATTGTTGTGACCTCAATCTGCACGTGAAGCAAGCGATATAACAAACTTTCCACGAAGCGTCGCTTGTTACCATAAACAATCAATCTACCACTGTTGTGTTCTATCATGGCGGCTCCCAAGTCCAACGCAACCCAATAGGAATCCGCGTCACGTAATGACGATTCTTGTTGTCGCCTAACAAGTTATTGCCTACACGCGATATTTTGCACCCAACTTGTGCCGAAAAAGGCGGAAATTTCATCTCGTCGATGTGGGTGATAAGCCTGGTTCTTCAACAGAATCCTTTGAGAAATTAGTGCTATAAAGTGCACTAGGGCAGGCCGGGGGGAGCCCGGTTTTCACACCGGAGAGGTGTCCGCCCGCTGAGTCCCCGCCTCCGCCCCCTTTTGCTCCGCCCATTTGTACCAGTTGACGGCGCACACTGCCTAGACGTCGCAAAGTGGAACATTTCCCGCCTTCCTGCAGCTAATGCTGCTGCAAGTTTAACGAGCTCTGCAGGTACTACTACTACTATCCTGCTATTATATTACTGCGACTACTAATGTAAGGCCATTGTGAGCGTATGAACCATTGACGGTAAGTTAGAAACACCGCTTTCTGAAAGCAACATATCCTTTTTGTGAATGCTTTCATAATCGCTTTTCCATATCCACTGCATTCGTTTGCTATTTCACTGAGGATTCTGTGCATATTTGACTGCACAGATCTTTTTTGATAAGCAAAACGATGCAGAAGTATTTGTCTTATGAAGAGATCCACTGCCTTGGTACCCATTTATTATAGTTTCACCTTTTAATTTGAGCTGTGATATTTTTTAAAGCAGCAGTGCCAAGTTCAAACCTAGAGAGGAGATCCATACCGGATGTCTTACTAAACTCTAAGCCCTACCCTGAAAGCAGCGAACTATATTCCTCTGCATTTCTAATTTAGGTGTAAGCGTGCTAAACCTTCTTATTTTAGAAGTTTTTGACTCTTGGTATTCTGATAATTCGCCAGAGTGCCTCTCCCCTCCGCTCTAGAGTTACGCACAGTGCCATACTGGTCCCTCATTTAGACATTGGTCCCCTGGATTGGAGTAATTAATTGCTCTCTGGTCCTCTGCGTTCACCAGACGTCGTGACCTGTGCCGCTCCTCGCACCTTTTACGGTCCTTCGCGCCTACATTGGCTGCCCTCAAGGGATGCCTTAGGTGCCTTGGCAGACGTGAGGGGCCAAATGCAAGGAATCAAGGTACTGATCTTCGAAGAAGCCCACGGTTGGAAGAAGTCCAAATAGTTTCTCCAAGTAGAGCACAATTAATCAGGGATGGAGTGATGTGTGCTCAGTTTTGTGTACTGACTTCGGTATCCTGCGACTCGACCTTTCGTTTTCTTCTTACAGAAGAGGGAATTTCGAACAACGCGCTTCAGCTCACAATAAATAGATAAAAGAATTCGTTTGCCAGGTATTCAACAGTGAGGTAGAGTACGGATTGCGTTGGTGGAGCCGCTATAGGACCTGCAAAGTTAATCGATACCTTAACAGATATTTTAAAGAGTAAACGACTCCTACCAAGCCATGGGTTTGAGGCAGTACTGGGGCAGACTAGTTGGTCGATGCCCTGCGACTTAAACTTTTGTTTGACTCAACAGAACGTTTTTCGTACAACGCCCCCCCCCCCCCTCCCCAGGGCCGCTACAGGGCCTGCGACGAAGTTAAATGATAATTTGACAGTTATTTTTAAGAGTAAACGACGTCCTCTACCAATTTAGCGGCCTAGCGGCTGCAAAACGTCTGGTTGGGGGCGTTGCCACCCATACCCCGAGAATAGAACGTGCGACCGTCCTCTTTTTTCTTTAGGACTTCTTTCATTATATAAAAATGGTTTTATTACATAGAATCGGATTTGGTAGGGCAGAATCTTCAAAAACTGCTCTTATGAAGCCTATCAGCTCTCTATCGTATATAGCGACTTATTATCAGAAGTATCCATTCTCTACGTGACGAGAAGCAGATGGTGAAAGTCCCTATCCGAACTGCTTAAACTGCAGAAACATAAATAAAATCAACTAGTATTGGTCGACCGGTCGAGAGACGAAGTGAGAGTCAAGCACGCGCACACTCGTTGCAAGAAGCCTTTAAAACATCTTCTGAAAATCCAACGAATGCTGTGCAAATTGATCTGTGGCACGTCTTCTGGATCTGAACGTACGTTATACGACGTCTGTGTCACGTCTTCAAAATCCGAAGACTTGTTTCATAACGTCTGTGACACATTTGCCGAGCCCGACGCACGTGTCACGACGTTGCCAGGACGTCTATGACAGGTCTTCCGCACCCCTACAGACGTGGCACGTCTTCAGTGACACACCTTTGCGTCCCGGCACACATGTATCGACGTCCTTGGCACGTCTCCTAACTCCGACCCACATTGGATGATATTGAGAGAAAATACTGGTCCCTTTACAGGCCCCACCTTTGTGGTCCCCCTTTACTGGCCTACTTTACTGACCCCCTTCAGTGGTCATCCCTTCTTGGTACCTTCTGGTCTCCCTTTTATTTGCCCCCTTCACTGGACACCCTTTGCTGTCTCTCTCTCTCTCTCTCTCTCTCTCTCTCTCTCTCTCTCTCTCTCTCTCTCTCCACCTTACTGATTCCCCTTTACTTTTCTGAATCCCGTACGCACGTTGGAAGACGTCTTCGGCACGTCTTCCGAATCCTGACACACATGGATGATGTCTGCAGTACTTCCTCCGAATCCCAAAGCAAGTTGGACGACGTGTGTGGCACGTCTTCTGAAACCCGACGCATGTTGGACGATGCCTACGGCACGTCTGCTGAATCAGGACGCACGTGGGACGACGTCTTTGATACGTCTTCTAATAACCGGCGCTCGGCTCTATTTTGCTACGGTATTATTGCACTAGCCCCCACTATTCCGGTGCAAAAGGGGGGGGGGGTCGCCTCATAAAAAGTGTCACCAACACAAAAACAGGGGCAAGACACAATGATAATAAAGAAAAGGAACAAACGATACTATAACTCTGTTCTGTGATCTCCTCCGTGGACTCCGAGGAGAGCACAGATTTGGGCAGGGGAAGGGACTCCAGGGTGAGGCTCGAGTGACGCGCCCATGTTAAAATTGCCCACTTCCTGGAGTTCCCTCCTTTGCCCAACTCGGAAACAGATAAACATGGATCTGTAGTCGAAGCGAGGAGATAAGACTGCATTTAGAGTAGCTGCATTTACACTCGCTGTATGTAGCTACTCGTCGCGGCAGGCCATGGTGACCCTCCTCCCCTCGACCCTATTTGCGCTGACTTTGATAGCAACCGTCTTATAGTGCCATGAAGCTTAAGGCCTGCCATGCTCCGCGACGAGAGCGACTCGTCGCCCATGCAAAACATGCAGATCGATTAAAACCAAGAGATCGCCGCGAAATCTGTTCATACTCGAGCGCTGTCGCAGTCGCTCCCATCGCTCTCGCATTTTCTAAGGTTCTTTCAAAAATTCGTGCCGATTCACAGAACTTTCCACCGCAAAAAACTCCCTAAAGTGTAGGTCTCAACCAGCAATCGGGCCTTCCCTCACTTGTGTGAATCGTGTGACTACAAGCATCTTCCCTTCACTCGCCGATACACTTACAACCGAAAAAAAACCGCCCGAGTTGTCCGGTGTGCAAAGCCCACAGCAGCGCGACTCAAACCTGGTTTTTATTAGCCATGGAACACCCTTACTGCAGGCTTTATACGTTGGAGCCAGAGATGAAGGACATTAACGACGCTACGACGCTCTATGGGATTTTCTGTCCATCAGAAGCCCCCCCCCCCCCCGACCTTATTTGCGCCGGAGAAGCATGCAAGCAAATATCACTAGCTGCGGCGACTGATCAGTAGAGGGATATGCAGCTCGGCCCCGTGACGATCTCCCTGAATTTCACTCCGAAACTACGCTGGACAACTGAGACGGGGTTTTTTCCGGTTGTAAGTTTATCACAGGATTATAAACGGCGGATATCAGGACCGGCTCACCGTAAACTTAGGCGTCGGGTGAGACGTCCATTGTGCAATCGCAGAACAAGACTAGGGAAGGGACCCAGGGTGTGTGCCATACAAGCTGCTCGTATGGAGACTGCTTTCTTCGCTCTGTGGGAGTTCACGGTTGGGTTCTGCGCTCTTCGAGCGCAGAACAAGGCTAAGGAAGGGACTCCAGGGTGTGTGCCATGCAAGCTGCTCGTATGGAAACTGCTTTCGTCGCTCAGCGGGAATCCGCGGCTGGGTTTTGCGCTCTTCGAGCGGACTCGAGGGTGTGTGCCATGCAAGCTGCTCGTATGGAGACTGCTTTCTTCGCTCAGAGAGAATTCGCGGCTGGGTTCTGCGCTCTTCGAGCGCAGATCCAGGCTAGGGAAGGGACTCCAGGGTGTGTGCCATACAAGCTGCTCGTATGGAGACTGCTTTCTTCGCTCTGGGGGAGTTCACGGTTGGATTCTGCGCTCTTCGAGCGCAGAACAAGGCTAAGGAAGGGACTCCAGGGTGTGTGCCATGCAAGCTGCTCGTATGGAAACTGCTTTCGTCGCTCAGCGGGAATCCGCGGCTGGGTTTTGCGCTCTTCGAGCGGACTCGAGGGTGTGTGCCATGCAAGCTGCTCGTATGGAGACTGCTTTCTTCGCTCAGAGAGAATTCGCGGCTGGGTTCTGCGCTCTTCGAGCGCAGATCCAGGCTAGGGAAGGGACTCCAGGGTGTGTGCCATACAAGCTGCTCGTATGGAGACTGCTTTCTTCGCTCTGGGGGAGTTCACGGTTGGATTCTGCGCTCTTCGAGCGCAGAACAAGGCTAAGGAAGGGACTCCAGGGTGTGTGCCATGCAAGCTGCTCGTATGGAGACTGCTTTCTTCGCTCAGGGGGAATCCGCGGCTGGGTTTTGCGCTCTTCGAGTGGACTCCAGGGTGTGTGCCATACAAGCTGCTCGTATGGAGACTGCTTTCTTCGCTCTGGGGGAGTTCACGGTTGGGTTCTGCGCTCTTCGAGCGCAGAACAAGGCTAAGGAAGGGACTCCAGGGTGTGTGCCATGCAAGCTGCTCGTATGGAAACTGCTTTCGTCGCTCAGCGGGAATCCGCGGCTGGGTTTTGCGCTCTTCGAGCGGACTCGAGGGTGTGTGCCATGCAAGCTGCTCGTATGGAGACTGCTTTCTTCGCTCAGAGAGAATTCGCGGCTGGGTTCTGCGCTCTTCGAGCGCAGATCCAGGCTAGGGAAGGGACTCCAGGGTGTGTGCCATACAAGCTGCTCGTATGGAGACTGCTTTCTTCGCTCTGGGGGAGTTCACGGTTGGATTCTGCGCTCTTCGAGCGCAGAACAAGGCTAAGGAAGGGACTCCAGGGTGTGTGCCATGCAAGCTGCTCGTATGGAAACTGCTTTCGTCGCTCAGCGGGAATCCGCGGCTGGGTTTTGCGCTCTTCGAGCGGACTCGAGGGTGTGTGCCATGCAAGCTGCTCGTATGGAGACTGCTTTCTTCGCTCAGAGAGAATTCGCGGCTGGGTTCTGCGCTCTTCGAGCGCAGATCCAGGCTAGGGAAGGGACTCCAGGGTGTGTGCCATACAAGCTGCTCGTATGGAGACTGCTTTCTTCGCTCTGGGGGAGTTCACGGTTGGATTCTGCGCTCTTCGAGCGCAGAACAAGGCTAAGGAAGGGACTCCAGGGTGTGTGCCATGCAAGCTGCTCGTATGGAGACTGCTTTCTTCGCTCAGGGGGAATCCGCGGCTGGGTTTTGCGCTCTTCGAGTGGACTCCAGGGTGTGTGCCATACAAGCTGCTCGTATGGAGACTGCTTTCTTCGCTCTGGGGGAGTTCACGGTTGGGTTCTGCGCTCTTCGAGCGCAGAACAAGGCTAAGGAAGGGACTCCAGGGTGTGTGCCATGCAAGCTGCTCGTATGGAGACTGCTTTCTTCGCTCAGGGGGAGTTCACGGTTGGGTTCTACGCTCTTCGAGCACAGAACAAGGCTAAGGAAGGGACTCCAGGGTGTGTGCCATGCAAGCTGCTCGTATGGAGACTGCTTTCTTCGCTCAGGGGGAGTTCGCGGCTGGGTTCTGCGCTCTTCGAGCGCAGATCCAGGCTAGGGAAGGGACTCCAGGGTGTATGCCATAATACTGCTCGTATGGAAACTGCTTTCGTCGCTCAGGGGGAATCCGCGGCTGGGTTTTGCGCTCTTCGAGCGGACTCCAGGGTGTGTGCCATACAAGCTGCTCGTATGGAGACTGCTTTCGTCGCTCAGGGGAAATCCGCGGCTGGGTTCTGCGCTCTTCGAGCGGCGAAGCTCATACGTCTGAAACAATGTGCAAAAAATGCGCAACGTCGTGTAGACGTCGAAACCTCTCAGATCTCAGATACTCAGCTGAAGTACAAGAACGCCGCGACGAACGGGAACCGAACCCTCGACATCCCTCGCACGAAGCGAACCCTCTACCTGCTGCACCACGACCCACCTGCACACGGTGCCATCGCGGGCGCACAAGACATTGATCGGACGTCGCAGCGTGGACGCCGACGCGCGATCTCTGAGCTAGGAGAGCGCAGACAGCAAAGTCTCGGCGCGACCCGCACTGCGGTTACGGTGAGCCGGTCCTGATATCCGCCGTTTATAATTGTCTAAGTTTATCAAACACACTTCCCTTCGATTCTTCATTGCGCAGCGATGATCACATGTTCATCCTGCTTTCGTGTGGTGCTTTACTTCAAAGCTAATGATGACGTCTTTTGTCTCCTCCCATCGTAGGCAAGAAACGTCATCATTAGCTTTAGGTAAGCTGTGCGGTGCAGCCACAAGGCTCACACGGTCCCGCAACGAACTCCTAGAAGGTAGGAAATCCTTGTTCATTTGCGCGAAAAAACCGTCGGTGCTCCCGTGTGTTTCGTCACGAGTCACAGCTGCTAATAGGATATCAAGCTCGTATGGTGATAACACGACCCGCAAACGTCGGTATAGTTCTTACTAGACCCGACGTTCTTACTAGGGTACGACGCTTTCAAGGTCCGACTGCTGTAGACAGGGACGGCTAGTGACGTCATGCGCGCGCGGTTGCCGCGTCTTGCTGCTGGGCGCGCTAGAGCGCGAAAGTATGCTCCAGCGGCTGCTCCCCGCGGTCTTTCGACTGGCGCAGAAGGAAGAAGGCAGCAGAATGAGACACGCTTGATGCATTCAGGTAGAGGGGAGAGGTGCGAGCGTTTGTTAACAAGGTGAGAACGGACTGGAAGAGCCTAAAGTGGGTGAGGGCAAATGGAGAACGAGGAAAAACGCATCTGGTGAGGAAATTTCAAAACGAGAATACGGATGGATATTATCTAGAAGTTCCTGAAGCAAGTGTGGCGCTGTGGTAATTGAGGGGGGGGGGGGGTAACCTTAAAAAGGTTGCCACTATTACAAAAAAACGAGACACTGATAATGAAGAAAACAAACACGGGGTGTGGGCCAACTGACGCACTCGTGTTAAAATTGTATACATTATGGAGTTCCCTCCCTTGTCCAACACGGAAGCAGATAAAACGCGGATCTGTAATCGAAAAGACGAGGTAAGACTGCAAGCTACTACTCGCGTCTACGTTGCCACGGTAGCGACCAGTTGTCCGGGGCGGAGTCGGAACAGTTGTCCTACAGTAACCAGGCGTTCGTTGCGGGACCACCTGTTTCGTTAGCTCAACAGCTGACGTGTTGTGTTCGACGGTGAGGCCGTCGGCTTCTACTCGTTTTTATGTTCATTTTCCTCCGTTTCGCGTAGTTTTTTCTTGTTTCCCTAGCGTCGTCTTCTTCTGCATGCGTTCCTTGGTATCTTCGTGCGCACCTTTTTCGATTTCTTGCCGTTTTTCCTCGTTTATGATGCCGTTTTATACTTTATCCGCGGCCTCACACTTTTCGCCCAATTTTCTCTTGCATTTGCGGTCTATTTGTTGTACAGAGTATCCTTTTTGTTTATAGATGCGCATTTTCAGGTCAGTTCTCCTCTACTCTTGGTACTGCCCTGCTGTCTACAACGGAGTTTGCCCATATTCCTTTCTCATGTATTCTCCCCGTCCATATTCTCTGCTCTACTCATTCTTTGCTGACATTCTGCCCACTGCTCGCCGCTGTTATGCACAGGTATGTTTAAAAATTCATTCATTATCAAATAAATTTGGTAGTCATCCCCAGCCCCCCCCCCCCTCTGCGATACGCATATCCTCAGGCGTACCCACGATCCATTACTGACCTCTAGGATCAGGAATGGCCCGTGAGCGGTTGAGGCGTATCCATCCGATGACCCTTACCATCTCCAATGCCTAGAGAACGCCAGAGGCGTATTGAGATAGCTTCCAATGAAAGAGTTGAAAATGTGCTTCCGTGAAAACTGACGAAACATCTTTTTTTCAGCTCGGTTCGCTGCCTGATACAGCCCTGCTGTTTCAACGGCGTTCGCCTCAATCCCCTTCCCATTTATTTTCTCCCATATTCCCTACCAATTCCTTCTTCCTATTCTGCTACTTCATATTCGGCTACCTACTGCTACATCTCTATTCTTTACCATTGCCCCCCCCCCCCCCCCGATAACCCATATTCCGTCCAACACTCACTGCTGATATTCTGCTCCCTTTATTTCCTTCCGTCCATATTCTCTATATTTATTCACTGCTGATATTCCGCTCAATTCCTCCTGCGACAGTTATGGCAAGGTATGTTTGAAAATCCATTCTTCCATCTTTCTGCAATGATTTGGTGAATTTGTTCATGCGTGTGCAGTTGTCTAGTACGAGGTGGACTTGCGGCAGAACTCATGAAGATTCTCGCCCATTTCTCCCTTGCACTGGGTCACACGTACTATTCAAAAATTAGGATATTCTTCCAGATGGCCTTTGTCTAGCACCCTATTGCTGTCTGCAGGTTGTTTACGCGGTCTGTTTCGTCGACATTGGAAGATGATGAAATCTGGGACTCTGCCTCAGACATACAGTACCTAGAGTAGAGGGAGGATGGTAGAAATGTTTCGCAAGAACTAGGCAGACTAACTCTGTGTTGTTCTGGGTGTTGAAAGGGATGTTGAAAACTTCAGTGAAACCGAATGTAGTAGACCTCGGAGTATTAACAAGCAAACTGAGATAGGACTTGAATAGGTTTTGTTAAAAAAAGGTTACGTGAAGTTCTGAGGAAAGAACGATAAATCGACAGCTCCACGAATTAACCAGAGAGCAGACCAGTGCTGTAAAGTACGTCGTGTGACTGCCTTATGTTGTGGTGAAAGGAGTTAGTCTGCCTAGTTCTTGCGAAACATTTCTACCATCCTCCCTCTACTCTAGGTACTGTATGTCTGAGGCAGAGTCCCAGATTTCATCATCTTCCAATGTCGACGAAACAGACCGCGTAAACAACCTGCAGACAGCAATAGGATGCTAGACAAAGGCCATCTGGAAGAATATCCTAACTTTTTGAATAGTACGTGTGACCCAGTGCAAGGGAGAAATGGGCGAGAATCTTCATGAGTTCTGCCGCAAGTCCACCTCGTACTAGACAACTGCACACACATGAACAAATTCACCAAATCATTGCAGAAAGATGGAAGAATGGATTTTCAAACATACCTTGCCATAACTGTCGCAGGAGGAATTGAGCGGAATATTAGCAGTGAATAAATATAGAGAATATGGACGGAAGGAAATAAAGGGAGCAGAATATCAGCAGTGAGTGTTGGACGGAATATGGGTTATCGGGGGGGGGGGGGCAATAGAGTAAAGAATAGAGATGTAGCAGTAGGTAGCAGAATAGGAAGAAGGAATTGGTAGGGAATATGGGAGAAAATAAATGGGAAGGGGATTGAGGCGAACGCCGTTGAAACAGCAGGGCTGTATCAGGCAGCGAACCGAGCTGAAAAAAAGATGTTTCGTCAGTTTTCATGGAAGCACATTTTCAACTCTTTCATTGGAAGCTATCTAATACGCCTCTGGCGTTCTCTAGGCATTGGAGATGGTAAGGGTCATCGGATGGATACGCCTCAAGCGCTCACGGGCCATTCCTGATCCTAGAGGTCAGTAATGGATCGTGGGTACGCCTGAGGATATGCGTATCGCAGAGAGGGGGGGGGCTGGGGGTGACTAAAACTTATTTGATAATGAATGAATTTTTAAACATACCTGTGCATAACAGCGGCGAGAAGTGGGCAGAATGTCAGCAAAGAATGAGTAGAGCAGAGAATATGGACGGGAGAATACATGAGAAAGAATATGGGCAAACTCCGTTGTAGACAGCAGGGCAGTACCAGCAGTAGAGGCGAACTGACCTGAAAATGCGCATCTATAAACAAAAAGGATACTCTGTACAACAAATAGACCGCGAATTCAAGAGAAAATTGGGCGAAAAGTGTGAGGCCGCGGATAAAATATAAAACGGCATCATAAACGAGGAAAAACGGCAAGAAATCGAAAAAGGTGCGCACGAAGATACCAAGGAACACATGCAGAAGAAGACGACGCTGGGGAAACAAGAAAAAACTACGCGAAACGGAGGAAGATGAACATAAAAACGAGTAGAAGCCGACGGCCTCACCGTCGAACACACCACGTCAGCTGTTGAGCTAACGAAGCAGGTGGTCCCGCAACGAACGCCTGGGTACTGTAGGACAACTGTTCCGACTCCGCCCCGGACAACTGGTCGCTACCTGTGGCAACGTAGACGCGAGTCAGCTCCTGCAACAGCAGGAGATGATATCAACAACTCTAACCTAGCGTCTGCAGCACGCCATGAGCTACAACTCACACCACCGCAGCGGAGCTCATCGCGCACGCGGCAGTCGCCGTCGCGGGCGCGGTGACCATTCGTACATAAAGACCGCCCCTCTCCATCCTCAGATCTCCCTTATGATCCGTCCTCCTTTAGCAGAGCATTAGTGCATCTGGACAGATCATCCCCGGATGTATCTCAGGGAGTGGCGACAACATACCTCAGCTTCTTTGCAACCTCTCATTTTTTTCTAGTCGCAAGTATGGCCAATCACGGTGGGTCGGGTGGAGTCCTTGCTACATGAACTGATGAAAGGATCTTGCTCGACAGGGAAGCTGAGAAAGCACAACCACCCACCGTGAACGCGGGGAAAACAGTTTCTCACCCTCGAGTCAAACGTTGTCACCAAAGACGTACTTTACGTCAGTTGATCTTTGGAGCATGAAGCTCTTTGAAGTCGTGTGTTGTGGAACAGAGGGCTTACAACAAAGGGCAGTGATGGCAATTCTTGTTGTTGACTGACATTGCTCCCACGCGATATCTTTCATCGAACTTGTGCCGGAAACAGTGGAAATCGCACCTCATCGATGAGGGTGATAGACCGATTTCTCCAGTAGACACCCCCCCCCCCCCTGCGGAGTGCGCTGGCAACCGTCCAATTCGCCTGCTTTCGCACATCATGAAAATCATTGAGCGAATTGTGGCCAGCTTTCCACTAATTTGTGTGGTTTCGTTTCTGTCTGTAGTGCAGTTGGTGCCATTCACGCCGTTCGTCTTTTACTAGAGAAGCACCGCGAGAAACAGAAACCGGTGCATTTCGCCTTCCTGGATCTGGAGAAGGTCTTCGACCGCGTTCCGCGGGAAGTGATATGGTACGCGTTGCGACGACATGGTATCCCTGAAGAGCTTATTGAGTGGGCGAGCATCCTCTACTCGTGCCCAAGGAGTCGTGTGCGAACGCCAACGGGCACCTCGATGAAATTTCCCATCTCTGTAGGGGTGCACCAGGGATCTGCGCTATCCCCACTGCTCTTTATGTTCTGGATGCAATTTCAAGAGATCTCCAAATGTCGGCACCTTGGATCGCGCGACAGGCACAGGCGTGGTGCGATCGCTTGGCATTGTTCGGTCTCAAGCTATACGTCAAAAAGACTAAGTACTCAATGACGGATGTGAACGAGCACGGATCTATTACGATCAATGGTACTGAGCTCTCACGAGTTACATCTTTCAAGTATCTTGGATGAACAGTCGCTCTGATGGCAGCCTAACATTGGAGGTGAATGCACTGTGAGTGCCGCCTGGTCCAAATGGCGCTCTCTGACTGGGGTGCTTTGCGACAGGACAATACCTGAGCACCACAAATCGAAGGTTTATAGAACAGTTGTCCGCCTAGAAGCGACGTACTGTGCTGAGTGCTGGCCCGTGACGAAGAAAACTGAGAGCCGCCTCATTGTAGTGGAAACGGAAATGCTACGGTGGACGGCCGGAGTTACGCGCTTGGACCGTGTTCGCAACGACACTACACGACAGAGGTTCGGTGTCGCCCCGATATCCGACAAGCTGCGCGAAGCTCGTCTTTGTACGGCCACGTTCTTCGCGCTAACGACGACATCGCCCGTTAGATTAGTCTGAGCCTTGAGGTCCCTGGAAAACGAGTCAGAGGACGCCCGAACCTTGGCTAGCTGCACTTGGACTCAAGGCGTTGCACTTGGACGTAAAAATGGCTGGTGTGCATCTTGCTCAAGCATTTGATCGGGAGAATTGGCGTCACCACACCAGAAGAGTGGACCCCTACACCAAGCCGGACAGACGCTAATGAAAATGATCATGAATAGTAGCATTCCATGCGGGATCCCTTACCTATTGTACCCTATCGTAAATCCAGAAACGGACCCTACAGTCGTGACCAGCACTCCATATAACATCTCTATTCGAAGTTGAGCGAAGTCGTTAGTCATGGCTTATGAAGCCATACTTACTACAATATACCATAATCGATCGAAATATCAGAAATGGATGTAAGATTGGTGATTAACGCTCCAAATAACCCCTATAGGCTTGAATTGGTGAAAATTTCTGTCAACCTCTGCATGACTTCTTGAGTCGTAGTATAGTATTGCTTGAATATGTATGTGTGGGAAAAATAAATCAGGCGTGTTCTCAGAACATGCACAGTTTCAGTCAACACCTGACGTATACTACTTGTACAGATATGTAGTGTCGGGGCCCGCCCAGACAAAGCAGACATCAGAAGCATGACAGCTGACGTTAGTGAATCCGAAGGATTTAGGTCTGCTTAGTGTATTCATTAGGACATTATTCCAAAAAAGGAAGAGGGGTGGGAGAAAAGCGGCAGGATCCCGCACTAAGGCGGCAAGAACTCCGTGCCGTTTTGGACCATTGCGTGCTCCTCACCTCTCCAAGGCAATCGTTAACAGTAACTTTTGTCGTTTGTTTGTGAAACGTTTTTTAAATGTGATAATTAGCAGCTACGAAAGCTGGTTTGCTTCTAATCATCAACAAAAAGGTATTCCAGACCGTTCAAGCAAAAATGGACTTTTTTTAAATTTAGGTGCCAATCAACCCAAAGAAGGACACAAATTTGCGGCGATCAGTGACAATTACTGGAAAAATCAATCATTGTTCAAAATGGGATTCGTGGTTACACTGGCGACGAACAGTAATGAAACCTGCTTTGATTGCAAAGATGTGAAAAAAATTCTCAAGCTTCGGTGAGAAGAACCTGTGTAAAGAAATGTCGAAATCGTTTATTGGGAAATCGCGCAAAAACTGATTGGACAAGGACTGGAAAGGTTTGAAAAATCTCGTTCCTTTGTAATACATATTGAGACATTATTGGGAATAGTTTTGTGAGGGAGGCAGTTTAAGAAGAAGATCGAAATGAAAAGTGTAGCAGTGTTCGGTAGTCCAAGAAAGAACTCCGGCTTTCAACTGGCGGCTGTTTACAGGGTTTTGCCGAACGTAGCAGATTCTTGTCCTCCAGAAGTGACTCCGAAATCCAGGAGTACTCTGAACGCATGTTTTGCAGTTGGAACCGAACCGAGATAAGATTTCCAGTGGAAGAGTGCATCAGTTGAGTACCACCATTATCACTCCCAAACAGCGCTGGAAACCGCTCTGTCGGAAGGGCAATATACAACACTGTGGTAGAGAGCGCTCGAAGGAAACTATTTTTTCCCAGTTATTTATGCGTGTGTGATACGCAGAAAGGCGGCGTCTGTCTGATCAACTCTGATCACTTCTAGTGCTCCCAGAGCTGGCCTCCCACCTGGCGTCGACGAGCCAGCAAATCGCGAAAAAAGGTGATTTCTGCGTGACCTATGCAGTGCTGACGCGTGAAACCTGGACTGGTTCCACCCAATCCGTTCCGCAGCCGACAGGCTCACAAGTTGTTGACCGTTTTTTCATTACCCCTCTACGTGAACCCAAATCCGACTAACCATCATCCTCCTATTCGTACATGTTTGGAATGTTTTCCACGCAACCTTGAGCCAGACATAACAGTGCACCAGTTCCCTGACTAATTCAGATGTATTGCTTAAACAACTCGTTTGTCACGACGTTTTTATCCATTTGATGCTGTAGACCGTAACGCAGCTTCCACTCTGCGGTTTCAAGTGATTTTACAACACTGACAAATTTCTCGGCTTCACGGGACATTCATGACTCCGATGCTTCCAACTCATAGACAGGGTGCGGCATTTTTAATACACTTTGATACGAGACCACCTATCCCGCAAACAGTTGTGAGCAGGGGATGTGCGTTTAACGATCAAAGATTTCCGTTAAATCGCTTTAACGACATTTTAGAACCGTTTTGGAAATTTTACTCTTCTTCACGCAAATGCATTTCGAACGAATTTTTTGGATGAGCTTTCGCAGTATCGTTGCGGTACCAACCCTCTACTTATCAGTGTGAATGTGTAGTCGATACCGGTCCCCTTATTTCGAGAATTGTTGGCATTTTTCTTGCTCCTTGACCAATCTATTTGCGTGCGCATCTATCTTTCTATGCAGTCGTTTCGTATTTGTTCGAGCTCCTAGCGGCTTCTAGAGCTCGATTGCTACACTTTAAGTTTTCGCACTTCCCAGCCTACCAGTTTTTTAGCAGTTTTGAGATCGTGGGGTTGAGAAGGCATAGAAGACGTGACGAGGACACTACGAAACACAAATAATGCAAAGAAAGTGTAGGAAACCAAACAAGGGAAGAAAAGGGCTATTTCCTTCTCCCAGCAAACTTCTGCAAAATTGGACGGGTTCTTCGTACAGCATCAGGTGATAATTGAAGAATTACGTCGGGGCAACGTTGAGCCTAGCCTAGTGATTGAGCATGGCTGCTGGTACTATCACTGCTTCGTTTTTATTGACTTCCATGCCATGCATGTCAATTTTGCTTGACCTTTTCGTATTTTTCGAGCGATTTCTGGGCAATTTTCATTGGGAAAGGTGCAATCAGCACACAACTGAAACAGTGAACATCTGTACTTGTAGGCAATAAAATAAATAAATTGAGAAGAAACATATAACCACCCTTCGTTGTTGCATGAGGTTAGTTTAAGTAGTGGTACTTTACAGAGCAATGCATTCTAATCAACCAAATTTCCGTTTCCGTCTTCCGAATTCCGGTTCCCAGCCGTTTTACTCCTGAGATACGGTGTCCGCCTGGTGGTGCGTGTCCTGGATGACCTGGATCACAAAACTACGCTGCTGGTCTTCTACAATTACTCCAGGCTGGTTCCTATAAACAGCAGTTTGGCTCATCTCACTGCTACGTGTTTTTTCGTGCTTTAATAGGATGCTCCAAGAAAAACTCTTCCCTTTGCATCTCTCGTCGCATCTGAGGCGTGCTCCGGTTAATATAGCTTTTTGTGTAGTTTCTATAGTTATCTCCCTTTGGATTGACTGAGAGTAATGTTTATCACTCAGAACACGCATAAGGTTGGCCTATTGTTCACCTTTCGGATGTCGTATTACCATTAACCATTACTTAGAATCGAGGTTTCTTCGTTAATGTTTTGTTTCCTTTTTGGAACAGCACTCAGTCCTACTAACCTTGTCTTATTTGTTAAAGTTCTTAGCACGCCCCTTACTAGGGAAGTTTTTCGACCTCCCATGGAACTTCAAGTTGAGACCTGGATCATTAGAAAGAGCTCGGAATGCTGATTACGAAGATGGGTGTCAAAATTGCAAAATGAAACTCCTGAGCGAGTTATGGCCTGCCGAAATCGGGGCCTCACCACAGGCTGGCTGTACGACGCACCGGGCGCGAGAGTGGTGAGTCATCAGGGCTTCCGCCAGCTGCGGCGGTGGCACAGAGTAGTGCTCACGCTCGTCGGGTGCGACGTCGTCAGTTCGGTTCCCGTTGCTGGCGGCCCTTTTGCAAATCATAATTTATCCTCGAAATGGCCTCTTGTTCTGAATTATGACACGTATCTGATTAAATACCCGAGAAAACTTCAATGCACGTTTGTAAAAATGCTTTAGGGCAAAAATTGTTATGGTGACATTTTTATTCACTATTTTGCACAAATAGAGTCCAACTCATATATTGAATAACTAGACGTGTTTCTAACAGCCTTGATATTCATGGAACAAAGCAAAAAAAGTGCGAAGTAAAAAGATGAGTAGAATGTTCCCACCGTGTAAAAACCATTTTCAAAAAAGGGGTTCTTCATGCGCGGCGGACGGTTCAATTTTTGAGCGAAAAAAATTGAAGTGACTACACAAAAATGCTCATAACTCGATAAGTTTTCGAAGTTCCAAAATTCCGTTAGCTTATCAGAAACAAGAAGAAAAGTCCTTTTTTGCTATATAAAAATCAATTTCCAAAAAAGGAGTCTTCATGCGCAGCAAGAGGGGTCTAATTTCTGGTCCATTTCGCAAAAATACGTATCGAAAATCAAACCCCCCTCGCCCCGCATGAAGACCTCTTTCTTGGAAATCAGTTCTTATATGGTTAGAGAGCATATTTGCTCTATTTTTGATGCGTGAGCGGGATTTTTGATTTTCGAAGAGCTAGTCGAGATATGATCATTTTTCGGTAGTTGTGAACTGAATCTCGGATTTACCGTTCACCGTCATCGGAGTGATCTCACAAAAACACACATACCTCAGCTAGTTTTTAGAAATTTAAAGTTCCGCTAGCTTTTCGAAAAGTAGAGAAAAAGCGCTTTTTTATGGTTTCAAAAAAGTTGATAGAAAAGCGATCTTCATGCGGGCGCGGGGGTTCGATTTGTTGTCGATTTTTGTCGAAAGTCGACCAGAAATCGAACGCCCCTGCCCCGCATGAAGACGCCTTTCTTGGAAAGTGATTCTCATACGGTGAGAAAACAAATTTTCTCTATTTTCGATGGCTGAGTGGGATTTTCCATTTTCAAAAAATTTGCTGAGTTATGAACATTTTTGTGAAATCATCTCGATGACGATGGTGAAGGATTCAGTTCACGACTTCCAAAAATTGATCATATCTCGGCAAATTTTCCGAAAATCAAAAATTTCGCTTGGCCATCAAAAATAGAGCAAATATGCTCTCCAACTATATAGGAATTCATTTCCAAGAAGGGGATCTTCATGCGGGGCGAGGGGAGTTCGATTTTCGGTACGTATTTTTGCGAACGGACCAAGAATTAGACCCCTCTTGCTGCGCATGAAGACTCCTTTTTAGGGAATTGATTTTTATATACAAAAAAGAACTCTTTTTCTTGTTTCTGATAAGCTGACAGGATTTTAAAACTTCGAAAAACTTACCGAGTTATCAGCATTTTTGTTTAGTCACTTCAATTTTTTTCGCTCAAAAATTGAACCGTCCGCCGCGCATGAAGAACCCTTTTTTTGAAAATGGTTTTTACACAGTGAGAAAGATTTTTTTTGTTGTTTTCAAAAAGCTAAAGTAGTCTCGGAAATTTAAAAACTTACCGAGTAATGAACGTTTTTGTGAACGCTCAAGTTTATGCTCCGATGACGTTGGTGCAAAGTTGATCGGAGGTCGATTTATCCTGTTTGATCCAGAAAATCATGATTATTTTACTGTGCATTGACCAAGACTGAGAAGTTTTTGTGGCAGAATTTTATTCGTATGGATAGTCTGCTTCGGCTAAAAAACAATTTTTTTCATGAAAAACGAGAACTTTGCTCACGATCCGTCCTAATCATATCGTCATCATAGTTCCGTCATCGCTGCGGAGAATTATGTTTTTTGCTGTATTGTGCATAGAGCTTGGGTTTATGTAGCTTCATTTTCGTTTTTTTTATGACGTTTTCTTAGGATGGGAGAACATTATTTCCATAGAGAACTCCATCCATCCTTAGTTTTTCCGCTCCATAATCGATTCGAGGAACGCTTCAAAAAATTTATAAAGAAAGCACTTAAGTCGTCGTCAGGAAGTAATACTCAGATTTTTATATAACACAATTTCAGAGCACAATTTCAGATGCAAACGTCGCTCCTTCAGGTAGAAGAATGTTACGTGTCCATGACGTCCTGAAAAAAAAATTGCATAAATTGAACTGCGATGGTTGGAAGACTGCTACCAGAAAATCTTTATTTTGAAGTGTCGAAAATAGCGTTAAATAGCAAAATTTTAAAGAATTTTATTGTTTTGAAAACATGCATTGTTCAGGGAGCTCGTTTCATTGTTCTTTAGTGCCGAAGCCGCACCTGAAAAGAAGAATCTATTAAAGAGTTTAAAATGCACCAGAAACCTTGAAAAATTCAAGAAATACAAGAAATAGAACAGTGGAAGAGAGAGGGAGGGGGTCGTACGAATTCCGCTTCTGAGGGGGGGGGGGGAGAGGGGTCGTAAATTTCCAGCAAAAATCGAACTCCACGCTTGACCCTCAAAAAGGGGCGGAAACGGGAATTTCCGGTTTTTGAGCACTTCCGTTCCCTATTCTGCATTCCGCTTTTCTTGAAAAGATTTCCGCACATCCCTGATTCTAATGCACGAAGATGTCTTTAACTTTTTATATAGAAAGTATATCTCTGAAGGTGCAGATCTGGCTCTAGCAGGAAGTTTCCTTTATGTCTATCGATGTTTTCCATCAAATTTGCGAAGCTACAATAATGCCGTTCATTAAGAAGAAATTGAGAAACCCAAAACTCTTTGGATCCTTAAGCAAATGTGTTGTATGGTGCCAGGTGCTTCGAGAATAAAAACAGAGTGATCAATTGCTGAAAGGTCGTAAAAGAGTGAAAGACAGTAGCGAATTCTATTTGGAGGAATTAGGAAGAATAAAGAGAAGATAGACTACTCTTAGTATGGTGTGAGAAACGTCCTTTTAAAGGCGCGTGTTTCTTGTGCATTTTTTTGAAAGACAGCTAAGAAACGCTTAACAATTGAAATCTACGTTACGTAGGTGGCAAAGTCAAACATACCCAGTGCAGTAGAATTCGATTCGATTAAAATTTAGTCAACGGTCCATGGCTGTTTATTTGATTTTCTGCTGTTGTTTGCAGTAAAAATTGGATCAATTGGGACAAATGGAATAATTCTGTGAAACGAGACTATAGACCCCATAAATACCTACAAAAACGAACTGCACCAAAGAATTCGCTGTGATCACTGCCTGACCTGAATTCTTCATTAAAACTTTCCGACAATTTTCGAAACAGTTATGGCAGTATAGAAGAACAAGTGCTCCGTACGCCCATCGGCGTGCCTCGTACTTGTGCGCCTCGCGTGATGTTGCAGTTTCACTAAGTTAAGGACAATCACATCCGGTTAGCTGCTGTGCATATGAAGCTTATTATGTTCGAATGTTACCCTACCTTCCTTAAGATTAGGGGCCGGATTCATCAACCGATTACCGGCCGGGAACGGTATATCGGTTATCGTATCTGTATCTCTCTATCTCTCTGTATCTCTCACTATGCAGGCCGATATGGTGAGCCCGTTCTGAGATGATACCGGCGGTATCGTTGATGAATCTCGCCCTAAGTGAGTAGTTTTGCGGTATGAAGTCATTCAGAACCCCCACCCCTCCCCCCATCACCACCGTCACTACGCCTAACATCGGCATCATCTCCAGACGGTTCACTGATGCCACTGCTTGCGCTAATCAGTGCCCTCGCCCCCTAGGTTCTTGGACAACCCTCCTGATGCCCACAGTACGTCCCCCACTCCACTCCAGCGTCGACGTGAACGCAACCACCTTCACTCCTCATCCTCAAACGGTCAACCTTAGGCAAGAATCGACATTTTCGATAGGTACGATATTAGCTTTCCGATCGAAACTTCCTACCTGCTGTGGAGGCCTTCCGTCGATGATCATAAACACTTAACCCCCACTCTGATCCGTTAAATCTGAGAGAATAACAACAATATCAACCGATATTCATTCCCTGATCTATCTGTGACACCTTACCGTGACAACTCCCTTTTACTGCTACTGGTCCCCCTCAATGATCCCTCTTAGTGGACGACGTTTTCGGCACGTGTTTTAAATCCCCAACCACGTTGAGCGACGTATTTGGCACGGGCCGCCTGAACGATATCCACAAAAAATCGTTTCTTTGGTCAATATCGATTGATGGCCATCGATGCTTCAAAAATCGAGCTTCAGATTCGTGCTAAGCGACCACGTTTGCCCCACGGCTTAAGCTTCTAACCAGGTATAAGACGCATAGGTATTTTCGCGCCATAATTCTCCCCCCCCCGAATTTATCCTTATTTTTCCCTGCTAATTTTTGATTCAGTTGTCAGGAGAAATGAAAAACGCTCAAAAACGTTTATCCGTGATATGTCGTGATATACATAATTTAACGCAAAAATTTTTCGTGGAAAATAGTCGTTGAAATATTACCGAAAAAGTTCAACGCACACCCTTGGTTGAGAGCCAAAGCTGCTGTGTACATTGCTGCGTTTAGAACTGGAACCCTTCCCCAAATTCTTTACTGATCTATGTTCACAATACTTCTTGCAACTTCTTCATGAATACGCTCTGTAGGATCATCAAGAAATCAATGATCGTAGCTTTGCTTTTTATTCACATCCTATATGAACGCGTCTGTTACGTTATTCAGCAGAGCGTGGTACCTTGGAGCGGCACTCTATGAAACTACATATCTAAAAGTTACATGAATCTACATGTTTCTATTGCCAGAGATCTTCGTCAAGAAGGCCTGCGAAGCTCGGAGATAAAGGAGAAGGCGCAATTAGCTGATCCGCCGCAGCACTCGAAGAAGTCCAAATATCGCTGGGTCGGGCACCTGCTTCGACGAAAGGACGATAGATGGAATCTCCGTGTCACAGAATGGCTCCCGAGAGACCATAAGAGACCACTGGGACGACCGCCAACGCGATGGGCAGACTGATTCTCATGATCTTTCAGAGAGCGGAGTCTGGCTCATTGGATGCAAGCTGCCAGAGATCTAGAGGTCTGGAAGAGTTGTGGTCCCCGCTGAGAAATCCTCCAGCCGACAAAAGGACCATCAAAGTATTAAAGTAAAGTATCATATACGAGTATATAAGTAGCAGCTTTCGGAACTACTCTTAGCAATTTTGCAGTTACAGCATTGTTCTACGACAAAGGTCTGTTAATCACCGTTAACCTTCCGTCGCCGTTTGCGCACTGTATCTCGTGAAGACGATGTTAGTACGCAATAGGTCTACTTGTTGGATTGTAGAAAACATTTCGAAGATAAAGCAGCGATTGTCCTCGGACTTGGCAGCGAATTATTTATTTATTTATTTATTTATTTATTGATGAAATAGATCAAAGTCTAGCACAAACGATGTTAAAAAACGAACTACAAGAACATTTCTAACACAAATCAACAATTACAGTTAAACGATGCATGCGCATTAGCATATCTTGGAGCACTTCACGGTATTCAACACATAGAAGACCTTCTACAGACCTAGACAGAAAGCCTCGCCAAATCCTCGTACTTGTCAAGGAGCAAGTTGAATTCCTTGCGAATCCTGAAGGTAAAAAAATCTAAACTAATCTGTGACTTGGCAATCGGCAGTTGAAGTTTAAGCTTTTCTTCTACGGCTTTTGTCAGCATCCCTTCAAAAAAAAAACTGCCGAATTGGTTGATAACTTCTTGGAAAGAATTTTATAGATTATCATAATATCGGCAGTTCTCCTTCTGTTCTCCAATTATGGAGAGCCAAAGAACTCAGACCGTTGGGAACCATTTGGAATCAATCTATAATCCATGAAAAACATCTTATCAGAGTCCAAGTAGCTTCCTTGTTTGAACACTGTTGTCCCAATTTCAACAATAGGTCACATATAGGTCTTGGAAGCGTTCACTGATCTCAACGGGTGGAGAGTGTAGTTGGCATAAACACGGGCCTAATGTACTAGGTCGACATACTTTGTGAGAGAACAAAATATTTTATTCCACCATATGAGGTAGCAACAGCGAGTCATTTAAAATAGGCAGCGCTAACATCGTCTATCTCTGCTATCGTAAAACAAGATGCCTTTGCTCCGGAACGTAGAATTCTGGACCTTGAAGAGCTCATTAGTTGCCTCTCCGATGTTGTCGTTGATTGTAGACCATTTATGTGAAGTTAAATACCGGAGGAAAGGTGGTAAATGGAGAGAACAACGTCTGAAGAATATGGCTGGTAGCGAATGGTGGTCAAGCCCCACATGTTTCTCCGCCTAAGCCCTTGACACACATGCAAAGTGTAGTTTGGCCTGTTCGAAGTACATAGCGGTCTGGTGTTGATTTGTGTTTTCAAGAGGGTGCCAGGCTCCTGCCTGGGAGTAGGTTTTACAAACCTTTATTATTAGTCTATATTATAGACAACAACCATGTAGCAAGAATGCAGTTAGGGAGACTGCCAACCTTCCAACCCATGTAGGGGCGTGGCTTACAAAGGCGGTGGCCACTATGTATACCGTGTGTATGAAAGGGCTTTCAAAATTTCTGCTTTGCTAAGAAAAATGTCGTTTGTTATTGCGGTGATGATTGTTTCCTGCAAATTACGCCCTGTACGCTCCGCCTAGACTGAATCAACACTTCTTTCATGAGCACCGTCCGGTTTCGGGACGTTTTCTGCCAGTTCTGTCGATTTCCTAGACAAGACTGTCGGCGTCAGAGTACCCCATACTTTGCACCGGTGTTATACCCACCAACCGTCCCTGGTTGTTCTTGAGCATGAGCACAGAGAAGTACTATGTCGGCTCTGTGGTCCATGACCTGCTGGGTCGAAGTGTGGGTCCCGTTCGAACGAGTTGCTGATCCCTGCCAGTTGGCTTCAATCCACGAACTACAATTGCTCGCTTCTAGTCAACAGTGAATGACCGTTGATGAGCAGCTCAGTGCCAATTTGTTTCTATCTCGTGGGCAGCACTAACAAGCTGGCGAACACCCAGAGGTGCCACAATTTTCGACATCAAATGTAAGCCTTCTTAGACTGTGATCTAGAGAGGGAGCATTCCCTTCAATCCCTTTCCATTCTATATAGAAGTGATAGAGTTTGAGGAAGTATTGAGGGGACTTGTGAAGCAAAGGGCCCATGCTGCCGTGGGGTTGCCGGAAAAGATGTTAACGCGGCAAACCCACGGCACCACGGCTATTTATGAAGCACCCGTCCTCGGGTGCCGTGCGTTGCCGCGTTTCCGTTGCTGTTGCCGCATTAACATGTTTCCCGACAGCCCCACGGCATCACGGGCCCTCTGCTTCATAAGTACTGTATTGAAGTAGGAATAGCACGGCGCTGTAAACTTTGTGGTTTGGAAATGCTTGAAAAATCGCGATTTTTGAATGTATTCGAATTCGAATGCTCGAAAAAACGCGATTTTCGAGTGTATTCGAATTCGAATGCTCGAAAAAACACGATTTTCGAATGTATTCGAATTCGAGTGTTCGAAAAAACGCTATTTTCGAATACATTCGAATTCGAATGCTCATAAAATCGCGATTTTTGAATGTATTCGAATTCGAATGCTCGAGAAAACGCGATTTTCGAATGTATTCGAATTCGAATGCGCGAAACACTCGTGTTCGAATGCTCGAAACAGTCGCATTCGAACGTTCGATTGCAATCCAAAAAATAACCTGTCTTTCCTGCTTCAAGCATCCCACGAGCAAATGATTTACGCTCCAATCAGAAAAGTGTGCGCCCTTATCGGGCACTCAGGGACCGTATATTTTTCGAGTGCAGGACCAGGCTAGGGAAGGGACTCCAGGGTGTGTGCCATCCGAGCTGCTCGTGTGGAAACTGCCTTCGTCGCTCAGGGAAATCCGCAGCTGGGTTCTGCGCTCAAAGAGCGCATTCTGCTGGAGAATGCGCAGAAAAGGCCAGCGAATTATGTAGACGTTAAAGACCTCTCAAAGCTCAACCACTCAGTTGAAGTGCAAAAATCCCGCAAAGCGGGAGAACCAGACCCCCGAACTTCCTCGAAGCAACGCCACTTCCACTGCCGCTCAACCCGCTTGACGGCAGTGCCATCACGGGCGTACAAGGCATCGATTGAATGCCCACATGGAGATCGCGTTTAAAAACACTCCTCCTCCTCCCCCCCCCCCCCTCCCCCCCCCCGCTGTGCAATGAATTCGGTCAGCTGTTCGCGGTGGAGCGCGCTTGCGCAATGCACTGTACAGCATTCCTAACAGAGTGAACTGTACGCACCTTTACCTATCCTTTTTTCATAGTTGTTCCTAGTCATACTTCTTGTAATAAGGTTTGCGGTGCAATCTTAGTTGGAGGGAACCTACTCTATTGCTCCTCTCCATTATTCTTACTTTCCCTTCCCTCCTACCGAAATCAGGGAAGTGGTGGAAGGGATCTCCTGAGCTCATTCTGCGAGACGTCCCCAAGACACGCTATCAACATCGGCTGCAACCAGGGGTGGTTTTCTTTCATTACTCAGTATGTGGAAACCAACCTAATAACACATCTGGAATTATAAGCGGTAAGGGTTATGCATTAGTGGCAGGTCTTAACGGCCGTTTTAAATGAGCGTTAGAGAGGAGGCGAGGGCGAGATGTGTTATTCCTTCAATGTTTCGTACAAAATTGCTCACCGTGGCGTAAATATATAAATATAAAGGAAAACAAAAGCAAAAGAAGGGGAAATGAGGAAGCTGCCATTTATGGGGAAGATCTGATGATGTGGCCCAGTTGAAGCATCACGTTTTACTGACTATCCTCAGAAATGCAGAATTCTTTCATTCTCTACGCTGAAAGAAGCGCCCCAAGCTTCTGGGACTGCCACTTGAGCGGTGGAGAGTTTGGAAGATATGGGCGGAATATCAGTTACAATCACATTGGGAAGTATATTTGCTTAAAATTTGAATTTTATAACGTTTGCAACAGGTTCCAACGAACTGTTTGCTGCAATTTCATAACGTTAGCCAACCAAAAAAAACTTCATGGGTTGAACGATACAATTTATCCCAGTGTGGGTGATCTTGTCCATATACAGGGTGTTCCAAAATAACGCGATAAAGATTTGACGTTCTCCCAAGCGGATATATTGATCTTTTGCAATAAAAAAATGCAATCACGCATTTTTTGTGCATATCCTTCTGACCACGTTATAATTTTTAAGTTCTATTTTGTCCCATTCACGGTTTTTTATCATGATGTCATAGCATAGCACTGCGATTTTGGAGCTTCGTCGTTAAGGAAAGCACCAATGCGACATCGTTAATCTGCTCTGTCAACTGTCTCCTCAGAAACTCGTCGATGCAAGGAGCTTGGAAATGAAGGTAATCGTTCAGGACAAGGAAGAAATCGCACTGTCAAAACACTGCAGACCCAGAAAGTCATCGAGAAGCGAAGAATCCAAATCCAAGGGTCTCCTGAGAAAAATCGCACGTAATATCGGTGGTGTCAGTCTCACATCAGTGCGTCGAGTAGCCAGAAAGAAACACAAAGCCCACATACACATACACATAAAGCCCTACAAGCTCCATCAAGTTCAGCTCTTGATGGATAAGAATAAGCGCGAACGGCTCTACTGATGCCAACAGCTCAGGCCGCAGGTAGCGGGTGGGGACGAACACATTTCATGGACGAAAAGCTGTTCACCGTGGAGTAGGCTCACAACCACCAACACGACAGGATCTGATCTGGAGAGGCTCCAGCCACCTCTGCAATAGCCGAACACCGTCAACATCCGCAGGCGCGCATTGTTTGAGGATGGATCTACACCAACGGAAAGACCCCTGGTTTTTATGGACAAAGGAGTAAAAATAAAGCAATATGTATATCGACGGAGATCTTTGAGGGCGGCACTTTTCTAGTCCCAGCGCAGTTAGCAATGCCCAGTGAACGTTTCAACAAGACTCAACCCCTGCACACAGGGCGAAAAACACGCAAGCATGGTACAAGGGCAATTTTCCTGACTTTGCCATGTTTGCGGATCTGCGGAATGGCCACAGCAGACCTCGGATCTGAATCCAACGGACTACAGCGCGTGGTCCATTTTGAAGGCCAGTGTCCCTGCCAAGCGCGACCAAAGCCTAGAGGCTGAGAAAGAATCTCTGCGTCGGAAGTGGGAACGACTGTCTCCAGATGACCTGTGGTCCATCGCCAAAAACTTCTCGAAGCTTTTCGACTTCTGTATTCGCGAGAATGAGGGCCAATTCAAATCGGGTCGAATGTAGTGTTGTCTATTGTCTATGCTGTTGCTATTTATGTATTGTTTTGTGAGCTTCTCAATTGTTTCGTAAATATAATTTAAAAACCTTCATCACGTTATTTTGGAACACCTGTATTAGCGAAACGAAAGTCGGACACCAATCGAGGCGGGAAAGGGCGAAGCCCACGTACAGGTGGGTCAGGACACTTGTCATCAATATACAGGATGTCTCAAAAAATGAATACACTGTTTGAAAGGTGATAAGTTCGCGCACAATGAAGGCGCTGGAGGTTGAGGGCAAATACGAAAGCTTAAAAAATAGAAATTTTCTGACATATGAAAGGTGAGGATTACGCTATGCATTCGTCTGAATTCTTCCATTTTACACTCGATTGACTGAGTTCTACTTAACCAGTTGTTGTAATTTTTTTCTTAAAGAAGCCGTGTTGATTAATTTGTGTTTTCTTGTAGTTTAAAATTTAAAAGCACAGTACGGCTTGCGAAAATGGAGGGTATCCTAAAAAAATGTAGATACTAAACGTACACAAGTGCTCTAACGTTGCTGCTAGTAAAACATTTGGAGCTGTTTGAGACTCACATGGAAGCACAGGATAGCGGAAATTTTGTGACATGCAAATGCACTAATCTGAAATCTTACATGTCAATCTCAATTGAAAGTGCATGGGCCGAATGTTTGTTGCAATCTTGTTACTTCTTAGCAGCATTAACCTGTGCCGTGCTTCTTTCAGCATTTAGAACCTGACAATCACGTGAGAGACACGTAACATCCGAGTTTATTGATTGCACAATTTGGCGTTCTCGCTATCGCTCTAATAACGCATTCTACATATCTGATGCCACAAAACGAGTCACGCCCGGCTCTTAGCCTTCCTTCAAGGAGAAGAAGTTTATCCTGAAGTGCTGCTGAAAAATCGAAAACATCGCCGAGTGCAGAGGCGATTCAGCGACTACTTCTCCAAAACATCACCCACTCGCGTCACCCATGCACAATCAATCGAGTCTGAAATGCAAGGTTTCAGGCGCATGGCGCAATCTTATTTTCTTAAACTTTTATATGAGCCCTTAACGTCTTCACTACTCTCACCGTGAGCAACGTTATTACTTTCAAACAGTGTGTACATTTTGTGAGACATCATGTAGACATCACCAATACTCGAATTCGAATGCTCGAAAAAACGCAATTTTCGATTGTATTCGAATTCGAATGCTCGAAAAACGCGATTTTCGAATGTATTCGGATATTCGAAATTTTTGGAAGAGCACAACTATAGTATTTACCTATCAAGTCAACTGGGTGCCAGCGAGAACCGGCGCTTCTTGCAGACTGAGCCATGCTCACTGTTTTTTGGTATTTCATTACGAAGTTTGAGTGTTCACTTTAAGTATAAATGCAATCCAAGGAAGAACGATATGACATCGATGCTTTGAGGTAGTCCGAACGCAGCAACTGGGACTTGTATATTACAATGGCGTGTTTTAACAGGCCACGCCAGTTAGTGTGCATTGTTATATTATTCTTGAGCTAAACTCGGAAAGGCCTTCAGATTACATCGGTTGGTAAATAAATTGTTCAAAACCAGAACAACTTAATGCACTCTATGCAATATAAATTATTTACTCCACTACCCTAGTTCTCCTGCTGGAAGGAGTTATTGTTGAAGAAGCTTCCAAGCTACCTGTGTCTTCCTTTTTGCCACATAGTCCCAACTGACCCAATTTTTGGCACAAACAACCTGCATAAGTTCTGTGTCAAAGCATTATTTTCGTCGGACACTCACAAGGAGAGCCTCCAAACTGGCGGTGAGCTTTTCCGATGCAATTTTTACAGGATGTAGGGTCCCGTGTCTGGAGCCCAAAACCGTAGGTAATTTTTTGGATTGCCCTTCTGTTTGTAAAAAAAAGCGTGTGGACGCGTGAGAGCATAGTTCATGACGCCCTGCTGCCACCCAAGCCAATGTGGTCGGTTGGCGTAGTGGTAGTGTTGTAGCTTCGCAGGAATATGGTCGTGGGTTCGATTCCCCTTCTACTGGTGTTGATGCATTTTGCGATTTGTCGTCAGTGGGACCCTTTATCCCACTTCCAACACATGTTTGATTAAAGACACGGCAACAAATGTCGTTTACGTTCATCGATCTCTTGGAAAGTGGGAAGGTGAGAGTTTTTGACTTCCAGGTTAAGCAAGAAAAATGCCATATTCGTGATCAGCAACCCAAATAATCCCACGCACAAAGTTTGACCGAAATTGTCACATCCGACCCCACCACCCTCACTTACTCACATTTTCTCTAACCTGTCATAAGAAAACGGGAAATCCAGAAACCGATGCCAGATTCGTGATCAGCGCTCCAAGTAGCACCCATAACCGAAGTATGATTAACTACTTTTTTCGACCTCGATAGTACAGTGCATGGCCCCTTTGGGTTTTTGAACAGTCACGCTGTTTCAAGATGAGGTGTTGTAAATAGCAAATTCTATAATATTCTTTGCATGTATGGAGTCAAAAACGTACTAACCAACTGGTAAGAATAGCGACCATAAAGACCGAGACCTCTCTAGGCCCAGGTATTGCCCAAGCTTTGTGCATGGGGGTTATTTGGGGTGTTTATCACGCATCTGGCATTAGTTTTGACTTGCTTAACCTGAAAGTCGAAAATTCTCACCTTTCCTCTTTCAAATAGCTCGGTGTACGTAAACGAAATTTGCTGCCGTGTTTTTGATCAAAAATGTGCTGGAAATGGAGATAAATGGTCCCACTGACGATAATGCGCAAGCTGCAAAAACATCAGTACAAGGGGAATCGAACCCACAACTTTGACCCTGTGAAGCCACAACACTACCACTATGCCAACCAACCGCGTTGTACTGGGTGGTAGCAGGGCGTCATAAACTTGAATGTCAATGTTTGCCCCAATGTTTTGCATCTCCGGACACAACTCAATTTCCTTTGATATTAAAATTTCCTTGGAATGCCCCAGAAAAATCCCTTTATCTAACTTCACCAAAGCTGACTACAAGGCATTGTCTGAACGACTTCTGACTGCCGACTAGTGGAATGTGTTCTCTGGGTACACTACTGTTGATGATCTCTACAGAAAGTTCTGTAGGATTATCTACAACCAGCCGTCAGTGCGGCCTCTCGGCCGCACCGACGGCTTCTTGACGGCTTCTCCGTGGCAATAACTTCCCATCATCAATTGTAGCTGCCACCTATGTCATAATTTCCTCAGGAAGAACACCTTAACTACGTCGCTGAGGGCAAGTTAGGAAAAAGCGAAAAATGGACGACATCAAGACATCAACAAAACGCTTATTTGCCCAATATCGATTGATGGCGATCGACAGCTTAAAAACGAACTTCAGATTCGTGTTCAGCGACCTTGATTACCCCGGGGCTGAGGTTTCGCGCCGCTTGAACGATATCCACAAAAAATCGATAATATCGATCGATATCGATTGCCTTCCCTGCTGTCAACGCCTCCCGTCGATGGTCATCTAAATGCCCAGGCACGTTTACCGACGTGTTCGGCTACTCAGTGCCTCCATTCCAGTTGGGACGGAAACACACACCACACGCACGCACACACACGCACACACACGCACGCACACACACGCACACACACACACACACACACACACACACACACACACACACACACACACACACACACACACACACTCTTGCTCCTTTATATATAGTAGGATTACCTAGCTCAATACGTTCCGGTTCAGGAGTTCCAGAAAAGGGGAGTTATATACCCTACACACATTCGCAACCTAGCAGCTAAGAAAACTCGTCTGTTTAACCAACGTGTGAAGCTTCAAGATTTCTGCTTTCTTAGTCCCCACTACAGCGATCTGTTCTAAACTGGATCGGCATCTTCGAAAGCTTCTGGCATATCAACAAAAGAGAGCCAGTCTCCGCCGCAATAGTAAAAGCTTCTTCTTACTGATGAGGAGCAAACTAAGACATCAAGTGGACTTCCCTGTGCTTGAGGACGAGAATGGAACTCAATATTTTGATGAAAAACACAAAGCTGAAGCCCCAGCTACGTATTTTTTCACTGTATTTACACTTCGTTCAAACTCAAATTTGGCTGACGGTATATTGCGTTTTACTGGTGGTGATATGTTTACCGATATGGCAGTGGAACCTAGGAAGGTTTTGAAGATTTTGAAGGCTCTTAAGCCTTCCATGTCTATTCTGTATGATGGTACTCTCAGATAATTTTCAGAAAGTGTGCTCAAGCGCTACATAAGCCTTTGGCCATGATTTTGAACATCTCGTTAATGTACAGTTAAGTTCCATCTATGTGGAAAGAATCTATCGTTACCGCTATTCCAAAGTCTAATGCTCCTCCTCGCTTATTGTCGTCGTACCGGTCAACTAGCATTACGCTACTCCTATCAAAATCATAGAAAAGGTAATTCGAGACGAAATTTCCTCTTGGCTGCTTACTAATCAAGTTATTGCTCACGAACAACACGGTTTTTTAATGGGAGCGTCGACCATCTCCCAGTTGGCAGTCTACAATTTTGACTGGAGTATGACTAAAAATGAGGCTAACAGTGTTGACTTCGTGTATTTCGACTTATCAAAAGCCTTTGATAGAGCCAACCACGATAAGTTATTGTTTATGCTGGAGAAGCTGGGGCTAAGGAATGCGCTTTTGAGTTGGATACGTTCATATTTAACAGAGAGACGATCTACGTTAAAGACGGGTACTCCCTTTCTACACGTCTTCCGTGCCTAAGGGAAGTTCCTCAGGGAGATGTTCTTTTGCCTCTACTCTTTATGATATACACCATGGACCTTCCTACATGTTTAGCTACGCAGGTGGACGTTAAAGTTCAGATGTATGCCGACGATATAAAGGTGCATGGTTTACACAATGAGAACACCAGGGTTTTGGTTCATTAGGCCTTAGCACAATCCATTATTAATGAGATGGACTGGGATAACCGTAAGGTTGGGACATTCCCGTGAACCTCGATAAAACTGTTGTGCTGCACATTGGAAAGCCGGATAATCCTGAATATTATGATAGTGGTACGGCTCTGAAATTTGTAAAGGAGGTGCCTGATCTTGGAATCCTTGTTCATGATAATCTTGATGCAAAACTTCATATCAACAGAACAATTCAAAAGGCGATTGTGGCTGTTTTTACGATATTCAGAAACTTCGAGGATGCCGATCTTACTATATATTTGAAACTCTACAAGGCGTATGTAATTTCTGTTTTGGAGTATGGCCCTTCTGTTAGACTGTTCTTGATGGGAGCTTATCTGTCGATTTTTCTATCTTTCTCTCTTTCATGCATTGGCGAAAAGAACAGATGTGGTGACTGTAACTGTTTCGAATTCCGATCGGGAATAGTAGGTGCAGACTTTATGTGGGTTTTGGGTCAGCATATGTTCTTTCGGTCTTCTACACAATCAAAATTATCCTGAGTTGCGCTGAGTTGTAATTGAGTTGCAAAGGGTTATGGTTTTAACGGGCATCTTGTTTACAACATTTTCTCCAAACAGGATGATTTTGTTTAAGCAGCCGATTTCTTCATGTGGGACACTCCTTCCTGCACACCTTGTCTCACTTTTTAAACGTTTATGTCTCTCCGGGCCGCCACTGGGTGCGTACCATTATAATGAGACTCCTGAGATACGGAGTCCGCCTGGTGGTGCGTGTCCTGGATGACCTGAAAAAAACTATACCGTTGATCTTTCGAAGCTGCTCCGGCTGGTCTTCTTCTTCCAATAAGCGGCAGTTTGGCTCATCTCACTGCTACGTATTTTCGTGCTATAATAGGATGCTCCATCTTCTTCTTCTTCTCCTGAGCGTTTAGTCCCGCGCAGTCGCAGGGTCCGCTGTTCTTGTCTGTCGCCACCTCATCCTATCAAGGGCGTCATCTGCCGTGGCGCCGACTTCGCCGAGATCTCTCTTGATCACGTCCTTCCATCTTTTCCTTGGGGCTCCTCTCGGACGCTTTCCGGGTGCCTCGAAATCTAGGGCCAACCTTGTGGGGTGATCCTCTGGTCTTCTGAGGACGTGTCCATACCACCTCAGGCGCTGCTCTCTCATCTTCAGCTGGATCGGGGCTGTCTTCATCACTGCCCTAACATCCTCGTTTCGCACCCTGTCCCGACGGGTCCATCCACATGACAACCTTAGCATCCTCATCTCCGCCGCGTGCAGTTGCCGCTCCTGCGCCTTAACCAGGGCCCAGCACTCACTGCCGTAGAGGAGGGCAGGTCTCACAACTGTTCTATAGAGCTTGCCTTTGAGCGTCCTGGAGCATCTACGGTCGCAGAGGATCCCTGTGGACTCCCTCCACTTGAGCCAGGCTGCGTTTATCCGTCCCCTGACCGCCTGGTCCAAACTTCCTTCCTCGGATAGGTCACTTCCGAGGTAGCGGAATTCTTCCACCTTCTCGATCGTTCTCCCTTGGCAGTCTAGGATCGATCCAGCGCACTGCTCAGAGCTGAAGAACTTCGTCTTCTTCACCTTCAGCCGTAGGCCGTTGTCTGCGAGGGCTCTCTGCCACAGCTGCACCTTCTCCTCCAGCTCCTCCTTGTTGTCGGCTACTAGGGCGATGTTGTCCGCGTAGAGGATTGTTCTGAGAGGGCCTTCCTCAAGGTGGTTCACTATAGAGTCAAGTGTCAGCAGGAAGAGGAACGGGCTCAGAGCCGAACCTTGGTGTACCCCCCACTGTGATGTCCACTTTTCTTGTCACCCCGTGAGGAGTTCGTATCGCCGCTTTCAAGCCCTCGTACATGTCCCTTATGACCGTGATCAGACGTTCCGGGACACCCCTCCCTCGAAGGGCATTCCAGATTACGGCCCGAGCTAGCCTGTCTAGGCCTTTTCCAGGTCTAGGAAAAGTCATCCGGCATCTTACGTTCTTTCGTGATTCTGTTGTGGAACTGCGTCAGCCAGTTAATTCCGAGGTCCCCGAGCACCTTCCAAGCCTCTACTGGCACACCGTTAGGCCCTGCTGCCTTTCCGAATTTCATCTTCCTATGGCCTTGCGAACCTCTTCTTGCGTCCAGGGTGGGATGGGTCCTTCCGTTGTTTGTTCTTCCTCGACCTCCCGACGAGGGAATTCCTCGTTCAGGAGTTCCTTGAAGTACTCCACCCATCTCTCTCTGACCTCGACCGGCTTCCGTAAAACCCTACCGTCACCACTCTTCACAATCTTCACTACTCGAATGTCGAGGCTAGCTCTATGACGCGCCTTGGCCAGGCGGATGGCGAACTTCTCTCCCTCTGGCCCGTCTAGTTTTTCGTACAGGGCATCCATTTCCGCGTTCTTTGCCTTCGCTACAGCTGTTTTTGCCAGCCTTTTCAGCTTCCTGTAGGCTGTGACCCTCGTCTTCTGCCACAGCTTGTAGGCCTCCTTCTTCCTCTTCACCGCAGCCTGTACCTCTTCGTTCCAGAACCATGCCGATTTATCCCTTCTGGTTCTTCCCTTTGTTTCCCCCAGGGTTTCCTTGGCACATCTCAGAATGTTTGGGCTACCCTCCTCCAGGTCTCATTCACGGAACCAGCTGGATCTGGAAGGCCTGCTTCGAGCACTGCCCTTTGTAGCTCGTTCCGCTCTGGACGAGCCGAGTTAGCCTAGTGGTTAGTAGTGTAGTTTCATGGGATGCTCCATAAAAAACCTTTTTCCTGTTGCAACTCTCGTCGTATCTGAAGCGTGCTCGGGTTTATATAGTTTTTTTGTTAGTTTCTGCAGACTGACTAGTCGTGGTGGGTCCACACTTCCACAGAAATATTCAGTCTGTGCCAGCCTAGAAATCCTACGCCCAAGGTGACAAGCTGGACAGCTCCAAGATAGTTCTTGAAGCAATACTTTTGTGAGAGAATTCAATAAGTAACCATAGTCAATCAAAATAACAGCTTATGCTAGATATTCGTGATGCTTCATTAAAAAATGAATAGCACAACTCCATATGGATGAATATCACACCTAAAGAAAATTAAAAAATTTTGCGCCTTTGATAAGGAACACCGATGTAATTTTGGAGAGACAACTGCATGCCACAACCTTCACTGAACCCTTTGTTTCATGATACTGCGCTATATGCTCACAAAGTTTTTGTAGCTATCTGTAACTAGTGGGAAAAAAATTTCATGATCACTCAAATGTTGAGTGCATTTTCTTAGCATACACTGCATACACAGCTTTGTGGCACATTAATTTTGCCCTGCATCCAGCCGTTGCCATTTTTGAGTGCTTTTTTTGTAGTCTAGCCTATTTCAAGAATATTAATACTGGAGTTGTCAAACAGTATTTCTCTCACAATTATGTGAAGGAGAGCTATTTTTAATTGATATGCTGGTTGTGTTCAAAAGAAAACAGTGTGGAACAATGTCCATTTTCGTTTCCGCCTTCCGGCCCAAAGCAGACGGAACACGGAACGGAACGGAAGAGCTCAAAATGGCCGGAAACCGGAATTCGGAACACGGAAACGGAAATTCCGCACATCCCTGTGTGTTACCATTAACCATTTATTAGAATTATTGGCCTTTTCGTTAATTTTTTATTTCATGTTTTGGCTCTGTGTTATGAGCTCGGTATTATGAGCACGATGTCGTCGGCGAAGCGAAGATGATGTAGTTGCCGGCCGTTGACTTTCACTCCCATGGCTTCCCATTCTAGTTCGCGCATGACATTTTCGAAGGTGGCGCTGAAGAGCTTCGGGGATATGGTATCCCCTTGCCGAACCCCCCTCTTTACGTCGATGATGACGTCGTTGAGAATAGTGAGATCTTGGTCGTGAATCCACTGTACAGCTCTCGAAGGACTCTGATGTACTGGGAAGGAACACCCTGAGCGAGCAGGGCGTCGATGACCGCTTCAGTTTCGACGGAGTCGAATGCCTTCTTCAGGTCGATGAACGTAAGGCACAGCGGCAGCTTGTACTCTCGCAACACTTCGATGAGCTTCGTAATGGCGTGTATGTGGTCGATCGTGCTGAATCCTTTCCGAAATCCTGCTTGCTCGCATGGCTATCCTTCGTCCAGCGTTCGGCTGATCTTATTCAGGATGACTCGAGTGAACAGCTTGTAGACTACGGACAGCAGGCAGATCGGGCGATAGTTGCCAATGTCTTGCACGTCTCTCTTCTTGCACAGCAGGACGGTCCTGCTGGTCTTCCACTGAGATGGAACCTTGCACTCCGACAGGTAGCGTATGAAGAACGTCACTCCAAGGTGTTGATGAGCGCTGGCGGGAGGTTCTTCAGGTGTTCGGGTCTGATCCTGTCAGGGCCGGGTGCTGTACGTTTCTTCACCGACGAGATGGTGTGTCGGATCTCGGAAGGGAGAACAGAGGGAACGACGTATCCATCCTGCGGAAGATGGCATGGGGGCATATGGACGTGGCTATCGAAGAGATCGGAGTAGAAGTCGTGAATGACCTTCTCCATGTTCCTGGAAGAGATGACTGTTTCGTCATGGCGTGGGAAGTGGTCATTTTGGTCTTGAAGTTGGGAAAGTTCCGGCGGGCATTTCGGATGCTCAACCCTGCCTCTGCAGCTTCAGCGAACACTTCCGCCCTTCTCTCTTTGACATCCTCCTTTGTCGCCGCTCTGCATTGCTTCGCAAGCTCGGACGTCAGTTGGTAGTTGCCTGACGCTCGTGCTGCTCCACGCTGGCGTATGAGCTCGAGAGTTTCCGCAGACAGGCTTCTCTTGGTAGTCTTCAAGCTCTCGGTTTCCTTAGCACTATCGCGCAGATGGTGCACGAAGTGGTCGTATTCCTCGTCGATGTTGTCCATAACGGTATCTTCCCAAAGGCCGGCAAGGAAGGTGTAAAGGTCCCAGTTGATGGTCTTTCTGAAATTTCTTTTCTTAAACTTCACGGCCTTCTCTCCTTGACGCGAAAAGCGGAACCTTGCGCAAAGGAGCGGTGGTCCGATCCCGTGTAGAACTTGGGGACAACGGAAACGTCGGTTAGGCAATACTTGCGAGTGAAGACGATGTGGTCGTTCTCGTTGTGGAACTGGCCACCGGGGGATCCCCAGGTCCATCGTAGGGAGGAGGCTTCTGGAACTGTGAGTTTCCATGGATGGTCTTGGTCAACATGATAAACTCGGACAGCCTTTCACCTTGGTCGTTCCACTCCAAACCGTGGGTTCCGATGTGAAGTTCTTCCGGCGACCTTCGCGGTCCGATCTTGGCGTTGAAGTCGCCGACGATCACCTTGTAGAAGGCGTGATCTTCCTTAAAGTATTTCTCCAGCTCCAGGTAGAAGGCTTCGACCTCTTCGTCCGCTCATAACACCGAGCATCAGCCAGGCGGAGCGAATGCTGGCCGACTTCGATCGTGTATGTGGGAACGTTGGACTGCAGCTGAATCTTACGAAGACGATGTTCATGAAGAACGGACAAGTTTCTGATGCCACATTCTCGCTCAACGAAACGAACATATCCGAATGCTACAGCTACGTCTATCTGGGTCGCGAAATCAATATGGCCAACGACCTAGCGCCAGAGCTGAGCAGGAGGAAATGAGCGGCTTGAGGAGCTTTCAAGAGCGTCGAAGAAGTCGCGAAGAAGACGAAGAACCTCCGATTCCGTGCCCACCTATTTGACTCCACTGTTCTTCCTGCCCTAACATGCGCCTCTGAGACCTGGGCTATACGAAAGCAGGATGAACACGCGATCAGTGTGGCGCAGCGTGGAATCGAGAGGACGATGCTCGGAGTGACACGACTCACGCACGTGAGAGAAGGCCTCCGGAGTTCCGAGATTCGCCGACGTTCGAAGATCAGAGACCCTGTCTCGTGGTCGAAATTGTCGAAAATTAGGTGGGCCGGCCACGTAATGCGCTTCGCGGACACCCGCTGGACGAGAGCCGTCGTCGACTGGATTCCGCGGGATGTCAAGAGAACACCAGGACGCCCACCAACGCGTTGGTCGGACTTCTTCGTGAAAGCCCTGAACGACCGCTATGACGCTCTTCGTGTCCATCGAGCGAGGAGGATCCATTGGAGCACTCCGGCACGCGACAGGGACGAATGGAGACGCCGCTGGCGCCCGCTCGAGCAAGTCAATGATCAACGGGACGACAGGTGATACATGTGATACTCTGTCCCACTAAAGTTGTCGTTTTTGTTAAAGTTATTAGCACGCCCCTCAGTGACGTAGCCAATAAATCACCACCTATATATAAAAGAGTTTGTCGGTCGATCCTGATCTAACCTAAGTGGGATACACCGCATCATCCATTGCGAGAGCGGTTGAGTGATCCAACCTAAGTGAGATACACCGCATCATCCATTGCGAGAGCGGTTGAGTGATCTAACCTAAGTGAGATACACCGCATCATCCATTGCGAGAGCGGTTGAGTGATCAACCTGAGTGATATACGCCGCATCGTCCATTGCGAGAGCGGTTGAGTGATCTAACCTAAGTGAGATACGCCGCATCGTCCATTGCGAGAGCGGTTGAGTGATCTAACCTAAGTGAGATACGCCGCATCGTCCGCAGCAAGAGCGATCGAGTGATCTAACCGAAGTGAGATAAACCGCATCATCCATTGCGAGAGCGGTTGAGTGATCTAACCTAAGTGAGATACACCGCACCGTCCATTGCGAGAGCGGTTGAGTGATCTAACCTAAGTGTGATACGCCGCATCGTCCATTGCGAGAGCGGTTGAGTGATCTAATCTAAGTGAGATACGCCGCATCGTCCACAGCGAGAGCGGTCGAGTGATCTAACCCAAGTGAGATACGTCGCATCATCCACAACGCAGGCCGTCGAGTAATCTAATCTGAATGTGATAGCCTCATCATCTTTAGCGCGGGCAAAATTTACCATTGAATGTGGGATGTTGCCCCTCGATACCACGGATCTCCCTCGATAGAGCGCCTTCGGGCTCTCTTGTTAAGAGATTAAGGATCTCTTGTCGCAGGGTCAGGTGGCGCGTGCCCGGGTGGTGGATAGGAGAATTAAACGCGAGCCAAATGCGACCGTGTATTGCCCAGAGACGCAGGTGGGATGCAGGGGATGGACTCCTTGCTCCTGCTGTGTCGGGTCGACGCGTTCCTTGTGCGTGGGAGCGGCATGTTCATACAGTGTGCGTGGATGTGTCCGTGACTGTGTGGATTGTAACTGTGTCGGCCCGGCCAAAAGCTTGCACTCGGTAGACTGGGAGTACATGTAAGGCGATTCGAGGCCGCCTTAAGTCTCGCCCCGTCCCTTCGGGCAGTCTGGCTGGCTGCCCGGAGTTCTTCGCCCGCACGACAGAGCCCGACTAGCTACCCGTGTGTATTCCAGTCAAACACAGCAGCACTAAAGGGCCTCATTCCCCTGACCCTGAAAGAGCCCCCATTTCTGCAGCGATGGGTAGGACGAGTACGGAGAGGCTGCTAAAATCTCAGGGCCTAACCAGGCCGCGCAAATTGAGAAGGACTAGGATGACGATCCGTACTTACAACGCCCGCACGCTCGCATCGAAAGCATCCGTCGAGGACTGATGACACAAGCCAGGGAGATCAAGTACGACGTCATCGGACTGACCGAGACGAGAAGACACCACCCCCTACACGCCGCCTACGACTCCGGAGAAGAACTGTTCCTCGGAACATGCGACAGCAGGGGAGTAGGCGGCGTTGGTGTCCTCGTCAACACGCACTTGGCCATGAACATCGATTCGTACGAGTCTCTGACAACCCGAATCGGACGTCTGGGACTGAAGCGATGTGGATCCGTCACCATTGACAGTATTCGTCGCGTATGCCACAACATCCGACAACTTACGACGACGAAGAGGTCGAAGCCTTCTACGTGGAGCTGGGGAACTTCTATAAGGAAGACCACACCTTCTACAAGATGATCGTCGGCGAATTCAACGCCAAGATCGGACCGCGAAGGTCGCCGGAAGAGCTTCACATCGGAATCCACGATTTAGGGTGGAACGAGCAAGGTG
>OX377203.1:73300062-73367590 GCA_947396885.1 Heligmosomoides polygyrus polygyrus | reverse complement strand
AGTCCACTAATATCTACGGTTAAGACGGTCCTTGGGAAACTTCCTTCGTTACTGTTTTTCATATTTAACAAATAATACAAACAAAATAATTCAAATAATCAGTGCGCGGGAAAAATGCGCGCTGTCCCACGCGGCAGTCACCTGAAAATCGCGCGCGTCGCGATAGGGTGATCCGATCGCGGTTATTCTTCCTCCGCCAAGCCGCTCATCGCATGCGCGCATCTGCCGCAATATTTAGGCTAACGAATTGGCATCCGCGCGATCGTTCTCACGGATCTTTGCGAAAGAGCGCGAAATCTTTCCTTCTTAGCACTGCGCGCTCACGGAGAGTCCGCGGCTGGGTTCTGCGCTCTTCAAGCGGCGAAGCGCATACGGCTGGAAAAATGCGCAAACCGAACTCTCGCATCTTCACAACCGAACCCCCGACCTCCTTCGCATGACGCGTCTCACTATCCACTGCTCTACGATCCACTCGCCGGGAGAGCCATCGCGGACGCAGAAGTGATGGTAAGAGATCGATCGAATGTCAACGTGGACGCTGACGCGCTATCTCTATGCCGGGAGGGCGCAGAGAGCAAAAGACTACGGTTCATCTCTATGACGTGACGCGACCGCACGCGGCTGCGCGGAGGAAGAAGAGCCGCGACCATATGATTTCGAATTTATAACAGATTCGAACTAAACGTACTAACCGGGGATGAACGGATAATAAAATTTAGAAACCCGGATAAGGGGTAATTTTGCAAAAATGGCTGGATAACGGAAAAACGGATAAACCACAAACATCAAAGTTAAAACTAATTTTAAACTATTCCTTCTCCAATACATAGTATGTCTGTGGTTGTAAGACTGTCATCTTCACATGCTACATAGGCTAATTTTCATTTTCCTATTGGTGTTTTTCTTCGCGACGCGTGGTAACGCGGTCGGAGGAGGCGCCAACTGACGCATGCACTCTGACTCACTCTTGGTTCGGATTTCCAGTAGAAGTCAACAAAGGTTTCCTTTCTTTCGGGCTTGGTGAGTTAATACAAGGATTTTTCGGGAAGGTTAATGCACTGTCTTGTCCATGAGCTGGTGCCACAAGTCATGGGCCAAGACGTATCCAAACCGTCTGCACAATATCCCGTAAGTAAGTAGAGTGCGTGGCGTGTTCCGCAAAGGAATTGCCTAACGTCATCCTGTATTCTTTGTTCATGTTTTTCAGCTGCAGTGGAGTCAGTATTATAGGTCCTACAGGTTTTCTGGGAGCAGTCGAAAATCAGTCAGAAAGAGTCGCTTTTTGTATACTCTATAGTTGTGCTCTCGCAAATTTTTCGAATATTCGAATGGTTTCGAATACCCGCAATTTTCGAGCATTCGAATTTCGAATACATTCGAAAATCGTGATTTTTTGAACATTCGAATTCGAATACATTCGAAAAATGCGATTTTTTGAACATTCGAATTCGAATATTGATCGAATATTTTATGCGAATATTCGAATATTTTCGAATGGAACATTGGGTTACGGAAAGGAAAAAACATGGCTGGTGCTTTGGTGGCAATGACCAATAGACGGTTTACCCTGACCCTGACGTAGTAGGAAATTTACATTCGTTTGCAAAGCGTTTAACAAAGTTTTAATAGAGTGATCTTTCCACCGAATTCTTCTATACCTGAAAGGATGAAATATGTTACTGGTCATTAAACCAAACAACACGTCCTTAAAATGTTAAGTTCTTTTACCTGGTTGACTGATTAAAAGATTCCAAAGGGCATACCTTACCTTAGCACAATAAAGGGCCAGGTGAAATCGCACGGGATATAGCTGATGAAGCGCTTACCTTTGGTTTTGAATTACTGGGGGTTACATACGGGCATCCACCTTTTCGGCTTACCATGGTACGACCCCTTACCATGAAACCCTGGAAACTCTCAATGAAACTATTTGCTTCATCGGAGACCAAGGTCATCATGGTGGATATCTTCGAAACCGGAAGGTTCCATCTGGTTCATCTTTTTATTCACATTAAATAAGAAATATGAGGTGTACATAAGAAGGAGCTTAGAGTTATGCGTATCCCTGAGAAGTGCTTGAGTTTTGTTTGTGCATTATTTTTGATGGCATCGGAGAGTGCGGAAAGGTCTAAATGATCTCCGTGATTGAGAAAAGTGGTCGTCGAATAGATGTGTATAATATAATAGCTGCCTTCTCTACAGTGCTTACCTAATGATTGTTCAAGCCGAAAACTCGGCCGCAGTTCCCACCCCACCCCACTCCCACAAAGTCAGACCCATAGTCAGCTCGGGAGTACGTTCCGACGAATAAAATAGCATGGCCTGTTTCCTTTAGGTTTTCTCAATGAGCGCCTCCGCGCAATAATTTAAGCCCCACCCTTTTCATGGAACCGCCTACTTTAGTGTTCTTTGCAGCTACGCGTCTGAACAATAGCCGAAAAGCTCCAACCTATTAGGTGCTTGATGGATTAGTGTCCGAATCGTTGAGTAATTTTGGCGTGCAGAAACGATGATGATCAGAATGTTAGGAAACTCAGTAAAGACTGATCAACGTTACGACCTCGTTCGGCACAGAAGCACATAAAAGAAACTACATCCTTTCCATAAACATTCGCTCCATCCAAATTGGCAGAAAGACAGACCTAAGAAACATTTTGCATGGACGTGTACACGGAAGGAAAGAACAAAGCCTCACGGAAATGGTCCCGAGATAGTTGCTCTTAATGTTCACGCTGTCCATAAGTATTCACCTGGATGCAAAGGAGAGCGGTTCGAAAAGGAAGGCCTACCCTTGTTTCGAAAAACCTCTTCACAGCGTTCTTTGTCTCTTATGAAGTCAGCACATCTGGTCAGACGTGTCTGAGCAGTTGTAAAATCCGGTTGCTGTAATTGATCTATCACCTAGAAATCTTATACCCACTAGTCCGCCTATATTATCGTCCCTACTGCACCCCAACTGTATGGTTTACTGCTCAGCTAGTAGAGAATGCAACTGCATAGTAATCCTGATCTGCCAACCCTCGGGCGGCGAACATAGCATGAAAACAAGGCGGCCTCTGCATTTTAGGATTAAAAAGCAACTTGATGTGAAAAGAAAGCTTAGAAAGGCTACGACAGGATCACAGGATCTTGCAGTGAAGATGGGAAATTTGGAGCGCGAAGGTTAATACTGGGTGCACAAAACAGTTAGGCCTATGTAATACTTCGGGACGCTGTTGTCGGCAGCAGAGTTGAGCGCACTGCATAGCACCCGCTCAACATTGTCACCGACGTCGCCGACAACAGCGTCGCCGAAGTATAACATAGCCCTTAGTGTTTTCGGATCTGTACTAGAGGTCTCCTATAGAGAACAAGAGACCAAGCAAAGTTCAATTGTGCAAAGATGAGGACGAAAAACAAGATTAGTCGTAGGCAGTGTCAAACAGAAAACTGGTTCCTGAGCTCCAATAGGAAAAGTTCGAATACGAGTGAAAGTGTAAGTCCTTCTGTGAATAAAGCTGAAGATTTAGCTTCTGATTCAGCCGTGCTTCTTGTTTCCTGCACGGTGTTGTGGAAGAGGGAATAGGAGACTCATCATATGTATATGGAGTGAAAGGGAAACGACGTGCTTACAATTTCTTGACTTTCAATGCAAAATATCCATGCATCGGCTTCGCAAAACAATGCAGATCCTAACTTGCCTATTCGAATGGCATCCATTGAACATTCGAATAATTGTGTGTTTTTGGCAATTCTCGAATATTCGAATGGTTTCGAATATCCGCAATTTTCGAGCATTCGAATTTCGAATATATTCGAAAAACGCGATTTTTTGAACATTCGAATTCGAATACATTCGAAAAACGCGATTATTTGAGCACTCGAATTCGAATACATTCGAAAAACGCGATTTTTTGAACATTCGAGTTCGAATACATTTGGAAAACGTGCTTTTTGAACATTCGAATTTGAATGCATTCGAAAAACGGGATTTTTTGAACATTCGAATTCGAATATTCAAATTCGAATGAAAATCATTCGAATACCTATTCGAATAGGTCATTCGAGCACAACTATAGTATACTCTCCAATCGAATTTGACACCAATTCTTGCCCTGATCGCACAAAGCTCTCTGTACTATTCCGGAAAATGTGAAGTAAGTTCATCAAGTTGTGGAACAAACGCTGTTAAACAGACCTCTCTCGACTGCTGCAAGGGTCTTCCCCAAAGCTTGGACACAATCAGAAAAGAGAAGATTTGCTAATCCAATGATAATTTTAAGTCCAGTAGTTTCATATCAATGGAAAAATAAGATGAAAATGATGTTGGACAACGAAAGTGTATTTAAGAAGTGGGGAGAAACCCTGGTAAATATCTTGGCATAGAAATAAATGTGACTCATCTCATGCATCTCATTCTGGTTGAAAGTGGTTTTGCCGAAACATTATTCAAATTAAGGAAATGTTTGTATACCGGTATTGGGCCCATAGCCGTCGACAACCACTTCTACTGTCCAACAACTACCCGTAGACTTACAGATGAATCTGGAATTACCTGAAAATACTAAAGTACTGGATCTCCATCGACCATTCACTCGAAGCCATGCATATGCTAAACATAGTTCCAAAGAGTTGAAGACCTGTTGCATAAGTTGAATATGTAGCACATCCTTAAAACGAAGTGATCTGTATGAACGTCTATCCTTTTTCCCACTGATACACTGGTTTTTCCTTGGATCGTACTTTATGTTAGAAGGAATATTGGTAAAAACCCCACTAATAGGGGTGAGCTGGCAGTGTTCTGTATTCTAAAGCGCGCTGTGATAAAGTAAATAGTTTAGCTTAATTACACCATTGGGAACTAAGAGAAGACACCGACCTAGCAATGGTCGACTCGAATACCAGTGAAAAGCGCGGAGCGGCTCTAAAAATTGCCCTTATATTTAACTAAGTAATTATAAGAGTGTCATATCTTGTTGTTCGTTATTCGGCAAAAATTCACCGTATAATGAACAACAAGACGGATAGGCCAAAACCCGCCGGAAACAGGATAACGGATAGCGGATAACGGTTAGTCTGCTCAACCTGGTGCTGACGCAGTATAGATGGTTTCTAGGATCCGGAAATAGTTTTGTAGGTGCAACCCTAGGCCATATGGTAGTTGTGGAGGGGGGGGGTCACCTTATATTAGGTTGTAACGAATTAAATGGCACTGGCTCGCGCCATTTTTTGGCGGATCTTTACGCGTTTGATCAAGAACAAACCGTAACATGTGGCATATCATTTAGAAGCGCAAACTTTGCTCTACCGGCGAGTACCAAATTTTCTATGTAAAAGTAGGAAAACTTTAGAGTTTTATTGACTTTTTTGCAGATGGACAGAAGGATAATCCGAGGCATTTACTTGTATGAATTCAAGCTGGGCACTACAGCTGAGGAGGCGGACGAGAAGATCAACGCCGCATTCGGTCAAGGATGTTCCACAGTTCGGACGGCGTATCGTTGGTATCAGAAGTTCCGGAATGGAGATGAGAGCTTGGAAGAACATGAAGGTCGTGGGAGGCATAGTGATGTTGATGAGGACAAGCTGAGAGATGTGGCAGAGGAGGATCCACACAAAGGTACCAGGGAGATAGCGAAGGTTCTTGGCGTCAGTCACAACACAGCTGCCCGGCATCTGAAGGAAATTGGAAAGACCAAAAAGCTGGAAAGATGGGTGCCTCACGAGCTGTCTGAGGAGCAAAGAAACCGACGATATGAGATCTCGTCCGCACTGCTTCTACAGAACGAAACGGACCCATTCCTTGATCGCATAGTAACCTGTGACGAGAAATGGATAACGTACGACAACAGGCGACGATCGGTACAGTGGGTGGACAGCGATGAGAGCCCCAAGGTTTTTGCGAAGCCGGAATTGCACCAAAAGAAAGTAATGGTGACAGTATGGTGGTGTTCGCTGGGAATTATTCACCATAGTTTCCTCCCTCCCGGTGAATCCATCACGGCAGAGAAGTACTGCATAGAAATTGAAGAAATGATGAAAAAGTTGAAGGATATCCGGCCGGGCTTGGTAAACCGAAGGCGAGCTCTCCTTCTGCACGACAATGCTCCATGTAGCACGAATGACGTTGCAGAAATTGAATGAGCTGAGCATTGAAACTCTACCACATCCTCCGTTTTCTCCCGACCTCTCCCCAACAGACTACCATTTCTTCAAGCATCTCGGCGACTTCTTGGTAGGGAAAATATTCAAATACCAACAGGATGCCGAAGGTGCCTTCGAAGATTTCGTCAATTCCAGAACTTCTGATTTTTATGCTACTGGGATAAAAAAGCTTGTGTTACGTTGGCAAGGATGTGTAGAATCAGATGGTTTTTATTTCGATTAATAAACTTGCCTACAAGCCGAGATATTAACTGTTTAAATTTACAGTGGTTCAGTCCATTTATTTCGTTACAACCTAATAAAAAGCACCACTAACACAAAAAATGAAACGATGACACACTGATAGTGAAGAAAACAAACAGGCACTACAGGCACTACTGTAGCTCTGCTCTGCGACTCCTCCGCTGAAGCGTAGAAGAGCACAGATTTGGGAAGGGAAGGGAGTGTGGCTCGAATGACGCACCCTTGTTATAATTGTCTACATCCTGGAGTTCCCTCCCATTCCTAATAAGAAAGCAAATAAGACGCGGATCTGTAATCGAAGCGAAGAGATAAGACTGCATTTACATTCGCTGTATTTAGCTACTCGCCACGCCAGCCCACCGCGGCATGCTATGGCGACCCCCTCCGACTACCATAGCGCCCTGTCATAGTTGGTGGTGGGTGCTCTTAAACGATTCCCCGACACAACGCAACACAATAAATGGGCAACAACACATAAGAATAAACCTGAGTTGAGTTTCATCAACGACTTTGAGCAATCTAACGGTGAAAATACTGCCGAAGTCCCTGATAGCGCGGCTTAACTATGATAAGCATTGAAACGTTTTACTATATCGCTTGTTGATAAGCCGCGCTGTTAGGGATTTCGGCAGTGTTTTCACCGTTAGATTGCTGTAAGTCGTTGATGAATCTGGTTCCTGGTTGCCCGGAAGACTTCGTTTTCGAGTCCAGGGTCGATAGAGGGAAATTTAAGAAGGACCATTCTTGGTGCAGATCTAAAGAGGCGTTCCTCCCCTACTGGTTTTGCATCACCACCTTACATTTTTAGATTAAAAATAAATAAATAGGCTGACCAGGAGACTAGCTCAACGCTAGGTCGGAACGCCTCAAGTGTTGTTGTTTCGCAGAGAGAGGCGATTCTGCCTATATACAACACTTGGGCCGTTCCGACCTACGTTGAGATAGTATTCTGGTAAGGTGCCAGCAATCAACATTCTAGACTGAACAGGTCAATATACTTCACGTCTTAATCAATTACAAACTTCCCCACCTACCTCACAAATGTTATATAATTTCATGTTTTATGTGGTATTCATTTTAATTTCGTTAATACAGTTGCTTCTAAGAAATAAGTGAATTCAATATATTTCAATACAGAACACATTCAGTTCTTATGAAATCGTTTAAGAGGGATCACTACCAACTAGGACTGCATCGTTTTGTATCTTGGTAACACATTCACAATTCCCGCTCTACTATCGTTTTGGTAGTAGAGCGGGAATTGTGAATGTGTTACTTTAATAAAGAGAAAGGTAGTAGAAATATCGAATCTATCGTAATGGAGAGCGGAGCGCTCCGCTCTGACTCCTTTACAACAGCGGCAAACTGAAAGCAGACTAGTTTGCAAGGGCTATACCAAGAACTGGCCCACGAGATTACCGTTCTTTACAATTTCCTATTCGGAAGATTCTACACTGTTTACATCTGTACCGCTTTTCTAGCGATGCACCCTCCGACTAGGGTTAATTTGAGATATTATTCCTTCTGTCCTCGGCGACACGCAAAAGAATTGCGAAGCACACGACGAGCGGGCGAAATATTGCACTCATATTTTGAAATTTCCTAAGCAAAAAAGAGAGTTGGCCGAAAATTATGACGCTATTTGTGTTCCTCTAGCGATGATGATGCACTGGACCACTCTGGCGTACTGGCATACGATACTACCCGTGGAAATGTGCTGGAGCCTGTTTAAATCACTCACAAGGAAAGGTTTCCAACTGAAAAGAGGTCTGAAGACGTGCGCAACTCTCATCAACCCCACGACACCCAACGAGACATGCCTCGGCAGCGCAGTTGTTAGGAGCGCCGCTACATAGGAGCACACCGGCGGGGTTTTCAGTTCGAGTCCGCGTGCTGCCGATATTTTTGCACAAATCAGTTCGTTGTTATTACGCTTCTTCATGATCACAGGAATTATGTAGTTTTAGACCATCAATGCTTAAAACAAATCAAGACTGATTATTTACGCCTTCATATTTGCTAGTTTTTCAACAACGCCTATCTGCACCACCACCATATCATACCATGTCATCAATAATACCGTAAATACACACAAATACGCGTACCTTACGGCTGAATACTATGAACACGGACCATATCGGTGCATAAGTGTGCTAAAAATGTCGTTCTCACCTGGAAGTGTTGTCGGCCGATTACTTTTCACCTTCACACCGGATTTCACCCCCACAAAGAGAGAGATAGCGGTTGCGGGCACCATAAAAGGACTCCTCTCGGACGCGATATATGGAGATATCGAGCATTTCGATAACGAGATAGATGTCGAATGGACACCTGATGTGATTACTATGAGGAACTATCACAACTATCCCTGTCAACAGCGAACTATCACCGTTAGAGAAGTCAGTCCTCTTTGACGACAAGCACGCATCTGAAGAAAAGGTATTGCACCAATAGACTACCACCTTTCCAGCCTCCCTCCAATGCCATGCAAGAAAAAACGTTCGATGACGAGCACGATATGGAACGCTGGGTGGCTGGCTTTTTTGAATCAAAGCTAGAAAAGTTCTGCGCTGACGGGGTCTGCTTGAAAGGCGGAGATGAGTGATAGAACATGATGGCGATTACTTCGTTTCTTGACGTGTTTCGCTTTTTTTGTAAAACTAAAAAAACGTGGTGCCTTGAAAATGGCGACAACTTCTGGAACAACCTAATATTTCCAATAGTTATGTGTAGCACAGTCGAAGGAGACGCTAGTCGTCGCGTGAACCCGATTCCATTCCACAGTTCGCATTTCCCGCCTAGGCCAAAAAGCGAGAAAGCGTAATAACAACAAATTAATATGTGCAAAAGTCCCAGCAGCACGCGAACTTGTACTGAAAGCCCCATCAGTGCGCTCCGATGAAGCGGCGCTCCTACCGACTGCGCCATCGGAGCACATCTCGGGGGGTGTCATAGAGGTTGATAATAGTTGCGCGCACGCCTTCAACCTCCTTTTCAGGTCTTTAAAAAAGCGGTCAGCAAAAACTAATTATGGTTCTAAACTCCACTCACGGAGCCCTATCAAAAAAGCATCGCAAAAGCTCACCTTGAGTTCTGTACCTTTCCTGGTCAGTGATCACTAGGATGGCAGCTAATACATGAAATACAGGTGAAATTGCAGCTCAACACTTGACGGTGCTACCTCATCGTTCACTGGAACAGTTCTTCTCATTAAGTCTCGCCTATCCAGCTCCTTTATCCAGTTTCAGTGGCCTCTATGTAGATTGCGGAACTGCCACCTTCATGAATTTGAGGAAGAGGTTTGGCTTGGTGGTGATATCCGTCTATCCACAGAGTGCAGCTGGAGACTGTTCCCCTTCGCGAGCAAGTTGGATACGCAAACTCGATTGCAGGTGACTGGCTCTTGTGACAGGCCTGCCTACGAAGACCCATGTCAAATCACATGGTGTATGTCAGCTCACGTATTTCGAGACAGTGCTACGCCGTCCAAGAGACCCGATTCGCACTCGCAAAGCCCGGCGAGTGCGAGAAGTATGCGATGGTCCTGATGCGAAGACGGCATCGGAGGGTAGCTGAGCTAATCCGAATGTCCCAAGCAGGACCCGCATGGCCACGCTGAATGGCGGGTCGCTCGTGCGAGTTGGTGGAAGCACTGGAGCGTAGAAGAGTTGATTTCTGCGCCATGCAGGAGACGAGGTGGTACTGCTGCAAGTCAAGGGACATAGGAAGAAGCAGTTCTATGGTAGTCCCAGGACCACCAGTGGTTTAGGAATAAGTTTCCGAGACTCGGTTGTAAGCGTTGAGTGCCTTGACGATCGGTTGATGAAGATCGCTGTCGCTACTATGTAGGGGGCTTCTCAATCACTGCTTCTCTGCGTATGTTCCGCAGACTGACTGTTCCGATCAAGCCAAGAATGGTTTTTGAAGTCTGCTTGATGAGAAGACAGCAGAGATACCTTCTTATATTTTTTTATTCAATAGACTATACATTAGTGGAAAGAGACTCATGTTCGCAGACAGTCGGTGGGGCAGCAGATACCATTGCCGTGACATGTGCAGTAAAGCGACTGCTAGCCTCTGCTCTGCCGACTATCTGCGAATATGGACCTATTTACAATGATATAATAAATAATACATTCAATAAACATAAGAAGCAGAGGCACCGTGATGAAAGATGTCATCATAGTCGTTGGCGACCTCAATGGGCGCGTAGGTGCTACGAAAGACGGTTACAGCTGTAGTGATGGCTCCGACACGGGTCACGGAGCACCGATGGTGAACGTCTTCTCAAACGTGTTGAATCACGTAACTTCACAATAATGAACACTGCCTTCCGAAAGCGCGACTCTCTCCTCATTTCATACTATAGTGGAAGTATCAAGACATAGACTTCGTTCTTGTGAGGTATCGCGACCAAAGTATTGTCACAGACGTGAGGATCGTACAGTATGAGAAGGTCGCCCACAGCAACGGCCGCTGATCTCCTCCGCTAAGGCAGGTCGAGCGATGCGGTGCAGCAAGAATAGTGTGGTGACGTATAAAAGATAACGAGGCAGCTGTGATTTCTTGCGTCCGGTTACCGAAATTGCTCCATTACGTGTTTCTAGCCGAGGAGACAGACCATAGTTGGCGTAAGAACCAGGAATCGAAGAAAGCTGCAGCGAAGGCCAAGCTGCTTGTAAAAGCCACTTATTAAGGAGATGACAATAAGAACCTCAAGTCACGCAATGGTAAGCCGCACTTGTAACGACTTGGCAAAGACTGCCATTGACAGACCGAGTGTATCAACAACAAAAAATTGGCATCAATGAAGAGACCATCCATCTTCCTAGGGACCAATCACAAGAAGGCATTGAAGCGATGGCGTGATTATTTTGAAGAATTCCCTACAGTAGACTTTCTCGCTGCTCAGTGATTGGCGAAGCTTTAATCAAATAGAAGCGGAGGAGAAAACACCTCAATGGCACCGAAGTACGACGATTCCGATTTGGAAGAAGAACGATTGTCCTACACAGTGCAGCAACTACCGTCTGATTAGCTTACTTTCGGATCCTGAACCTTCTGTAAGTTGGGCAGATCTTTAAACGAACTGTTGATGGAAGATCTCGTTACATAACGCAGCTTCTTCGGTGGTTGTGGTGCCATTTATGCCATATGCGCTGCTGCCCTCTTGGTAGAGAACCATCGCCAGGAACAGCGCCATTACATCGCCTTCCTTTGCTTGGAAAGCGTCTTCGATGGCGTACGGCGTCAAGTAATATGGTACGCTTTGCGACATCATGGAGTTCCTGAAGAACTCATGGAGTAGCTTCGAGTACTCTACTGCCCAAAGAGTCGAGTTCAATCTGTTTCAGGCACCTCGATGGAGTTCCCCATCTCTGTCGGGGTATACTAACAAGAAAAGGTTCCAATGGTGAGCTAATGCGGTGCTAATTTTGACAGAATGTAGGATCGTGTGCGCGGATTCCAGAATTACAGCTAGATTTGCTGAACGCTTTTCTAAAGACCGCAAAAAAGGTGTAAAATCGTGTGCCAGCCATTAACCCCTATAACACCCCACGAGACGTGCCTCGGAAGCGCAGTCGGTAGAAATGCCGCCTCATAGGAGCACAGCGGCGAGCTTTTGACTTCGGGTCTACGTACTTTTTGCACATATTAGTTTGTTGCTTTCGTTTGTTTTACGCTTTCTCATGAGTCAATTTTAAACCATCAGTGCTTGCAACAGGCCAAGGGTGTCTATTTGCGCCTTCATAATATTCAAACCTAAGGTATGCGTATTTGCGTGCAGTTACGGTATCATTGTTGCTACGGTATGATATCGTGGTGGTGAAGATACGCATCGTTGAAATACTAGCACATATGTACGAAGGCGCAAACAGAAAGCCTTAGTTCGTTGTAAGCATTGGTGGTCCAAATTTGACTCCGGTAATCATGAGAAGTCGTAATAGCAACAAACTAATGTGTGCAAAAACATTTGCAGTGGGCGGACTCGAGCTCAAAAGCCCGCCGGTCCGCCCCTATGAGCGGCACTTCTACTGACTGCGCCACCGAGGCACGTCTCGTGGGGTGTCATAGAGGTTGCTGATTGTTGCACACACGTTTTTACACAGCTTTTTCCGGCCCTAAGCGTTTAACAAAAGCTAGCTGTAATTCTGAACTCCGCCCACACGGTCCTACATCCTGTCGAAATAGCATTGCAAAAGCTCATCATGAGTTGGGAACCTCTCCTTGTAAGGTTCTGCACTCTCCCTACTTCTGTTTGTTGTTGTCATGGATGTCATTACAAGAAATCGTCAGAAGCCAGTCGCTTATACGTTGTTTTATGCTGACGAAGTAATGCTTGCTTGCGAAAACGAAAGAGATCTCGAGCGAGAGGTGCAAGCTTGGTGTGATCGCTTAGAGCGATTTGGACTTAAATTGAGCGAAGACTAATCACCTAACGACGGGCGTGTAAGGGTACAGCTCCATCGAGGTTAACGGCCTCGAGCTTCAACGTACTTCGAGTTCCCACGAACTTAGGATCTGCAATGCACCTTTCGCTACGGCGTTCTGACGGTTGAAGGGGATTCAAGGATGAGTGCAGCTTGGTCCAAGCGGAGCTCGTTGACTGCCTTGCTCTGCGAAAAGAAGATACCTGAACACCTGAAGTCGAAGATCTACAGAGCGGCCGGTAGCAATGTACGGCGCTGAGTGTTAGCCTGCGACTAAAGAAGTTGAAACGTGCTTCAGCGTCATGGAGACGAAGATGCTGCGCTGAACGAAGGAGTCACGCGCCTGTGCCACATCCTAAACGAAGTTATTCGGCAGTTTCGATTTTGTTGCTAAACACCTCGAGAGACCCCACTCTATCCCGAGCCAGGAAACATCGCTGTAGCTCTTATAGCGCTAGAATCGCCATTCACAGGTACACCCCCGGATAACATTTTCCGACAATGTGGCTTCGGCCAACTCCAAGCGATGGGAATAAAAGGGTAAAGGACGACGTTACTCAAACCCTTTTTGGATGCGCCACGCATTCTACTTCTACGGGACATTGTTGAGGCGATTTGGAATCGTTTTTGTTCGGCCATAAAATGACTCGCGGTCGCCAGTCAACAATTAAGCGCTCTTTCCTTCCCATACAAGTGTGGTACTAATTCACCGACCGCGGAGGGATGGAAGGCTTGGTTGGCCTAGGTGAGAATTCCGAACAAGTGGCCTGGTTTTGGGTGCACGCGACAGGCGGCACCTCCTTCGGCTGCGCTAGACGAGGCAACTCCAAGCGATGCTGGGCGAAAACCTACTAACATTTTGTGGAGCAACTGATCTACTTGTCATTAACGCACGTTGGCTAATAACAGGTAATTTCTTCGTTTAGTTTTGTCTAAAATTATATTTACCAACGGCGATTTGGCGTGCGACAAGCGGACGAAGAACGCGTTGTCGCGAAGGGTTTAACGGTCAACGTTTTGTTTTAGTTTTCAATTACATGCATAGCAAACAGGAGAAACAAACGGCTTTCAAAAGATGACGAATAGCGAGACGAACAACTTCTAATTGATGTTTCCTTCAGCAACAGACTTCAGAAGCATGTCGGACATTCCTGGTGTCAAGTCTAAGCAGAAGGATGACCGCTTCGATATACTGGTAGTCTCTCTTTTTCCAAAGCTGTATAGGTGCGAGTCTAAATAGGGGCTCCAATCTCATCTTCCATAACTGGTAGCTCAGCTCTCGTCGCACCAAATTTAGTCACTGCAGAACAATTACAATTACCCGTTTTCATTTTAAACGTTCTTGGACAATTTCGCTTTACGTTTAGAGTGGGAACAGGGTGAGTCCCGTTCCTTTTAGAAAGACACCGCTGTAGAGTTCGAGTAGCGGTAACTAATTTGGCTAACAAGCACCATGGAGCAAAAACTAGCAACAGTTCAGGATCCGTACGAGAATTGTCCGGAAAAAAGGCCCAAGGATCCTGAACCTCCTGTAAGTTAGACGTTCACTCTTTTTCAAACAATGTGTCAGTGCGTTGACTGACTAACCTCACTTTCCTCACAGCAGGAAATGATACCCAGTTTCTTCAAGTTTAGTCAGTCTTTCAGAAAAACGACGAAGATCAAGAGGATTTCAGCGACAGCGCCGAACTCCAGAGTGAACCGAAGAAGTGATCTGCAGGCTGACCACTGAAGCCACATCGAATCGCTGGAATTGTCACTTCATTTTCTTCTCTCAAATCAATGTCTTTTGAGTTAAACCTTCACTGACGTTTTTTTTACATATTTATTCATGCACTACTTAACCTAACATCGAAGAAACAAATACGCCAGTAAGAAGGAAGGGAATCTAATGAAACACGATGTATTTAATTGCTTCTCCAGCAAACAAGAAATAGCAGACAAACAAAAAGCTTTTTTCAGTTGCATTGTAATGATGCAATTAACGCTAAGGAATTATTGCATTGCCATAACTCTCTTCAAAGTTATTTGTTTAAAATCTAATTAACACCATTAGAAGCCCCGTCTCATTTTCTATCCAGCGATCTAAACATCATCTAAAACGATTGCACAGTGACCTAGTTGATTTACGACCCCTCCGAGATCCCCAGTGGCATGTCCTTAAGACTTTTCGTTGATAAGATTTATCGAAACTCAGAAATATTCTATTGTTTCAGTAGATCTGTATTTGTTACGCATCAAGCGTCATTGTGGTACTAAACAGTGCCAAGTTTGAATAACATAGGCCCGATTTCAGATAAGCGCAAACGCGCGGAAACCTAAGATTCAGTTAAGAATTACCCAACTAGTAGCCTGCTACAGAAGACAGTATTCTACCATTCAATTGTGGGGAAACGATAGTCTTTATAAAACGTATAAAATGGCTTTGACAAATAGGCAAAAATGACTAGATTTTCTTTTTTCCAACAAGGGATCTCAATATGCGGCGTAGGATTTCTCCTATCTTTGAACTTCGGTTCCTCCTGTACAGGATAAGTACGAAAGCCGTGTTTTCTGTGGTCCATAGAAGACTACAAGCACATTCAAATCTAAAAAGAACGAAAAGATTTTGGCCGTTCAAAGTAGATTTCTATGCGGCTAAATTTTGAAGAAAACAACAGAAAATTTTGTTTCAGTCGCTTACCTCTTTATGGATGAGTTTATTCGAAAAACCAACTAGACAGAATTTCTCCGCTTGTTGCGAGCTTTCCAAAAATGGAATGTTGTCCGTATTCAAGCTGAAAACCATTTTCACCTCTTGACAGAGCGGCAATTGCGCGCGTTTCTGAGTTTTTTGATTCTGAATACGTGTCACCGACGTCTGCCGTGAGCATGGAAGGACCACTAAGGGGTGGTGGAGATGGAAAGTAAGGGGACCTCTAGGGTGCACCAGGAGAGCTACCAGGAAGGAAAGGAACAACCTGGAGGATGGAGTAGTACGGGAAAATCAGCAAGAAGAGACCAGTAAGGGGTCAATAATGGAAACAAGGAAATGGGCCAAGAGTTGGAACGAAGAAAGTGGGGAGAGAGGGGGGTGGAACCAGTAAGGACGGACCAGTAGTTAGATCCAGTGAGAAGAAACGAGTGAGGGGGAACCTGGCGTCCGGATTTGGAAGGCGTGTCAAGGATATCCGGAAACACAAACTGTTGAGCACGAGAACGGTTGCGGAGAAGCCACCTGAGGGCAGAAGTGTTCGCGGCACAAACCAATGACGTTACTGAACGGTCCGAAGAGAATCAACGATCAACGTACGGAAGTGGTGAACGGCTTGAGGCCAATAGAATACGCAGCAGATCCTAAATGTTAGCGAACTTTGCGTTTTACAAGGACTACTTTCCCTCGGTCAGTGATGTTGCAAATTCGCGCGAAGCGCACAAGTGCGAGATACGCCGTTAAGTGTGTCGGAGCACTTGTAATAACATAAAATAAAACGCTCTAACAATAGCAGCAATAATGTCAGTAATAAGAACAGTGGCAATAAACAACAAACAATCCTGGTGCAATCCTAATCGGGGGGGGGGCAGTCCATTATGAATCGTTAATGGTAGCTACGCATCAATACATACGTTACATTGTTAATGGTAGCGGCGCATTAATACATACAACATGCAATACAACATACGAATGCCTTAACTTACCTGATCCCCTCCCTTGGAGATGTCCCAGCGTCCCAACAACGGTAAACATGTCGTGTGAAACTAATTAATCTCAATAATCGGCATGACCAGGGGCCGGATTCATCAACGATTTACGTAACTTTAAATATATAAAATTGTATTGTAAGCTAGGTTTTGATCTTCTCTGCCTGACAGGTGTGGAATAAAGTATCGCGACCGAAGTTTTGACAAACTCGTCTTTCTCAAGGTCTAAAAGAAGCTCGAAATGTTTGGTTCTGTAGAGTTAATTGGGTCAGAAACGTCGCGTCTAGCCTTACACGAACAAAATGTCCTTGAGAGTATTAAGAAGGAAGACCATATCTGCCCCCAATTAACTCATCGATATCCCACCAGCGCCAAGAAACCAGCTCAACTGGTCGCCATGGAGCAGTTGAGACATACTGGTCTGGTCAGATATACTGCTGCGAGCACGGTGGTATTAAGAATGTATGCAAAATGTTTGCGAATGTAGTTACAAAATACCTAGGTTTCAAGAACGTCGAACTTGGATATTAATGTATTGTAAGCATTGAATATTACATGCATTGAATATACTCACTCTATATGTTGTTAAAGGATGTTTTGTTGCGGTCAAACTCTTGTGCCAGGCGGGACTCGACTATACTCACTCTACAGGCGCGTCCATTTGATTTATAGGCTCGATTCTGTATGCATTGTTCACGGCGCACTTCAAAGACAAGCCGGACAGTCTTGGAGCAATTCCTCAGTAGAGGGGTTGAGAATTTCCGGTAAAACTCTTCAAACACTCACTCTACAGGCTGTTGCGCCTATTCGATTGATTATGTCCGGGCTAGATGCATTGTTCAACTCTATTGATTTATATGTCAAAATATAGAGCTTGAGCTGCTCAGCTCAAATATATGTTTCTTTTCACAAGAGCTTATTTTTTTGAAAAAGCTATTTAAAAAAGTCGCCTTGGAACGCTCCAAAGCGTTCTTTTCGGCAGTTGACCAAATCATATGCGCGGCACTGTATATTGAATAGTAAGCGAAACGCTCAGATAACGCGGTTTGTCTCTCACCATGTCGCTTGATAAGCTGCGTTATCTGAGCTTTTCGCTTACAATTCTCCGTTAAAGTTACATAAGTCGTTGATGAATTCGGTTTCAGTTGGACTACGGCTGCTTACCACATGGGTCGAACTATTGCCTGGTTGCAACAAAGCGTAAAAATTCTCGTTCACTGAGAATTAGTAGACATGATTTAAAACTGGTAAGAAGCCGTGGAACCGTTTCGCGACAAACCTGTATAGGGGGTGAAAGGCAATTGTTATTAAAACAATCAGGGATCACAAATATTCAGATCAGTGAGCAGGTCGATCCTTTCGGTCTTACATTTAGATGTAAAAGGCGGCGAATGAATTACTTCAAAAAACAGCATTTATATTGTTTTCAGGTATGAAAGAAAAACCGTTGGCTATAAAGCATGGCTTAATGTTTGGTTCAATATTCTGTAAAGGCACCCAAGCGCGACGGACTCTGCGTGATTTAAACACAAAAAAGAGGAAAGTGATCTTTCCCACTCTTTGCCTGCTGAAAGCAATGTGTAATGGCGATTTTCCTCAAATGTCTACGATCTCAGATTAACTTTGAGTCAGGAAATTCTGAGAACAGAACATTGCAGTTGCACCGAAGTGTGAGCCAAACTACCGAAACGGCAATGGTTCGACACTTTTCAGCATCCAAATCATTAGCTTACGATTCCATCGCGGGTGTCATATACAGGTCATGTCATATGTCATGTACGGCCGAATTTTATAAAACCACTGATAGGCCTAAAAGTCTGATTCCTATTAGAGTAATTTAGTGTCAGTCTGGTCGTCCATTTTACCGTTTCCGATAACCTTACTTACATATCTAACAGGGGACAGAAATTTTGACGAAAATTCTTCCAGCATATCTCTCGCTTAAAGATTCGTGAATTATATTTCCGAAGCAGGAAAGGACCACTGCGGAAACTCCACTTGGTAGCAAAACCCCTAAATGTGTTTTAAGCGCACGCGAAATGTCTTAGAGTAGTTGCATTTGATCTCAATGTTTTCTCCTTCACGATTCCAGGCTAAATGTAGCAATGAGAAGATTATTCTCTCCTTCGGTGGTATCACTGAGGGTATGAAGCCGACAGACATTAACGAGTTTCAGCTCTGCTTGTAGATTGTCCTGACTTCACAGTGGCATAGCGTAGCTCGATTGCAGCAGTTTGTCCGCATCTTCTGTCGCCTTTTTGTCTTGGTGACGATGGGCGAAGCAAAAAACAAAGGATGAAGAGAAGATGCAGCCAAACGCAGATATCAGCGCACAAAATCGCTCGGCCTTGATTATGAAGCCAGTTGCGACTGAACACTTACAAGCCGTCCTGCTTTCTTGTATATGTAGTATGTGAGTAAAAGAGTATTGAAAAATTTTCAAGGTAACGATGGGCAGTAACTTAGGAAAATGCCAAACAGGTTCCTGTTTCTTTTATTTTTATTTATTGGACGCATATATTACATATGCATGAAGAGAACAACAATAAACAATCCGAGGAACAACATTCAGTGCCCCACAATAGAACAAAACAGAACAGCTGTTGAATGTAGTAAAAGTGAAAAAAAACGAACAAAGGATGAAGGAGACTAAGAGGAGAAATTGGAGCTATTGAGCACCGTGCGGGAAACTAGACTTTAAACGACGTAAGTTTTAAACGTAGTCCGCCTTTTGCCAAGAGTGGGTTGAGCAGGGGGACAACCCTCTGAGAAAAGAACTGCGACCGAAGCCTAGTTTTTGCTAGCGACCGCCTTAGTTTGCAATGCCCACTTCTTGTACGGGTGTTAGCGAATTGAAAGAAATTATGAAGAGTAACTGTGGTCAAGCCCGTGATAATTTTGTAGGCCAAGATCAAATCATTCCTCACCCGTCTACTGTGGAGACTTGGCAAATTAAATAACTTATTTCTTTGGGTGCCGCTAGGTATGAAGCGGTAATCAATTCCACTGCACCGCAAGACAAGCTTTCTAGTAAAGTTGTTTTGAACACTTTCAAGCAATCGGATATCCTTTTTCAACTGAGGGCAAAAGACTGAAGTTCCACTTTCAACAATGGGTCGGATATAAGTTTTGTAAGCCCTAATGAGCGTGGCAGAATCTCGTGTCTTAAGCGCCTTAAAGAGATCGAACGTGCGTGACATCGCCTTGGAGAAAATATGTCTGAGGTGTGGAAGAAAGGACAGCTTGTTGTCATAGAAGAACCCCAGATCACGAACCTGATCAACAACTTCCAATTCCGTATCACCAATAGAATATGAGGCGGAAGGGATTGGTTGGCCTAGAGAAAGAACCTTTGTCTTATGAGGTGCAAGGGGTAACCCATTAAGAGACGACCAGGCGTGGACACAGTTAACAGCAGCCTGGAGAAGCAATGTGTCACATGGGTTTTCGATAGTCCTATAGATTTTTAGATCATCGGCGTACATCAGACACCTCACATTATTCGAAGAAACCAAAGATGGAAGATCTGCAGTATACACAAGAAACAGTAAAGGAGACAGAACACCTCCCTGTGGGAGGCCGCTAACACAGGGGTAGATGTTGGAAAGGCAGTCTCCAACTCTGACCTGGAACGTACGGTCCATCAAGAAGCTTTTAATCCATCGTACAAAATCGGGATGAATCCCAAGCGAGCTCAACTTTTTGATTAACCTAGAATGAGGAACCTTATCAAACGCACTCGAAAAGTCAAAGTAAATTACGTGTACAGGTTTATTCTGCTCAACAGCTTGGGTCCAGTCATCCATAGAGGCCAACAATGCCGTCTCACACGATTTTCCTTTACAGAATCCATGTTGAGATTGAGGTATGATACTGTGTTCATCCAAATGATGCAGTATATGCTTCCTCATAAGTTTCTCGAACACCCTGGCAAAAATTGATGTGATGCTAATGGGTCTGTAATTTGTGGCCAGATTATAAGGAGCCTTTTTGGGGACTGGAGTAACAAATGAGTGCCTCCATCTGTTGGGCACGTTACCAGTCGCAAAGGAGAGGTTGAATATATATTCCAGCGGAAAGACGATAAGGTGCAAAATCCGTTTGAAAAATGCCATGGGAATGAGATCGGGAGTGAGTGTATACGATGAGGGGTATTTCAAGAGTTCTTGGAGGATATCAGCCCCTGAAAACCGGAAGCCGATACGCATGGGTAGGAAGCGAGCCTCAGGTGATTCTGTTTCGAAATGGGAACCTGTCGAGCTGAAAGCCGTGAAAAAGTGTTGAGCAAGAATTTCAGCTTTATCAAAGTCCTTGAACGCAAAGTTACCATCGTTGTCAATCTGGATGCTAGGAATAAATGGTCGGTCCTTTAATCTGCATTTTATATATCTGTGAAAATTTCTCCCGTCCCTGGATTCGACTATCTTACGCTCTAAATAGGAGAGAAATTTGGAAGTAGCCTTATCTAGTTTGGAACAAACTGCCTTGTATTTCTTCTCGTAGTCGCTAGAAACCATACACGAAGCAGAGGCCCATAAACGATCCTTTTTCCGGGCAAGTCTTTCTAAATAGGATGGGAGTCTAACGCTATTCTTTTGAATCCTCTGCAGCGGTACGTAAGTACCTATGACATGTTGAATTACGTTAAGGAAGAGTTCATAGGCGTCATTTGCAGTCGTAACCGTTGAGAAAGAACCAATCCAGTCAACTCCCTTCAGGTAGTCTTCAATCGCAAGGTAGTTTGCGCTTCTGTAATCCCTACTCCATGTCTCAGAAGTGGGCGCATAACTAAGATTTATGGAGAACGCCACACTATCATGATCACTGCTACCTATGGGCGGAGTGACTTCAGTGCCCGTGATGAGGTACAGAGAATTACAAAATACTAAATCAAGGAAGGATCCAGCTCTAGTCGCACGAGGGACCAACTGCCGAAACGAGTGAGAGTTAAACAAGTCCGCAAAATGTGCCGATATTTGAGAGCCTTGCGAGGTGCCAGCAGTACTCCAGAATATATTCGGAAGGTTGAAATCGCCCAAAACAACAGCAGGAAAGTCAGTGGATGAGAAATCACTAATGACCTTAGTAAGTTGGAGAGACTGGGATGTTACACATGGCTGGGGCTCTGTAAATCAAAATGAACCTAGTGACGCGATCTGCAATAATGACATCAACAATGAGTACTTCATATGAGTTGTCAACGGATTCAGAAAAAACTTCATTGACAACAATAGAATTTTTGTAAAAGATGACCACACCCCCGCCTCTTTTATTACGCCTGTCGCACCTTACCGCCTGGTAACAGGAGGTGGCGGGGCCAAGCAGAGGTGCAAGTTCATTTTTGCTTTTCAGCCAAGTCTCAGAAATGAAGGCAAGATCATAGTTCTCATCCAGAAGAGTGACCCCAAGAGCATCCCCATTCCTGACCAAAGAGCGGACATTTGAAAGAAGACATTTAACTTTGAATTTACCACGGACGTTATGAAACCTGCGACTACAATCTAGTTTCCCTGCGGAGCTCTGTAGCTAGAATTAAAAGACCGATCAGAACATTCAACCAAACTAGCACGAGTCTTACGTTGTTGCATCCTTTCTTCCAAGGTGAGAGAAGGTCGGATAAAGACTCCTCTCTCCGGAAAAGATCGAAGCTTATGGGTACTCCTAATCGCAAGACGTTGAAAAAAGGTACAAGGAAATACAACTTTTAACAATCTAGATCTACCATTGACTTTTTTACCTAATCTGTAGACACTAACAGGAAGGCAATCAACGCCGATGTGGAAAAGGATATTATGCACGCTGAGTATGTCATAACGTACTCTACGATCAATGGAAGCTGAACTCAACTCCGGAACTCCACTTATCACAATGGAACGAAGCCGTTCTCCTTCACGTTCCATATCCGGCAGATGGGCAAGTGTCGTTGGCTCAGGCTTAGATCGATTGTGATCGTCGACGACGTTATGGCCATCGTCCTCATCGGTCACCGGTGTGTCCAAGGAAATGCCAATCTTCTTGCGAAGAATCAGATTCTCTCTAAATAGTCGGTCACGTTCCTGCTTCACAGTCGTCAGCTCATCCAGAATGCTATTGAAAGCGTTTTTAATGCACGACGGTACCACTGACGAATCGTTGACCTCGCGTAGCGCATCAGTCAAAGACATAGGAGTCGACCGCGGCGAGGAACCAGGCGAAGTATCGGGGCAGAAACGTTTGACAGGTCCCTTAGACCGAATACCAGCAGTAGAATTTGACATAGTCGTAGTCGTGAGAATAGGAATAAGACGACAGTCGTAGAATTCAGGTCGGAACGGTCGAACGACAGCAATGGAATTGAGCGGTAAAATACGACCGACCGCTCAGCGTCAGTGCACGCGACGCGAATGAATTCGCGAATTCTTCGCTCAAGCGAAACGAAAAGCTGTACTATCATAGACGCTAGAACAAACTAAACACATCAGCACTGCATCAAAACCATTCAAAAATGGAACTACGCGGGCTTCCTAAAGAAGGACCTCTCATCACATTAAGGCGCTGTATTTCTCTTTCAATGTGCCTTTTGCCAATAATTTAGTGGTGAGCTTGTGGAAAACTCCTTCCTAACGTAGAATGTGAACTTGGTTTTTATTCTGTTCCTCAGAACTTCCATGATTCAGACCACAAAGGTTTAACGCATGAAAGTCAGGGTTTTTTGCTCTCACGAAAAAGGTGCCTCAACTCTTTGTCTAATACAAAACATCTTATGTATATGACATGCTTTCAAAAACAACATGTTTTCCTCTATATACAGGAACCAAAAATCCATATAAATTCGTGTGGTGAACTACTTAAATAAAGGGGAATATTCGAAGCACTAAAACGGCGGAAGCTTTCGATCTGACCTAAGCCATACTTTGGAAGATACGCATCCTTCATCTAGCCGTTCGGACCGCAGAGCATAAAGAAAAAGAAAGCGGTTCCGATCTGACGGAGACTATGTTGCTCCGAAACGAGACGCGTGTGTCTCGAAAATACTCGCAGGATATCTTTTCGAGCGCAGTCACGTCTTCGTAAACAGCGATTTCCGCCACTGCGCGTAGACGCAGGCCTTCGCGAGGAGCGAGAAACGAACGAGGGACTGCTCCATCCCACTTCTTGCTAGGAACACAATCGGATATGCGCTAGCTCGTTTAGCCATTGCCTCGACGTTGCCTCACGCTGACAGATATCAAGAGGATGAAATTCAGGTTAGAGCTAGGAGTCGGACTAAAGTTCGGATCGTGGCGCGCCACCGCGGTAATGTCCATGAAAGTGCAAGCTCCACCTTAAGTAGCAACCGCCAGAGATAAAAGCATTCTTCTTCGTCCTCAGTGTCCTTTGGATGTGGTAAATTCAGTCACACAATTCTAAGACGGCTGCACGAAGGAGAGCCGGCGAACGAGATTCCACGCACGTTCCTCCCACGGAGGCGGTTGAACCCCATAATTCGTGCCGCAATTCGCGTCTGCCTCTGGGGATCCGAACCCACTTCGCGTAAATTGTTCCTGACAACCCTATTTGGCGTCGTCGTCGGAGGGTGTCCACCTGCAGCCCACTGGACCTCTTCCACGGCTAGTCAGTTCTTTGGTGAAGCGTCTTCCCACTCTCAAAAGTGAGCTTACATTTGATATTTCCTACATATCTATATCAGTCTGTTTTTTATATTCCACATATGACAGCCTAATATTAGGTCTAATGCATTAGCTGTTTCAGAAGGTCCAACAATTTCATGTCTCTTAACTTCCAAAAATGAAAAGTGGATTATGATGCTGAGACTGGTCGTCCAGATAAAATGGCTGGTTCTTCTTACGTGCGGCTCCCGAAAAGTGCCATTGCGTAAGCTTTGCTGCAGTTCGTAGACCGAAAACGTTCCTTACAAGGAAATCACGTTTACAGGGGCATTCGTGGACGTCTCGGAAACAGATAATGCCACTGCACACGCCATAATTGAGGTAAGTTCAAAAGTTTGCCGGTGGTTCTCATTACTACGAGAGTAGCAGAACCAAGCGATTTTACCGTTTACAAAAATCCTTTGTTCCCTGTGTATTTGCATGAAGAGCTCCTCCGGGCTCACTACAACGCGGTTCGCCCTGAAGGCTTCACGAAGAGAGGATGTTAAGTCCCTTCTATATCCAAAGAATGGAAAAGGATAGAGGGCGGTGTCGACAACCGCTTACTAGGATGCGTCAAGCGTTCTACTTCCGGAAGCTATGTATTTGAATACCTAGTAGGCCAACACAAAGATAGAACTAACAAGTCAGCGCTTTATCCAGTTTCCTTTTTTGAGAGCCTTCCACAAAAAGGTTTTCAATCGGCAGTGTCCGGAGCAGGTGTAAAAAGGAACTCTTAACCAAAGAGTAGCGCAAAAAATTAGACAACCATGCTAGGGTACATGCGCCACTCATTGTACCTCTACAGGAAATCGTGGAGGCGATATAGCCTATAGATTGACGTGCGGTGGGCGGCCGATGAGCAGTTCGGTGCTTTATCCTTCCCGTGCGAGTTTGGTACCAATTCATCGACCGCGGAGGGATCGAATACTTGGTTGGCTATAGCGGGAAATCCGAACCAAAAACCTGGTATCGGGTGCACTCGAAGGCCCGAACCACCTTCGACTGCGCTCCATGCGTCTCTATTTCATAGAATCGTAAAGCAAATATACAGTACGTCCTCCTCACTACACTTGCTCTATCAACCTACCGAAAGTATAAGGTAGCTTGTATGCATCTTTATTATACGATGATATTTATTTATTTATTTATTTATTTATTTATTTATAGTACGTGGGTATCCACGAAGGCAGAACCAGTTATCCGAAAAGACAATAAAAGATAAACACAACGAGAAGAACAAAACATGCATGCATGATAGATGATTAGAGATACACCATCCTAATGAATCATCCTTTGATGTACCTATCAATGAGCTTTTTCAGTTGTAAAGTGGTTCTCGGTAGACCATATTTTTTAGAGAATTTTAGAAACTCCGAACCAGCTCTTTGGATAAAAAAGGAAGCTCCAAGTCGAGACCTTGCCTTAGGAAAATGAATTTTTGTTCTACAACGACATGCGCTACCTTCTACTAGTACATAGGTAAGTGGTGAGGAGGAAGGGAATGAGGGAGAGGCCAGACGTGAGAGCAGACGACCTCTCGTTCTGAGCGACGTGGACGAGGCTCTTGTAGCTGGAGGTGGCTACGTATTATAAATCTCCGGCGAAGTGCGAATTGGGGACAATCCGATAGCACCTTACAATTGCCGTGCATGTAGCTCCTTCTACTACAATGTAACAGGCTTTCATTTAGAACGACCGACCCCTTCCTTGGTGCTCGTTAGAGCACCCCCGTTAACAAGTGGTCAAATTTTGAAGTTTCGTCACTGAACATTCCGCACCATCGCTGCGCGTGGACACTGCAATGCCTTCTCCAGGGTGAATATCCGATTAGTTCAGCTGCGCTCAGTTCATAAATGCCGCCATTTAACGATTACGATTAGTAGAAGGTTTACTACAAGCAATCCGAGAATCTCTCGATGGTTGGGTATTGCCGGTGCTACCTTGCTTGATTTGTGGGATGGTTGTATTTTCGTGTCACCCATTGTTGTTTGTTGACGCTGCTTATGCTAGACTTTCGCCTAGGCCTTAATAAATAAACTTTAACAAATAAAAATTGCCTTCAATGCAGCAATAGAGTGGAGCAGACTTGCTGTAAAACCTTATAAAGACTTACCTACACGTCTGATGAATATCTCAATGCTCAATTAATTAATTACTTAATTAATTAATTAATTAATTAATTAATATTGTTCTTTATTTTAGCATCTACTTGCCAATTTCTTCGGATTGTTACTTGCTTGCTCCTACCTTTTCCTTTTCTACTTCTGTATCACTATCTTCTTGTCAGTATTGCAATTGTAGCGTGTGTGTGTGTGTGTGTGCATTTTGCTTTACTTTCATTACTCTCACCCATGCGAGGTTACCCCTTACGTAATAAATTATAATAATTGTCCCAAATTCATACCTGCAAAGGAGTAGCCGTGCAAAAGTAATTCTTACGACCTGCAGGCTCTCATTAGGCCAGGAGTAGCCGCCTGCCGCGGTCTGTCCGTCCTACGCAACTTCTGTTGGAAGGCGGGCGAGTTCTTGCTGCTCCTCGACGTCGTTCTCTTATGGGCCTCTGACCATCCTCCGCTGGGTTGGTTCCCTGGCTTCCTCCTCCCTATCATCCCCTTACGTAGTATCACACACTCATTTATTCTATTGCATACTACTTACTCATATTGCCTGCTGTTGTGGTAGTTTCACCTGTTCCCGCTTATATTATCCAAGTATTTCCCCTTATGGTGGCGTATACTGTAGATTTTGTGGCAAAAAACTTGTATAAGAAAACCCACTGAATCACCATACCGCCCATGAACAAATCTGCTCCATTGGAATTTCTAATGCATGTGCATGGGGAAATGTTATTTTAAATTGTATTGAACTTGATTCATTCTATCCTTCTTTATGTACATATATGACAATTTTGTGCCAATATTTATGCAGAACCCTGTAAAAAGCCTCCTCCCTGTTCCAGCCATTACCCAAACTTGAAGGCACCTCAACCGCTTTCGGCCCAATTTTCTGAAGAATTTCATGCCCCCGAACGCAAGAGATTCTAAACTGTTTAAATCGATTTTTTTAAACTTTAACTTAAGAATCATTAAAAATCTTAGAATCGTTTTGAAAACTTAAACTTTTTGAAATAGTTCTAAAACGCGTTGACGAATGCGCGATTTTCGCGTGTCTGGTGCTTGGGACCAATCGATTTTTTGCAAAGTTGAGAGTTGTTTGTCAACTGTAGAGAACTACCTGCAGAGAACCTCGATAAATTAGTGACCGAAATTTGTTTCCGTGTACGACGCTTTTCGGAACAATGTCTAAGGTTGAAGTACACATAACACAAAAAGTTAATTCGAAAGATCTGAATCCAACTAGAAAAAAGGTTACAAGATTATGACACGACATCGTGTTGCGCGATGCTACGCGTCCGAAAGGGTGTGACACGGCATTGTTTCACACGGTTGGACGACGTGACAGTGCACGGCGAAGCATAGCATAGCATAGAGAAAACAAGATTCATCCCACGTTATACGACTGAACCTAAGGAATAGCTTTCTTTCCAGATGCTTCGCCTAGCTGAGTGGACGTTTAATTCACGTCCAGATGCTGTGGTTGACGTACTGCTGGGGACGCGAGAACTTCCACCACTTCAAAGAAGTACAATGATGTGGAATTTGAATAGAATTGGTAAGAGTTCTAAGCAGTAACCTTGCTTTGCTGCAGTACTTGAGCGGAGCATAGCGCTATTAAGTTGCTAGAGGAATCTATTTAGGAACCACAGTCTTGCAGCTATTACATGCCTTATAAAATTCCGCTCGTATATTTTGGTATTTTGGCGGAAAGAACGAAAATAGCGCATTTTTCACCGCTTTTCGATGGCGTTCTTCAAATTGAGTGCTTCGAAAATGAAACGGATATTCGGAATCAGCATCGAGTCGTCTCCCTGATGAGGTGGAAAACACTCAATAAAAAATAAAAATAAAAATAAAATAGACAAAAAATTTAGTTCGGTGACCGACTTTCTACATACTCAACGCGACGGGCGCACTTTTTCGCGCAAGGTAGTTACGCCCAAAGGATATATTCTCATAAGTGTTCCAAAAACAAAAAGATTCGATTCAATTCTAGACTAATTGTATACCTTACGGTTGTTACCACATAAGTTCCTGTGCAAATCAATTTTTGAAGAGCTCAGTGATGTAATCTCCTAAAGGACCGCTAATTGCGATGCCACCATTTTTAGGGAATGTCTCGAATTTAAAAACTAATTTTCGAGTATTAGATTTATGTATGCTTGTATTTATTTACTCGTTAAACTGTGTTGATTGGAAGCCACGGCGGAGAGAAATCTCTAGTGTTGACGTTAGTTTCGAATGTATTGTCGTCTTCAGAGGCCTAAAACTGACCAAAACGCCTTGCGATTGAAAATATTCCACCATGTGCTTAGCACGCCTTAGTGTTTTGCTCCACCGTCAAAAAAGAGAAGACTCTCAGAATCGCATAAGGAGCTCTCACGACGTCCACCGTTGCAGTGGTGCGATTGCGCTACAACTCAGCAGCAGTCAACCATTTACCAAATGAGGTCGCAACGCAGTCCTTGTCGTCATGCTATTGAGGACACGGTCGCTTCTGAGCATTCCATAGGTCACAGAGCGATGCGAAGAGAGGAGATGATTCGTTGTGGATAAACACTCGTCCTATCATTCAGAACAGTTCGAGCGTTTCTCCCAACGAGATGTCGGTGAAATGAAATCCATTCTCATACACAAAGGATGAAATTGCTTCGAGACTGCTGGACAACATTCACAGCCTGCACAATTAGGATTAAGAAGGCATTCGTAAGAAGGATGTTTCGAATAGAAGCTATCGTACTGCACCTAACAAAATAGGCGGAGCGAATTCACTCCAAATGGCCCAGGAGTTAACTGTCCTAGATGGCCACGCTGTTTAGGAAGCCTCCGCGGAAATTCAGGGCGTGAAGGATACTCTTCAATACAATGGGCGGATCCATCCTAGTGGGTGGCCAGCATTTCCTTCTGTCTGACTGGCGATGACTTCAAAATTGGAAGCTAAAATATTTCACAAGCATGACACACCGAACTGGTCTGCAAGCGGACCATTCTTTGCAAATTCCCAGCTATAACAAGCACACTGTTCCTGTTTGTTTCACTCTTCTCTCTCTACCTTCGTTCGCTTAGGTTTGCTCCTCATAGACTTTACGCGGCTGGGCTCTGCTCCAAGTTGTTTTCAGGCTTAGTTTCTGTGACACAAGCCTATTTCTTTCGAATGAAGCTATACGCACCGTTCGTTTTGCAGTCTGCGATGAGATGAAGCTTGGATTCATGATGATGTTGGCAGGTACTCATACTCATAACTATGGTGTTTATCAGACGATCGCCGACTCGATGAAGGTTGGTGCTGTTCGAACGAAGCTTCTAACAACGGAAGAATACTAGGTGACTATTGGAGTTTGAGATGGGATGTATATCACTGGATGCTGCTTCGAACGCTGGTTTCAAATATGTGTTCCCTTTCTGCTGTGTGCATCTATAGACGGAGTTATGGTCCATTTTCATAGCAGGCTCCTTGCCATCCAGGTCCACTCAGAGCGGGCCAATCACAAGAGAGTTGGTTCAAGTTGGGTTGAAACTGTGCTGCCGGCGGAGCAGTGGTGGCGCAGGGGGTAGAGGAGTGGCGTGGTGAGGCGGGCTTTGTTTATGGTTCGACTCCTCTGTGGTGCTGGATTTTTGCACTTCTTAAAAAAGATTTGCAATAATCAACCAAGCTCCCTATGTCCAATCCAACGGAAAAGGCCACCAGAAAGGACTTGTCTTCATATTGACAATTTCATACTGGCACGAAGATACAATTTGTTATCAATAGTTGTTAAAAACATGGCGAGAAGACAAACAATGCGTTACCTAGCAAGTGTGAAATAACACTACGAAATGTTCAAAACATAAAAGTTGTTGGCAATGACCGCAGCGGATATCAATCGTGGGTCCTCATAGTTGATTGCTAAAGCCATTTTACGTAGGTCGGAACCATACAAAGTAGTCCCCAAATCGAGTTTCATCAAAACGTCCTCATTTAACTTCTCTGTTAAGGCTCGTATCCGCAAAGCACGGTCCGCGGGAGCGTTACCTAGATGCTGGGGTTCTTTGTGAAAAACTGTCCCAAAGGTTTGGAGGGTCCACCTTCACGCTCGATCCGCCTCAATTTTCGAAGGTGGCAATCAGAAGAAATAATCGAAATCTACTCTGCATACTGGAGAGCGGGCGGGTGCTGTTTTCAGTAGAACGGTAGAACAAGATCGCTTCATCCACCTAGACTAGATTCCAAGCTTAAACGCATTTTCTAGCAATACAAAATTGCAAAATTTACCTTCTTCTTCGATACCTCCATTTCACCGAAGCGAAAGGACCCACGCTAGCTTGTAAGTATGGGTGGTGGGACCATAGTAATCGATTTCGCCCAAACCTCGCCATTTGACATAGAGAGCTTTGGTTGATCGTGGCAGATTTTTCTTAGGATGGCCAGTGCAAAAATCCTGCACCTCAGAGGAGTCAAACCATAAAACACCCCTTCTCACCAAGCCGCTCCTCTACCCCATGTGCCACCACTGCTCGGCCGGCAGCGCAGCTTCAACCCAACTTGAGTTCACTCTCTTGTGATTGGTCCTCTCAGCGTGGACTTAGAAGGCAAAGGAGCCTGCTTTGAAAATGATCCATAACTCCGTTCATAGACGCGCACAGCAGAAATGGAGCACATATTTGGAATCAGCGTTCGAAGCCGCATCCCGCGATATGCCTCCCATCTCGAAGTCCCATGGTCACCTAGTATCCTTCCCTTGTAGGTACGATCGCTCGTAGAGTTCAAAACGTGAGCATATCAAAATGTGAGAAATAGCATTGAAGAGGATCGGGATGCCCTGAGAGATCTTGAGATCACTTGAATGTGTTCAAATCAACAGTTCAAAGCTTGAGGTGCCGCTGGTCGACTGGGAGGTGTCCGATGTTCGGACTGCAGATGCGAAGCGGTCACCCATGACGTTCTCTGTGAGACCGTTGGTCGACCAGCTGCTCGTCGACTACATCATATACAAAGGATGGACGGACATCGTCTACATCCACGATGGAGCAAATGGTGAAGCCCAGCTTGCCTTCCATTGATTTCCACCAAATGCAGCGACGCTTTTCTAGCCGACAGAACACTGCATGGGATGTTCGAATACCTGAACGAGAAGAGACCCGAATATAATCTCTTCGTTGACAACTTCAGGGTAATCTTTGATTTGGCAAGACGCTGAAGGTAAAACCCATGTAGTGCTTGTAGGCGCCTGTTGACGAAGAATTCTTCCGCGAGTTTCTGAACGATTTTCACAGAAGAATGTCTCTCTCGCAAGTGAAGAAGGAGAACTCCTCAAGCGCAAACACCGCAGAACTCGCGCAGTGGGGCCCTTTTAACCTGATAACAATTTGTGCGTCAGTGTCGAAGCGAGTGTTTCAGTCCGGTGCACGTGGTGGTCGACCTCGAGGGTGGATATCGCATGCGAATGTTCCTGAGAGCCCTCGACGAGAGTGTCCTTGTCAAGAGGGACTACCACTACGTCTTCGCCAATCTGGTCAGTGCTTCAGCATTCAGAGAAGCATTAAGATACCATGCTTTACTTCACGATCGGTTGCAATCAACGGATTGCTTATGACGACCTCCTTATCATCATCATCTCGGTATTCGCATTTAGAAATGGACTAACAGCAGTCGCTTAATCGAGCTTTCGTCTTGCACTGAAGTCACCTCATTTTTCTCTCACCGTGGAATATAACTGCTCTTAGTTCTAAAGCTTTTGTATTACAAGCGAAAGTCGTTGCAATACATATAGATTAATAAGACTTGCGTTAACATGTGGATGGATACTCTTCTACAGAATGTCCGAAGAAAGAATGGTGGTTTTTACACCTAAATTATGTATATAACCATCACGACCCCAGTCCGCCCAGAGTGGTATTTCTTACCTCTGTAGGGACGCTCGTTCCCATATCGTCTTTATTTTTTACTCTACACTACTCTTTACACTTTTCGAGACTCGCAACCGTAGAAAGGGTTTCTCAGTACTTTAGTAGTTTATTATCTTGTATAAGACAAACTGAAGAACGAATTCGCAACATTAGCCGCAACATAGTAGTACGTAGAGCAGTGAAATACCCTTCATAAGGAATGGAAAAATTCAGCGGAAGGAGCGGAAGTCATATCCTCTTCCTTTTCGTCTTTCCGCTATAACTTCCTTGGTTGTCGCCGCATTCATAGAATTTTAGCACCACTGGAATTGAGTACAGTCGAAAGCGGTAACAGGGTATCAGGACAAGTCACCTCAGTATTGAGAGTGTTTATTATTATCTCATTATCTGCGTATGCATCCCCATTTCATTTACAGGATTCAAGACGCATTTTGCTGGTAGTGGATGCGATTTGAATGTTGACACTGAACTGTATTGAATTGAAATCGACTTGAACGTTTTGCATTCACGACTCGCGGTAGCCTGTCGATGAGCCACTCAGTGTGTAATTCTTACCAGAGATGTCCTACGAACTCAGCACATGTAGGTTAAAAGCTTGTTTGGACCCTGTGAGTATAGTCTGCAAATTCATGAAGGCTATGTATATGGACCTTTTTGTAGCAAGCAGAAGAGCGTGGCTTGGAGCAGAGAGACTATATGCCACTCTTTCCTTGGGAAGAACATTAACTAACGTAAGAATGAGGGAATAAATGTGAAGGTTCCATATGTTTGAATGAATAAACTGAGAGGATAACAGGACGAAACAAAGAAAGTGAGGTTTGATCTCCTTTTTTTGGAATTACACATGCCTAGGGATTATCGAAATTTGATTGAGTTCGCTGCTAGTGATGTGGTTGCGACATAGCTAGGGCAGCTCTGATGTGAAAACTAAGACATCTTGAAGTCTGCAAAGCAATTCGGTTAAATGTTCTGAAGGTGTCCCAGAAGCGACTTGCAAATACTGTGAAGAGCAGCACTCGCCCGGTATATCGGGATGCGCTGGCCGCTGATACCAACATGGAACTAGTTAAGCTGAAGGCTTTACCAGAAAGTGTTTTCTATACATGTAGCATCTACAACAGTTGATCTAGTTCTAAACTCCTTGCCCCCTATCTTTCCCATTCCCTTAAGTCCTGTTAAGTTCCGGCTGATTAAATAGGTCGCCCCATCCATATATCACAGGTGAGTTTGGTAGGCTCACAATCAGAAGAATATCGCGGACGCAGTGCTAGATCAGAAAGCGCTGGTGATTTTAACGCATTTCCTGGAAAGAAAACGGATTTCGATTTAAATCCCGCCTGGCGATAGGGTTTCGATCACATTAGAACATACTTGCAAGACTGTGTAAACTCCATAGCAGCTGCACAAAAACGAAACAAACGCTTAAAAACATAAGAGGGAACAGCTGCCGTAATAGCAAGAAGCAACAAGGGAGAAATTGCATGAGAATGTGACTCCTTAGGCTTTAGTGCATGAGAATAGCTGCAGTTGTTCGGGTGTAGCAAGTCCAAGACCTTAATATTAGGTTGAGTCATCAATTTTGTTGCATTTCTGGTATTCCTTTCCAGTTCTCGAAGCAAAGGCCTAGAAGTGTTACCCTTTGTTTGAAAGTTTATTTTCTATCGATCATTTCAATAATAATAAGTTTAAGTTAAGTCTAAGTTTTAAGTTAATTTACCATGCGTAGTTGAGTGCCAAGTTTACCAAGTTTTATTCTCTAGAATGATGACCACTCAAAGCGAAAAAGTGTGTGATTTCATTTTCAACCATTTCGAGCTCGGCAGCAACCCAGCGACGGGGGTCAAGCACATTCGGAAAGTCACCGGGAAGTTCTCTTCCGACTGAACAAATTGTTAGAGATGGTATCAGAGCTCCATTCCGCCCAGAACGACAGAAAAGACAACCCACTCCAACTGCCGTAGACAGAAGGCGTCTGTGCAACTCCATCAAGTTGAATTCGTTTTTCCAAACCAGTCGAGAACTGACCGCTGATCTCCGCACCTCTCAGTGAACCATCGTTCGTCAGCTGCACAAGATTGAAAGGTTGCCAAAATCGGTACTCATGCGTTGACGGAAAATCAACAACTCGCTGCGCTTCTGACTGTACGGAGCTCTTGCTGCGGTTCATGCGAGGGAACCAGGATCGAATCCCATGAAAAGCTGGTGCTTCATGACAGAACAGAACAGAACAGGACAGAACATTTATTACAACACTAAGGAAGAAAAAAGGGCACTGAAGACAACACTAAAGCAGGAAAGCAATGGCTGGAACGCAACGAGCCTGGTGTTCTGACATCAAAACCGGAGTCCCTCCAAAAGAAGGCCCTGCTGCGCGTTTGGTGGATGTGTAGTGATCACCAGGAGCTGCCTCCAGTAGCCAACTCATCATCTCGCTTTGTCAATGTTTCGACCAGATCCAGCACGAAGTAAACGCCACTTCAGGCGCTGGCAAAAATGAAGGAGTTGCGCTGGACGAAAATCTATCAACCGCCATACAGCATAGGCATGCGACTACCACCAGCTCCGGTCAAGAAATCACTTCCTTCATTGTAGGCGCTTCATTGAAGCACGTGAAGTCACAGCGGTGCTGGACGACTTTTTCTGGTCGAAACTAATCAAATTCTACAGAGATGGAATCCACTCAGCACTGAAAAATGGGAACAAAGCCATTAGGAGTAGCGGCATTTACTTCGTTTAAGTCAATCATTTTTCTTTTCTCATAATCTCATTTATTATTGGGAGACCAATTTTGTTGCAAAATTTATGACTCCGTCTAATACCTTCGGATTTTCGCTTTCATTAGTGCCTGGAGAACCAAAGACTAATGTGACCCTACCAGTCCTAGCTGCCTTTTCAGGCTACAAGTGGCAGAATGACAAAAAGTGGCAAATTATTGCCAAGTGCGGTGGGGATCCTGGACGAAACAAGTGCTTAAATGGTTCTTTTGTAGAATCCGCATATCACCTGTATCACCTGTCGTCCCGTTGATCATCGACTTGCTCGAGCGGGCGCCAGCAGCGTCTCCATTCGTCCCTGTCGCGTGCCAGAGTGCTCCAATGGATCCTCCTCGAGGGACACGAAGAGTGTCATAGCGATCGTTCAGGGCTTTCACGAAGGAGTCGACCAACGCGTTGGTGGGCGTCCTGGTGTTCTCTTCACAGCCCGCGGAATCCAGTCGGTGACGGCTCTCGTCCAGAGGGTGTCTGTGAAGCGCATTACGTAACCAGCCCATCTAATTTTCGACGACTTGGCCCATGCGACAGCGTCTCTGATCTTCGAACGTCGGCGAAGCTCGGAACTCCGGAGGCCTTCTCTCACTAGTGTGAGTCGTGTCACTCCGAGCATCGTCCTCTCGATTCCACGCTGCGCGACGCTGATTGCGTGTTCATCCTGCTTTCGTATAGCCCAGGTCTCTGAGGCGTATGTTAGGGCAGGAAGAACAGTGGAGTCGAATAGGTGGGCACAGAGTCGGACGTTCTTCGTCTTCTTCGCGACTTCTTCGACGCTCTTGAAAGCTCCCCAAGCCGCTCGTTTCCTTCTGCTCAGCTCCAGCGCTAGCTCGTTGGCCATATTGACTTCGCGACCCAGATACACATAGCGGGAACATTCGGAGATGTTCGTCCCGTTGAGCGAGAATGGGGCATCAAAAACTTATCCGTTCCTCATGAACGTCGTCTTCGTAAGATTCAGCTGCAGTCCAACGCGTTCCCACGTACACGATCAAAGTCGGCCAGCATTCGCTCCGCCTGGCTGATGCTCGGTGTTATGAGCACGATGTCGTCAGCGGTGGTGCAGTTGCTGGCCCTCGACCTGATCCTGTCGGGACCGGGTGCTGCACGTTTCTTCACCGACGATATGGCGTGTCGGATCTCGGAAGGGAAAACAGAGGGAACGACGTATCCATCCTGTGGAAGAGGGCATGGGAGCAGGTGGACGTGGCTATCGAAGAGATCGGAGTAGAAGTCGTGGATGACCTTCTCCATGGTCCTTTTGGAAGAGGTGACGGTTCCGTCAGGACGTCGGAGAGCGGTCACCTTGGCCTTGAAGTTGGCGGAGTTCCGGCGGGCATTGCGGATGCTCAACCCTACCTTTGCAACTCCAGCCAACACTCTAGCCCCTCTCTTCTTGAGATCCTCCTTTGTCGCCGCTCTGCACAGCTTCGCAAGCTCGGACGTCAGTTGGTAGTTGCCTGACGCTCGTGCTGCTCCACGCTGGCGTATAAGCTCGAGAGTTTCCGGAGACAGGCGTCTCTTGGTGGTCTTCAAGCTCTCGGCTCCCTTAGCACTATCGTGGAGAAGGTGCACGAAGAGGTCGTGTTCCTCATCGACGTTGTCCATGACGACATCTTCCCAAAGGCCGGCAAGAGAGGAGAATCCACATATAGATATAGTATTCCTACCGTTGGATTGACTGAGAGTAATGCTTACCACTCAGAACGCGCACTTGGTTGTACCTTTGCTTTTATTTCAAATACTGTGTTGCCACTAACCAATATTGGAATTGTTGGTTTTTCTTGCTATTCGTAAGTTTCTTTCTCTTTTTCTTTTTGCCCACTACACTGTCTCTACTAACCTTGTCTTTTATTGTTAAAATTCACATGACAGAATACCGACGAAGTGCTGTATTAACAACGTGTTACAGGAAATAGAGGATGCAGATTTGGCAGCATTCCATTACACGCTGATCAACATCACTGGCTTTCAGATGTTCGACCGCATGGACAAGAAGTTCCAGTGAGGGTTTCGCTCGAGACGTTGTTGCCACTTACGAGGTTGTGTAACCATTCAAGCGCTCATTTAGGCAGGACAGAACGGCTTTTGGAGAGACCTACCACGAGCGTTTTCCTCCCGCCGATTACTTACCAGTATGTGACAGAGATCCGGTTCTGCGGAGGATTAAGGACTCACTAGTTCGATGCAGCTGCTGCGGCGTTGACTGCCGTGCCTTTAATTTCAGGCGAGCAGCGCTTTTGCACACGATGCACTTCTTGTTGCTGGTGCTGCTCTCGACCTGACGATGAGGAAGCACGGACTTTCCGTTTTTTCAAAGTTGGTCTCTCAAATATGTTCGTGCAAAAATGTGTCGATCGAGTAGAAGAATTCCTCAGGAGCTTCTCGCGTCATCAGCTCTTCAACCGGGGGCTGCCTGGCTTGTACTGCAGGCCGCACGAAGATCGCGATCACCCTGACCGCAAATTCGAGCCGTTCGAGTTCGGAGACAAAATAGCGGAATCGATCAAAGAGGTCTGCTTGGAGGTTTCAAAGCCGCATCCAGAATCCATGAGTGCCTTCGACGGGCGAAGCCACCTCGTCTTTTTGCATTTGCAGGTGGTGCTCACCCGTGACGATGGTACTCTGACAGGGCGTATCCAGTTCGATCCCCACACTGGATGGCGGACCAACTTTTCGGCCACCGTCGTGGAGATCAAGCCCGGCGTGAACTCGCTGAACAGCATCAAGGAGGTCGACCATTTCCACCGTTTCTAGCGAGCTCTCCCTCGTACTTCAGCTTGTAGACAAGGAAATGTTGCAGCGCTTTCAATGGTCGCAGGGCAAAGGGTTCCTTCTCGGGGAGCAGATACTCTCTCAAGAAAACAAGCCCAATAGATCGGTTGTTCAGAAGGGAATTCTTGTTGACAAACCGTGGAAATTGCGGCTAAACGTTGTTACAGTATTAGTAAGTCGCTTTTGCTTTTGTTTTTTCTTCCTTCACAATTTCACGCGGCTGTTTCGCGGATTTTTTGTTATTTTAAGAATTTGAAAAGAAGTTTTAGTTCTGACATTCCGTTCAGGTGAAGCCTTTCGTAATGGTCCGCAGAAGTAACCTGGGCGAAGCTCCACATAAAGGCAACGAGCGCTTTGAGGGTTATTGTATTGACTTACTGAAGCTGTTGGCCAAGAATATCTCCGGCTTTGAGTATGACATCTTCGTCTCTGATGGCAACAAGTACGTCGTCCCCAAAAATTTCTGTTGGTCACCTTAATCGCAACAACCGTTTGCAGGTATGGAGCTCGTCAACCTGACGGAAGTTGGGATGGAATGCTCGGATACCTTCTAAATGAAGTAAGAATGTGATTTTCGGAGAACAATGCGCCTGTCACAATTATGTCTCGCCCTCAACGTTTTGTAACCCTAAGCCTTCTTAAATCTTCACAGCGTGGTGATATGAGCAACAAGCGTTGCATCATTGCGAAATTCTGCAAAAAAGGATTACAGGCCCCCATATTTTTTGTGAAAACAAAACGCTTTGGCAAGCGTTCATCATCATCATCATCTTCATTAGCGTCTGTCCCGCTTGGTGGCGGGGTCCGCTCTTCTGATGTGGTGACGCCAATTCTCCCGATCAAATGCTTGATCAGGGTGCACACCAGCCATCTCTAAGTCCAAGCGCAACGTATCTAGCCAACGTTGCTTCGGGCGTCCTCTGGGCCGCTTTCCAGGAACCACAAGATTCAGGCCAATCTTACACACGGAGTCGTCGTTAGCGCGAAGGACGTGGCCGTACCATCGAAGACGAGCTTCGCGCAGCTTCTCGGATATCGGGGCGACACCGAACCTCCGTCGTATGGTGTCGTTACGAACGCGGTCCAAACGCGTAACTCCAGCCGTCCACCGTAGCATCTTCGTCTCCATTACACTGAGGCGGCTTTCAACTTCCTTCGTCACGGGCCAGCACTCAGCACCGTACGTCGCTACTGGGCGGACTACTGTTCTATAAACCTTCGATTTGAGGTGCTCAGGTATTGTCCTGTCGCAAAGCACCCCAGTCAGCGAGCGCCATTTGGACCAGGCTGCACTCACACGCGCATTCACCTCCATCTTTAAGCTGCCATCGGACGTGACTGTTGACCCAAGATACTTGAAAGATGTCACTCGTGAGAGCTCAGTACCATCGATCTTAATAGATCCGTGCTCATTCACATCCGTCGTCAAGTATTCCGTCTTTTTTACGTTTAGCTTGAGACCGAACAATGCCAAACGATCGCACCACGTCTGTGCCTGTCGCTCGAGTTCGGTTTTGTCTTCACATGCAAGCATGACGTCGTCAGCATACAGCAGCGTCCAAGGTGCCGCCATTTGGAGATCTCGTGAAATTGCATCCATCACGACCACGAAGAGCAGTGGGGATAGCGCAGATCCCTGATGCACCCCTACAGAGATGGGAAACTCCATCGAGGTGCCCGCTGGCGCTCGCACTCGACTCCTTCGGCAAGAGTATAGAATGCGCACCCACTCAATAAGCTCTTCAGGGATACCATGTTGTCGCAACGCGTACCATATAACATCTCGCGGAACGCGGTCGAAGGCCTTCTCCAAGTCCAGGAAGGCAAAATGCTCCGGTTTCTGTTTCTCGCGGTGCTTCTCTAGCAGAAGACGAACGGCGTGAATGGCATCAACGGTGCCACAGCCAGATACAAAACCACACTGATTTGTGAAAAGCTGTACGACATCCCGGATACGTCCGTCGACAATTCGCTCAAAGAGCCCTCTTACGATCCATCAGAAGATGACCGATCTCGTCGTTAATGCCAAAGAACTTCTCAATGTCTTCTGCTTGGCGACAGCGAGCTTTGGCGAGTCGGTAAATATAACGCTCACCATAGCGCGTTTCCAATTTTTTGCTGACATCAGCGTAGTATGCGGCTTTAGCAGCGGCCACTGCCTTCTTTGCCGCTTTCTTTGCTTCTCGATAGTTCCGCCAATTATGGACTGTTTTATCACCGATAAACACGTGATAGAGCCGTTTCTTTTCTCGGACTTTCTCTCTGACATCATCAGTCCACAGCCATGCCTGCTTGTCGACCCAGCGTCGTCCAGGCTTCGTTGGCGTGCAGCCCGAGTTATCGCATCGGTAGCGTCCTTCCAGGTTTCGTCGATAGTTGTCACTGTCGGCAACCGAATGCGAGAAATAACTGCCGCTTCCTTCTCTTTCAGTCGCCACCATTTGATTCTAGCCGACCCACATTGCTCGACATGTTTACACCTCGAAGGTGTGATCTTCAGCGAGCAGATCAGTGGACGGTGTTGCGTGGCAACCGTCTCATACGGCACGGTCTTCGCGTCTGTGACAAGGCCTTGGTCGCGACGCCTAACAAGGACATAGTCAATCTGCGTTTTAGCATTCCCGCTATAAAACGAGATGAGGTGGGAGTCACGCTTTCGAAATTTGGTGTTCACGATGGTGAGGTCATGTGAGTCTGCATACTCAAGTATACGCTCACCATCGGCGTTGCGCGACCCATATCCAAAACCACCATGACAGTTGTAGCCGTCTTTCGTTGCTCCGACGTGACCATTAAGGTCACCTGCCACAACAACCATATCTTGTGACGGTACTTCCGCTGTCTTCTCATCAAGCAGGGACCAGAACTCGTCCTTGGTTTGCTCGGAACAGCCTGTCTGCGGAGCATACGCAGAAAAGAAATGGCATCGTCGCTCTTCAACGGCGACAACAATCTTCATCAAGTGGTCATCGAAACGTTCTACGCTTGCAATCGCGTCACGGAAACGCTCGGAGACGATCACACCGACACCACTGGTTGTCCTGGGACTTCCACATAGAGCCGGCCATGAAGCCACGTCCTATGCCCCTTGACTTGCTGCAGGACCACCTCGTCTCCTGCACCGCACAGAAATCTATCTTTCTTCGCTCCAGTGCTTCTACCAACTCGCACGAGCGGCCCGTCAACGTACCCACATTCAACGTTGCTACGCGGGTCTTGCCTACGTTACGGGACTTTCGGACTAGCTCAGTTGCCCCCCGATGCCTCCTCGCATCAGGGACCCTCGCACACTTTTCACACTCGCCGGGCTTTGAGAGTGCGCGTCGGCTCCCGCGGACGCCGTAGCATTATCTCGAGAAGTCTGAAACGCCATCAACCATATGATGTGACACAAAATGTTCGTAGGCCGGCCTGTCACTAGGGCCTGTCGCCTGCATTCGAATGTCCGTGTTTGGCTCGGCTTGCAAAAGCAAGCAGTTTCCAGTGGCATCACGTGGAGGAACGGACATCGCCACCTTTGGCAAGCGTTCAACACTTGAAATAGTTTTATTACTTTAGTAGTGCATTGAAGGGTTGGGCTACTGATAAGAGAGGGAGAATTACACACGCTACAAGAATGTCGTTTCTGTATGGTTTCCATAAATAAGGACAAAATCTGGAAGCTTTTAACAAAACTACAAAATTGAAAAGGGATGCAAATGAACTTCTAACAAATGCATGCCAGAGTTTAAAAAAGCTCCTTCCTAGACTGCTGACATTGCTGTTGCGCCCTTGACAATTACTCAGGAAAGAGAAAGAGCTGTGGATTTCTCGAAGCCGTTCATGACAACAGGTTTGCCCGTACAAATTTTTTAGCAACGTGATTTGCTTTAAAAAATCAAGATTTCTGCCACAGTGTGGCTGCCCGCAGGCACCAGGAAAAGTTCCATCGAAAGCATCACGAAGGGGACCAATGTGAAAAACTGGAAAATATGGTATAAGGAGGATAAAGGTAGCAACACTCCGAACTAGTCCATAAGGCAGTTTCGGCATCTGAGAGACCATCGCAGCCTCACTAAGCTTATAGCGATCAATAAAGATGAACTGCCTAAGCAATTCATCTACCAGTCTTCGTTGCCACAGTTTTTAAGTGATTCTGAATTTTCACCTATACATCGGTTTCATTGCAGCTTCTTTAAGTAACTCATTCTCTTGTTGCAGGAATTTCAATTATGATCAAAAAGCCGGAAAAGCAAGAGTTCAACATCTTCTCATTCATGGAGCCACTTGGCATGCGTATTTGGATTCTTACGCTATGCTCCTACGTTGGGGTACGTTTTAGAGCTTAGACAACGACTACTCAGAAGCGAACTGATTGTCAGCACCTTTCTCATTTATTTATTTATTTATTTATGCGCCCATAGGGGGCACGCTAAGTTCCAGTGATCCGTGGCTCACCAACAAGAGAAAAGAACACAATAGGACAGAAACGAAGAAAAACAATTAAAAACAAGTTTGAAAAAAACAACCGAAACAACCAAACAAAATAAAAGACTACAAATGTGGAATGATAAAAAATCACCCTCAGAAAAAGTAGTAGTTGGCAGATGAAGTAAGTCACCCGCCAAATGGACCGGATCGGTTCCATTGCCCTGATACGATCACCTTAAACTGCGGTTCTTTCCCCGTGTTTTTCCGGGAACGAGGTCTGAACATCCTCCATGATTTGACAAAAGGTTCACGGCGTGTCAGAGGCTGATTGCAGGCGAACGGTAGACGAAAAAATGTCAGAAGGACCACAACCCATGATGGGCGACAAACAAACAGTGCATAGCAGCAGGTGAAACCCTCCCCTGGTAGAGACTGATTGAGCTTGCAACGCTTAAGCACTGGTGTAGCTAAGTCGCATTCTGGACAACGTCTACGACTCTTCCAAAAACTAGATGTTCGACAAAAAGCTGAAGGAAAAGAAGACAACTGCCGTACCATTTGGAAGCTGTAGTAGAGCCCGGCCAGGTCGATAAACAACATGAACTGCAATAGGTGAAGCCCTCCCCGAAGCTCATCTGTTGAAGATGGCATATTAAGAACATCCTCATTTCTTTTAGGTATCTCTTACGATTTTCCTGGTCTCGTCGTTCTCTCCATACGAGCAACGAGTTCAATTCAATCACGGCGAGTTCTCCGTGTCCAACGAGTTCTCCATGTACAACTCCCTCTGGTTCACGCTGGCCGCCTTTATGCAACAAGGAACTGATATTCTACCGAAGTTCGACATTCTCTACCATCCACCATTGCTTCCTAGAGCACAGAGTATTTCGAGAAACTACTTTCAGGGCTCTTTCTGGGCGGATCGCATCATCAGCCTGGTGGTTCTTCACGCTGATCATCGTGTCGTCGTACACTGCCAATCTGGCAGCTTTCCTCACTTTGGGTAACCAATAAAACTTTACTGAAATCCTAGGATCATATATTGGACACATATTTATAATGCTTCTGTGCCACGAGGTTGTTAGGTGGGACTCTTTATTGGCCTGACGTTGCGGCCGTCTCGTCCTCTTCAGAGGCACGATGCTCCACCGTCTGAGGTAGGCCAGGCTCAAGGTCATGCCAATGCCGTTCCGTCTGACAACCCCGTGGCCCGGGAGCATTATAAGCATTGATAACAACAATGCCGAAGTTTCAAGACGAGAACAAGAGAGGACATGTAATTTATTGGGCGAATATTTCAGAGAAGATGACGCCGCCGATAGAGTCGGTGGAAGACTTGGCCAACCAGAATAAAATCCTATACGGTGTTGTCAAGGGCGGTTCGACGGCGGCATTCTTCGAGGTCTAAACTTGTCACCGATGTATAGAGAATAGAGGTACCAAGAAGCTCCTTTCAGGACTCAACTGTGCCCTTGTACAAGAAGATGTGGGACTTCATGCAAGATGAGCATAACAAATTCACAAGGGATCAAGTGTGAGATGCTACCTTCCTTTCGCCTAAGTTACTGAGCTTATCAATGTCCGCCCTTTCAGAAAGCAAATTTTTTTGCGTCCCTGCAAAACCGCTAACGACGATTATGAAACGGAATTAAGGCGCTCTAGCAATCTCCTCAAAAAGCACTCCTGACCATTTAGCCCCGATTGGACGCACGGTTCCCTGTCATTTTCGAGTTTCGCCACCTACTTCTGCAGCTTTTGCGCCCCCTGTTGAAGCACCGGCGCCAACAATATCTGCTTTGGTTTATCGCTCCCCATCTTCCTTTGTGGCCGTCCCAAGGTGATTCTAACTACGATACCTAACGTTTTAAGTGTTCGATACTCTAGACATCCTCGGGACTGTTCGTGCCATCCCATGCCGCTGCCACTAGACTGACACTGTGTTGTGCTGACCCATCCGCATGCCAATCCGAGCATTCGCTTTTTAGTGAATGCATGCCGTTTTAACTGAATGACTGCTGTCCTCTAGTTCCCTTGGGGTACTCGATCATCCAAATAATCATATATGATTCCTGAGGAACCCCTACATGCCAGCTGTTTGGGGATCTTGTTTGGATTGATCTAAAGTTGCCTTTTGTAGATCTATATCAAGCTAAAGTGCCCATTCCTCTGCCTGACAACCTCGGTGTTTTCTCGGGCTAGTTTCAGTGACTCACATGCATAAGATTTCCACAGCCACTCTCATGTGCATCCTGAGAATTGTCAACTGCATCATATGCTTTTTGTTTGTGCTGCTTTTCCTATTGACAACAGCCCACACTCAACTACAAATTCCAGAGCTGAATCAGTTCTTGTTGACACGTACGCGGAAGGAATCGAAAGGGTCAGAAAAAGCAAGGTGCGTCTTTGGCCGTATAGCATATACGGTTTTCTTGCCCCTAACATGTGCATTAAATAGAAGTAGGGAAAATGTCAAGAACTTGCTTAACATTTGAAAACCGCAGCATAATCTGTTCGTTATGAATCAATGAAAAGCATATTTTTCAACTAATGACGTCAACGCGTTCCACATCCGAGGCTTGATGTCGAAACAGCCTAGATGATTCGAGTTGCAATCCGGTACTTGCCAGGTGTCGAGTTCCTAGAATACCTTAAGAGTAGTAGGAATTAATTAGGATTTCTAAGCTCCTGTCCCACGCACTGAAAACGCTCAGTCACACTTTAAGACGGTGCAGTGAAAAGGCCGAATTTTAGGGCAGATATGCATTTTTATTGGAGGAGACAACGAACAATTACGAAGGAGGGCGTAAACCATGTAACACCATGAAAGTCGGGCAGAACCTTAACACTCTCGGCTATGGAATCGCTACGAAAATCGGAAATCCCCTCAGGTAAGTTGCTGAGGAACGGCATCAACATTGGATAGAGTAACAGCAATGTGATATTTTGTCCAAACGAAAGCAACGTCGCCGTTTCAGGGGCTCTATCAATTTAGCCATCCTCTATCTTCAAGAGAAAGGAGAGCTGAAACGCCTGGAGAACAAATGGTGGTACGACCGAGGGCAGTGCGATCAAGGAATATCGGTAAAGGCATTTGAGAGATGGCTGCTGATTTTAGCTTTCACTCGGAACATATCCTCTTACAACCAGCATTACCGCTCATCCGGCAGTCAAACTAACTCTATCCACCTATTTACAATCGTGAAGATGGATTTATCCGCATACTCAACGTTGCACCTACCGTTGTGTTTTCAGGACAGTGGGGCCAGTTCGTCGCTGAATTTGTCCAAGGTAGCCGGTATTTTCTATATTCTAATGTGCGGGATGGTCCTCTCAATGGTCACAGCGCTCGTCGAATTTCTTGTCCGAAAGAAAAAGGAGAACAATGAGAAAGAGAAGGTACGTGTTCCTGGAGCGCATCGGCTGCTTATCTTCCAAGATGTTCTTTTGCAGAAGCGTCAAATAGCTATACGTCAACGACCGGTGATAATGGGTGCATGTAATAGACTGAACAAACGACGAGCTAGATCAGAAGAAACGAGAAGCAGCTTGAGCACGCAGTTTTAGATAAAGAACTCTGTTGTTTATTTACACGAATAAATATACTTTAGATTTATGGAGAAATAATATGAAACTTCAATGGTTTGTTTCGCCACCTCTCTTCAGACAAACCGTTTTTATTACAACACCTCCTCGGTGGCTCATCAATGAAGAAGGAGGTGTTATAATTTTACTATTATATTTTTATGTTTTTAAATTTTTATTTTTTTAAATTTTAATTTTAACTATTATTTTTTATTTTTATTTTTCATTATATATTTATTTTATTTTACTTTATTTTATATTGTTTTGTTTTTATTTATTTTTGTTCTTGTTTTCGTTTTTGCTTTATTTTTAAATACGCATTTTTAAAAGTATTTGTTGCCAATATTAGAAATTATTAAAATTACTTAACTTACGTATTTATCCTTGTGCCAACCGGCTATGGAGGTTTTCCTATATAAAGTAACCACACAAATTGATACAAATTTTTCTATATAAAGTAACCATACAAATTGATACAAATAACAAATTATTTAGTAAAGAACTGTTTTGGATTAAACTTCTAAACATCGCTTATCTATTTGGACTGAATGACAACATAAAAAGTTATGGAAATGTATCTAATATTACTAATCCACTTAATTACAAAACAAATCATCCTTTTTATTCACTTCAAATTATAACCATAACACTAACACTTCAAATTATCTACCACTATATAATTGAGTTAGCTCCCTGCCCTGTAGATGGCGAGGCGTATCTCACTCAGGTTGGAAACCTGGCTGAGATACGCCTCGTGGAACCACGCGCAATCTCATGGAACCCCTTGCGACGTCTCTGCGTACCTCGGGCAATGTTTGCCGTTCAACATGGGATGCTGTTACAGCAGAGGACGCGTAGCCTCCTCCTGCTTGACAAAACGGCGTCTGCGCGCGTTTCTGATTGCCTAAATCCAGAAGGCGGGTTCCCTTCGTCGCACCACAACTTTCTGGAGTCAGAAGAGGAGACACCGTCGTCCTACGACAAGGGATCACATTCAGAATTGAGCATGAGATGCTGCTGCAGCAGGGGAAGCCAGCCTCCTCCTGCTTGACACAACGGCGTCTGCGCGCGTTTCTGCGCGAATCCTGAGGACGGGTCCCTTTCGTTGCACAACAACCGTCTGGAGTCAGAAGAAGCGAAAATAAAGCAGGCAAAGGCCACATCGTCGTCGTACGACGACCGGCCGCATTCAGAACTCAGCATTATCCCATGTTGAACGGAGAACTTTACTGCTGCAGCAGAGGAAGCACAACCTCCTTCTGCTTGACGCATCGACATCTGCGCGCGCTTCTGAGCGTCCGAATCCAGAAGACGGGTCCCCTTTGTCGCGCAACAAGCATCTGGAGTCAAAGGCACCGTCGTCTACGACGAGCGGCCGAATCCAGAATTCAACATGGGATGCTCCTCCAGCCGAGGAAGCACAGCCTCCTCTCCATTAACACAGCGGCATCTGGGCGCGTTTCTGAGCATATGGATTCAGAATACGGGTTCCATACGTCGCGCAACAATCGTCTAGAGCGAGAAGCGGTTCATCGACGTCGTGTGACGAGTGGATGACATTCAGAGTTCAGCATTATCCCAAGTTGAACGGAAAATTTTACCCGCGCAGGATACACCTTTGCGTACTTCTCACGGGGAACGTTTGCCGTTTAACATGGGATGTTGCAGCAGAGGAAGCGCAGCACTCTCCTGCTTGACTCAGCGGCGTCTGCGCGCGTTTCTGAGGGTTTGATTCTGAATACGTGTCACTGACGTCTGCCTTGAGCATGGGAGGACCGCTAAGGGGTGGTGGAGAAGCGAAGTAAGGGGCTTTTAGAGTGGGCCAGGTGAGCGTCCAGGAAGGAAACGAACAACCTGAAGGAGGGACCAGGGCGGGGAAGCCAGCAAGAAGAGACCGGTAGGGGGTCAATAGTGAAAACAAGGAAGTGGGCCAGGGGTTGGGACCAGGAAGGTGGGGAGGGGAAGACCAGTAAAGGCGGACCAACAATTAGATCTAGAAAGAAGAAACGAGTGAGGGGGAAGCTGGCGCCCGGATTCGCAAGACGTGTCAGCAGTGGAGGGGCCGAAGTACTGCGCAGCACAAACCAATGATGTTACTGGACGGTCTGCAGAAAATGTCTATGACGAAAGGTACCGAAGTGGTGAACGGCTTGATGCCGATGAAGTACGCAGCAGGTCCTAGATGTTAACGAATTTTAAGTTTGACAAAAGCTGCTTTCTTTAGGTCGGTGATGGTGCAAGGTCGCGCGAAGCGCGCAAGTGCGAGACACGCCGTTAGGCGTGTCGGAGCACTTGTAACCATATGTTATCGGTATCTGTATGGATATGTATTTTGATATGTGTTATCATTACGGTATTCATTTCATTCTTCAATTCTTGGTACATTGGCACACTATGTTGTAATTTAATTAGATCAGCATTATCCATCATTTCACAGTTATATCAACTAATGTAATTGCTTCCATATTTCTTTCACCGGCATATCAATAAGATCTACTCTTATATATGGGCGTATATATTAGCAATGCAAATTTAAGCAAAAACTTCCAACTATACGAGCGTTCCCGCTAAGTTTATTGCTTTATTATAGTTGTCCAACATGCCATATTTATATAATAATTGCCTGTTTTTGTTTAAGCATTTTCTTATGTTTGTGGCAATGAATTCTGTGTTATATCCATTATGGGTAAGCATTCTATGAAATTCTCGTATTTTATTACAAAATATTGGAATGTTGAGCAGATATTAGCTATTCTAACGAGGGAGGTAACTGAACTCGGTCAGGAGATTCTGAGTGAGACCTATATGGTCTTGTAGGACATCGGACGAGGATCACAGAACTATGTTTCTTTTTTGCTAAATGCCCCTGGGTGGTCCAAAAATGGCAAAAAACTGAATCACTTCTGGGCGGGCTGATAAGGCAAAAATGGCACCTGGAATGGTCCTGACGTGCTCAGAACTTGACCTACAAAAAGCTCACAGCTTAAAGCTCACATTAAAGTTGGATTATAATAAAATGATAATTAACGACGTTTCCTAGACGAAGATGCAGTGTACATTCAAGTGATTCATTCGCATCGATGGCGGCAGCGACTGGATGGCCGAGTGGATAGCGAGTCGGACTTGTGGGTGGGGTCGAAGGTATGATTCCGGGGGTGTTCGTGCGATTTGCTCTGTGGAGTGCTCCCATTTTTGCAACTGAAGAATACATTTTGGCTACGGTGGGGTACCGTATTCACTTGCTAACCCCGCGACACGCAGCGGGCTCGAGAGCAATGGAGACAATCGACAGGGTGTGAGGTAGTGCCCGATTGGATTGAGATGCGAATCGGACGGAAAAGGTGATACTTAAAATCTTGCTTAAACCCTGGAGGTGTTTCTCTCTGTCACCTCATTTACTCATACGTTCGACTAGTATTGTTCTGACACCTCATCATGTGATCATCATTTTTCTGATTTCTATATAGACTTCCTTCTGTTAAACTCGCAACTCTCACTAATTCTACTTACTGCTACCAATCATAGCATATTTTATTCACCATTGATAATAAAAAAGGATCACACCAAACAAACAACGGATGACAGCAACGGTATTAATGAAAACTCGACCCAGCTAACGGGTATGATAAAGGACAATAAAGCAGTTGAAATAAAAGTGTTTGTTACACCAGCAACAACGCACAAAGGCATGGAAGGTACAGTTATTTGCTCCTTGACACGGTCCTTCGACCGGCACTTCGTTAAATGCGTAGTCGGTTGGCGTCGAAAATGGTCCTGGGTGTGTGTCTATATAGCCGGCAGCAAACCATGCGTATTTAAAACACAGGTGAAACACAGGGGCGCAAAACTGCCGATATGTTTGACTCAACACCTGTGAATTGGGAACGATAATTTCGGTCCATTAAAGAATATAAAAGTTGCTGATACCGTTCCTACCTTTAAGGTGTTGTCTCTTGAGAAAGAGTTGAATTCCGGCCTCGTGTGGATAACAACTTCATGTATAGGCCGGATGAATCTCTTAAAAAGACGGAAGAAGTAGACATCAAGCGGTTGGCAGAGACTCGTTGCGCCAGGTGGTGTGGTCATCCACCAGAGAGGATGTTGGCGTGATCTTTAAACCCGGACCAGCTATCCAAAAGGACAATGGTCAGCGGAGGCACATATCCTGCCATCATGCACTCGTTGACAAAAGTCGAAACTTGATCTTTATGCATGATGTGGCTTGTGCCTGCCACAACGAAGAGGTTCGGGCGGACCAGTGACCACTTTGGGGGAAGCAAGCACCTGGCTCGGGAAGGATGACAAAAAGTTTCTGGCCGAGTCTTCCATCGGCATAAAGAACAGGAACGACCGTGAATGAGTGAACGGCGTCGGAGGGAAACTGAGCTAGTCTGAAAGTCCCGTAACGTAAGCAGGACCCGCGTGGCAACGCTGAACGTGGGTACGTTGACAGGCCGCTCGTGTGAGTTGGTTGAAGCACTGGAGCGTAGAAGAGTTGATTTCTGTGCTATTCTTAGCTATTCTAAGTGTTTTTGTGCAAATGACATTGCTTTTAATTCTGACTGAAATCTGTGAGTCTGCGTGTGGAAACCTATTTACTTTAAAGTTGAAAGATTCTGTTTTGTTATATAAGTTGCTTTCAATTTTATAATTCACGACTTCTAGACTTATGTCTAAATAGTTGCATTTGTGTTCAGTGTCGTGTGTCTTTTTTATTTCTAGGTCGTTTTTGTAAACAACGTAAGTATGTTATCAACGTAAGCTTCTGCATAGTTGTGAACAATATGTACGTCGTCCATATATCTAAACGGCTTAAATAACTCTACTTAGTATTGCGTTTTCAGAATACTCAAATTCAAGTATTGACATTGTTAAATCTGCGAGTAAAGGCTTAAGTTACCACCTTGAGGAACTCCTTTATTTTGTTTAAAAATTATACTAGCGAAAACACAATAACTAGTTCTCAGTAAATACTCTATAAAATATAACAGATCTGTTGCGTTGTAATATCTATATTTATCATTCTAAGTTAAAACATCTGTGTAAAAAGTTTTGAAACCGTTGCATGCTAGAAAATTTTTACCGGAATTCTTGAAGCAGAGTATAACAAGGTTTTTCATTTTCACCATTATAACATTGTGAGGTATGCTTGTGAACATATCGGTAAAATCAGCGAAATATACTTTAACACCATCGGCATTAGCTCTTTTGAGTTCTTGTGTTATGTTAGAATTTTCGATAGCCCAATATGTTTTAATTGTCCTTGTATTTCTAGTTACTGTATTGGCGTAGTTGATAAAATGTGTTTTTAGAAAGGTAAATATACAACAAAGTTCTAAAGCAATGGATTTGACACTACTATTATATGCCCCTGTAACAAATCTGAACTTAACTGGGTCTTTATGGAGTTTAGGTAGAGAATAAATAATTGGTAATTCTCCATTTGTGTCTACTTTTAACTTATTTTTAATTTGGAAATATCTATGTTTTTCTATTATGGGCTGCTTATTAGTAACTTCAAATTGGCATATGTGTTATTCGTGTTACTGTTATTAAAGGTCTCGTTTTCATTTTCATAATTAAATCTTATTTCTTTCATAAGGTTAAGTAGGTAAAACTTTTTGCAAATAATACCGTAATTGTTGTTTGCTAAATCTAGTGGGCAAAATATAAAATCATTTTGTTGCCTTTGAATTGCTTGGTACGGTATATGAGCTTTATTACGAATATTTTCATAGCTAAACAATGGTTTTATTTTGTATCTGTATTCCGTATTAAAAAGAATCCTTAACTGGTTCACTTGATCTCGAGAAATTCTGTAGTATCTACTTACGTGGCCAACAACTTTTTCAACAGCGGAACTGTATGTAGCGTGTATTGTATCTCTGTTGCAGCCCATTACTGGCCTATATTTCGTACCTTTTTTCAAAATTTCTTTCAATTGATAGTGTTCTATAATGTTCAAATTTCCTGTGATAATATGGTTATGTGTGGCGTCAATAAAAGACTTATACTTACTTATTTCTTTTGTACATATGCAATCTCTACTGAGTATATTTCTACAACTTTCAAGATTTGTGTTTTTAAGAAATTGGTTGTAATTGAAAATAGTACTAGATATTGGTCGTTTATATGTATAAACTACCCTAAAAGGAATGAATTCTTTTGTAGACAAATTTCCTATAATATGTTTGACTCTGTTGTTGTTAAATATTTTGTTAAAGTTTAGACGGTCAACAATGTCACCTTTATATTTCATGTCTATATATTTAAAAGATTTTTTTTGCAGTTTGATCTTGTTATTTGCATTGTACTTTATATGTGTCAGTAAGCAGAGTACAATGAGTTTAGTTTTTTGATTGGTATTGCAAAGAAAGTCACTGCTTAAACTAAGGTTGACAAGTGTTTTCAAATTTCGTTTACTTAGCATCTTGATCTTGTTGTACACTTCAATAACTTCTATATTTTTATTGTTACTAACATATTGTATAAATTGTTCTGTATTATATCGGATTTTGTTTCTATTTCTTTTTTTGTTCCCTCTATTTGCTCTCTCTTTTATAATTTGAAGTGAATAAAAAGGATGATTTGTTTTGTAGTTAAGTGGATTAGTAATATTAGATACATTTCCACAACCTTTTATGTTGCCATTCAGTCCAAATGGATAAGCGGTGTTTAGAAGTTTAACTCAAAACAGTTCTTTACTAAATAATTTGTTTTTATTCGAGTTCTCTTCCAATGCGTCTAAAACAGTAAACTTCGGACCAGACCTACAATTATGGAAATGTTAATAAAGCGGAGTGAATTTCCATAATTGTAGGTCTACTCCGAAGTAGCTCAGTAAGAACTCTAACGCTTTCCTATTGTTGGGCACCACTTCGCATACTCTTCTACATAGTTGTGATTCAAAAGAAGGGGCACAACATACAAAGTGTTTCAAAAAATGGGGCGCTCTGCTTTGGCAGCCACAAAAATCTTAGCGTTTCTATCATAGTGATTAATTTCTTTCTCCCTACCTGGATAGTATCGCCTTTATCACCTGTCGTCCTTCTGATTTGCTCGAGCGGGCGCCAACGTTTCCATTCGCCCCTGTCGCCAGAATGGTGGGCGCTGGTGGGCGCCTCCTGACATTCCACGGAATATCCGCTCGGTGACGGCTCTCGTCCAGCGAGTGTCTTTGAAAACGCATTACGTAGCCGGCCCACCTAATCCTCGACGACTTTGCCCAGCGACAGCTTCTCTGATATTCGAACGTCTACGAAGCTCGAAGCTCCGGAGGCCTCCTCTCAGTTGCGTGAGTCGTGTCACTCCGAGCATCGTCATAGCCCAGGTCTCTAAGGCGTGTATCAGGGCAGGAAGAACAGTGGAGTCGAATAGGTGGGCATGGAGTCGGACGTTCTTCGTCTTCTTCGCGACTTCTTCGACGTTCTTGAAAGCTCCCCAAGCCGCTCGTTTCCTCATGTTCAGTTCCGGCGCTAAGTCGTTGGCCATGCTGATTTCGCGACCCAGATACACAAAGCTGGAGTTTTCGGAGATGTTCGTTCCTTTGACGAGAATGGGGCACCAGAAACTCGCCCGTTCTTCATGAACATTATCTTCTTGAGATTCAGCTGCAGTCCAATGTTCTCACATTCACGATTGAAGTCGGTCAGCATTCGCTCCGCCTGACTGATGCTCGGTGTTATGAGCACGATATCGTCAGCGAAGCGAAGCAGTTGCCGGCCATAGACCTTCACTCCCACGTCTTCCCCTTCTACAGTACCGCCGCTAAACATTCAACCAAACGCCGTTTGCGACGCAAAAACGCGTTTTTTGCGTCGCAAACGGCGTTTTGATGATAACTTTTTTCAAATCAAAGCTTTCCACACAAAAATTCACAAGGGCTTTTATCATCATACATTCTATCATTTCACATGGGACTGCCATTTAAAGGTGACCGGAACTCTGAAAAGCTATATCGTAATTAAGCAAGCCCTTAATTGCCCTGACCTGACCTGCGTTCGCGCATGAGTCTCGCTTAATTAGGCCCTGTGGCAGAAATGGAGCTGCCCACTTCAACTTTAAAAGCCTTGATTTTTGCTAAAAAGTAATTTCATGCTGTTTTTCTGGTTCCTCTTGTTAGGGTGATCCATTTGATACTAAATTTGCACGGAAGAAATCCATTTCAAGATCTGCCGTTCCCTCTCAATCGTGATTTTTTCCCATCTTTAACTAGTGTTTCATGTTATTCCAGGCACAGTCTAGATCCGACAATTAGTCGGGTTGTAGGCGGCAAAAAAGATATTACAAAGTTTTCACTTAATTAGAAAGAAAACCAAGTCGGTTGTGAAGTGCCAAACTTTAAGGATCCGGACTTCTACTGAAATTTAGTACTGGATTTTTTTGGTCGAAAAAAGTGTTTCTCCACAGTGAATTGTCACCTTATGTGTTTAGTTGAGCAGATACAATGTGTACAGTATGCACTCAAAGTAAAAAGAAGTCAGCTGGTCGCATTATCCGGATTCAGCAGTCCAAAAATTCCAAATTTCGTCGGAAATAAGATTTCAAATTCGCTTCACTTCTTGCTCAGATCTCACTGGATGGTATTTCGCATAAACTAAATATAGGTGAATATGACTTTAATAACTGTATGCGCACATTTTTTTTGAATTCGTCAAGGATCTAGCTGCCCGTCAAATCACTCTTAGACCCGACATAGCGGTCTGCTGTCCTAATTGCGCCGACCTGATGTGCCCTACGGAAACATGGCGCCAACCTAATTGAGATTTCCACCTTTTCTCACTTCTCATCACTATAGCAGATTGTGGTGTGTGTCGTAAATACGAGCAGCGGGTGCGGGGAGTGCGCGAACGGCCGGAGCATCGACCGTAATCTCGCTGGCCAATCAGGCGCTGACCGAAAACGCCATATTCGGTTGCGCGGCTGGGACTCAGGCGCAAAGGCGAAATGAAAAATTTCTTACAATATGGAGTTCCTTTGCTTGCCAGCTTCATGCTCGGAGCGCACGGCTGTGTTCACTTCGGCTGGCAAAGAGCCTCCGCCACGCAGCAATCGAAGCTATTCGTGCCAAAATTGTCCACAACGCGGAGTTCATTCATTGCCCAGCTCCATGTCCGTGCGCACAGCTCCGTTCACATCGGAAGTCGAAGAAATCCGCCACGCGGTCATCGGGGCTACACCTTTCAAAGTTGCGCACAACCCAAGTTTGAGGTATCCAAGGGAAGGAATATTCCGGTACTGGGGATGGAAGGAATATTCCGGTACTGGGGATGGATGGAATGTTCCGGTACTGGTCATAATTTCTAAATCACTTCAACAACAACTACTTCAAGCGAAAGACGTTCAAGGGCAGTAGGAAGATGATGTCCCCGCCCTTCAGAAAGATTGAACTCCAAGTGAAAGAACAGAGAAAGGCCGACCAGAAAGCAATCAACAAGAAGCACCCCTAGCACAAATTGCAGTCCAGTTATTTGGGCTTGCATTTCACCTCTCCTTCGATAGCATAAAAGAGCTCTAAAGAAAAGCTTGATTTCTGGCTCTATAACAAGCACAGTTCAGTGTTTTATGGACAACATGGACTATGTGGAGTTTTATGGATCTGCAATCGAGGAGTGCTCCAAAAAATCCTTACAGGGCAACCACTTCAGGCCATTAGCAACCAAGCGATAGCACGCAAAATTTTATTAAGTAGGATTTCAGTTTCAGATGTAGCTTTCTCAGGTAGAAAATGTGTCGCACCGGGACATTCTACTGAAGCGGCAAGAAATTGGACCCGTTCTGATTCATCCGAAGACTGTCCTAGAAAATCTTTACTTTTAATCTAGAACCATCAGCATTGAAAACTTTATGGGATTCAATTAAATGTCTATAACACATCTTCCTTAGCAAGAAAAGCGGCGCGGCACCACTCTCCACATTATGTTACACCTGGAAAGAACAACTTATTGGGAGATACAAAAATCACCTAAGCGCCTGAGAAAAATACTTGTGAAACCAGGCCATACTACAATACACCGCACTGAGCGCTGATCTACATCTGAGTCCAGCATTCTTCGGTCTGCTCTGATCTACACCGCAACTCATTCAGAAAATATAAAAGAAACAAAAATGGATATTGAACAGAGAGAACAAAAGTGGCCAATCCAACAAAAAATCGCGCGTGGGCGAAAAATGAGTTAAACGCAGAATCATGTTGATCCTTAGTCATAATATAATTTCAAATCTCCAGCGTACGTCTTTATTGGGGTTCAAGAATCACCGATTTCCGTGATGAATAAAAATTATACAAAAGATATTGCAAAAAAACATGGGAAAACACCTCCTTGCAGTACTGCGCCTGCAAGAGGCTTTAGATCGAGCCAATTTTGACCTGATTGGGAACGTTCTGCCAAGTAGCTAGAAAACGTTCTGCCAAGTAGCTAAAAAACGCGACATGCCCCAGATTTACAATAAAAATTGAATGCTTTATTACTTATTAGGTGATAGCGTTAAGTAAAACAAATTACAAAAAAAAATGGGGACTATTCAATAATTCAAAAAAAGTGAAATAAAGGGAGAGAAACAAGAAGCAAATAAGGAATAAGTGCCTGAAGCTCGTAGCCTCTCTTAAGAGGGCGAAGAAGTTTGGGTTATTGGATTTTCTCCTATGAATCGCAGTCGGCGAGCCCTTCCATTGAGAGCATTCTTCACTGTTCTCCATACGCTCTCCCTTGCCTCGACAGGGATAGCGTAGTATTTAAACACACACTGCAATTGGGAGCTTATATCTTCTTTAATGTCTCTAACATAAAATGGAGAACATGCCCCTTTATGAACGCGATCTTTGCAGATGTGCGTAAGCGCTTCTCAACATGCATCTTCAGCTCGCTGAAATCATCACCATAGACCTCCTTTTCAAGTTCAAGCGCGAAACGGGTTACATTTCCGCCCGCCAACCTATGAGCCTCCACCTGCGCTTTCGGAACAAACTCGTAGGCTGTAGTATCTAAAAAACCGTGCTTCATCCTACATTATCCATTTGATTCACCCCATTTGATTCTTGCACTCACCCTCACAGTGGAAATCACTCGGCAGCCTTTTTAAAATTTCTTCAATATTCCCCTCCAGTACATTGCAGCGGCGAAAAAGCCGCTGAAACTCCTGCTTTATAAGCTGCTCCAATTGGTCCAGGCGAGAATTACTCATTTCAATACTTGCTTGGATATTTTCAAAAGCGTTGGAGCAGGAGCAGGAACACGCTGGGGCAGGAGATTTTCTAGAACATACCGATTTGTGGATGCAAATTGGTTAACTAGGTGGAGCACACACCTTACTGGGGAAAGTGGGCCTTCACAAATTTCGTAGCTGGAGTCTGTGAGCTCCCCATCACTTGTGAGTCTGAGGAGCTTTTCTTCACATTCCTCTTTAGTTCCTACGCATACAACCTAAACACAATCACTCACTGTTAACAGCGGAACGTTCGAAACTGTGATTTGCAACCGTGAACGTACCTTAGCAGTGTAAACTTTGCCATGCCAACGCACTTTCAATATTCTCCCAATATGAGGGGTTCCAATAACGTCATCTAGTGAGACAACATCGGAAGTCCTACTTCTTGGAAAGAATACGCCAGAGAATAATTGTGACATCGCTGACCTTGACCCATCCATCTCACTTATTTATATTCTGTCCACCTTTTAAGAAAGGCACCCATTGGTGCTGCCAACGGCAAGGTCACAGGGCCCAATTTTTGGCCTAGCGATTAACCTTCACAACCACTCATGCCGGCATCTGACTATCCCGACATATTATGATCCTTGCTCTCCATAGAGATGGAAAATCAGAAAGAGACATCCTCAAAGAAGTTCAGAAGGTGGGTTTCTTATGTTCACGGTTCCATTTACCTGCAACATTTTCAAAACAAACATTTTCTTTCAAATAATGAATTTTCAGCATGATCCTAGGGTGACAAGATATGCCATTCGAAAAATTCTTCGAGGCTTCTACGAAAGCAATTTACTAACACTAAAAAGGCGCTATCAACCGCGTGGTTTATCCGGTAAACCTAATGTAGTTTGAAACCTAATTTTTAGGTCTTAAAATGATTGTTTTTAGAATTTTTCGATGTCATTAAGTATGAAATTGTTCGCAGTTATGCTGCTGACAGTTCTGCAACGGCCACGGCGATATGTAGAAGTCTAAACGCCCGTGGCGTGTCTGTTAGTCTGTCACAAATTAAATTTCTAAGGAGCGAATTGGGCTTCAAGAGGGCGTCAACAAAATACTGTCAGTTCATAAGGGAGAAGAACAAGGAACAGCGCATGGCGTTTTGTGAGAAAATGTTAAGAAAAGAGGAAAAGTTCATGGACTGCGTATTCACCGACGAATCCATATTTCAAGGTAAGTACAGCATCCCACGGCATACCGTCAAAATTAGATCATGTCGCATTATTCTGCTGTCTAATATATTATTTAACAAAGAGATAAAGAAAGTGTTACTATTAACTGTTTTGAAATATGCCACATTTTAGTGGGATGCGCCACCAAATATTGTTACATCACCAAAGGTGGTGACAAAGCGCGGCTGCGCAGCCGACCTAAACATCCGGCGAAAGATCAAGTCTGGGGTGGCACCTCCTCGAAAGGCCCTACAGACCTCGCGATTTTTCCGGGTTCGGTTCGTATCGACTCGAAGACTTATTGTGATGTCCTCCAAAACTGTTATCTCGGGTTTGCAGAGAAAAAGTTTGGGGGTTAGTTCAAGAACTTCATATCGCGGTCTTTATTCAAATAAAACATTGCCTTTAAAATATTACAGGCACGCCAGACTCGTACATGATAACGCACCCGCACACAGAAGTGCATATACGACCCGAAAGCTGGATAGTTGGGGAATTGAAACAGTGAATTGGCCAGCGGAGTCTCCAGACCTAAATGCAATAGAGCTAGTTTGGGGCAGTATGAAAGCTAGCTTTAGGTAGGTGTTGCTTCGCCAGCAACAGCTGATTAGAGCTCCGACTAAATTCATCTTTGAATAAATCAAGCATAAGCAGTTAAGAAATACAGAAGAGCTCTGCTTCGCCATAAGGGAATTCTGGAAAACGCTTACGCCTGCAGTCTGCCAGAGGTATATAGAGAGTATCCAATGGAAAATGCCTTTGGTAGTGAAAGCGCGAGGAGGAAATATTATCGAAAAGAAGCCTATTGGTGATGATGCGCATGCAGAAGACTCTAATGAAGACTTTTAATGGATCGAGGAAATGTGTAAATCCACAGTTTGTACGTCAAATTGAACACTTTTCACCTCAAATTGGACAATTTTCCGTCAAATTAATCCTCTTCTAAAATTCTAGAATAATTTTTGTTCAAGGAAATTTTAGTATAATTTTTTTAAAATTTTTTAGTTTACCTGAGCGAGTGTCCAATTTGACGCGGAAAGTTTTCAACTTTCGTGAAAATGGCATATTATATAGCATAGATTTGAACAGATATGTATAGATAAATTTTATATATATATATATTTAATTATTTATTTGCTCTGCTGAGTTAGAGCACATTTTCTTTCTTGATGGACAATAAAGTAATCAATTGTTTTCTACAATCTGCTATAGTGATGAGAAGTGAGAAAAGGTGGAAATCTCAATTAGGATGGCGCCATGTTTTTTTTTTTGTTAGGGCACATCAGGTCGGCGCAATTAGGACAGCAGACCGCTATGTCGGGTCTAAGAGTGATTTGACGGGCAGCTAGATCCTTGACGAATTCAAAAAAAAATGTGCGCATACAGTTATTAAAGTCATATTCACCTATATTTAGTTTATGCGAAATACCATCCAGTGAGATCTGAACAAGAAGTGAAGCGAATTTGAAATCTTATTTCCGACGAAATTTGGAATTTTTGGACTGCTGAATCCGGATAATGCGACCAGCTGACTTCTTTTTACTTTGAGTGCATACTATACACATTGTATCTGCTCACCTAAACACATAAGGTGACAATTCACTGTGGAGAAACACTTTTTTCGACCAAAAAATCCAGTACTAAACTACAGTAGAAGTCCGGATCCTTAAAGTTTGGCACTTCACAACCGACTTGGTTTTCTTTCTAATTAAGTGAAAACTTTGTAATATCTTTTTTGCCGCCTACAACCCGACTAATTGTCGGATCTAGACTGTGCCTGGAATAACATGAAACACTAGTTAAAGATGGGAAAAAATCACGATTGAGAGGGAACGGCAGATCTTGAAATGGATTTCTTCCGTGCAAATTTAGTATCAAATGGATCACCCTAACAAGAGGAACCAGAAAAACAGCATGAAATTACTTTTTAGCAAAAATCAAGGCTTTTAAAGTTGAAGTGGGCAGCTCCATTTCTGCCACAGGGCCTAATTAAGCGAGACTCATGCGCGAACGCAGGTCAGGTCAAGGCAATTAAGGGCTTGCTTAATTACGATATAGTTTTTCAGGGTTCCGGTCACCTTTGAATGGCAGTCCCATGTGAAATGATAGAATGTATGATGATAAAAGCCCTTGCTAATTTTTGTGTGGAAAGCTTTGATTTGAAAAAAGTTATCATGATGCGACGCAAAAAACGCGTTTTTGCGTCGCAAACGTCGTTTGGTTGAATGTTTAGCGGCGGTACTGTAGTTCGCGCATGATGTTTTCGAGGGAGGCGTTGAAGATCTTCGGGATCTTCACCTTGTCGAACCTCTCTCTTCACACTGGTGACGACGTTGTTTAGAATGGTGAGATCTTGGTCGTGAATCCACTGTACAGCTCTCGAAGGACTGATGTATTGAGAGGGAACATCCTGAGTGCGCACAGCTTCGATGAACGCTTCAATTTCGACAGAGTCGAATGCTTTCTTCAGGTTGACGAATGTGAAGTACAGCGGCAGATTGTTCTCTCGTGTTACTTCGACGAGTTTGGTGGTCGATCGTGCTGAATCATCTCCGAAATCCTGCTTGTTCGTATGACTGTCCTTCGTCCAGCGTTCTGCTAATCCTATTCAGGATCACTCGAGTGAACAGCTTGTAGACTACGGACAGCAGGCAGATCGGGCGATAGTTGTCAATGTCGTGCACGTCTCCCTTCTTGTACAGCAAGACGGTCTTGCTGGTCTTCCACTGAGATGGAACCTTGCACTCCGACAGGTAACGTGTGAAGAGCCGCGCCAAGATGTTGATGAGCGTTGGCGGGAGATTCTTCAGGTGTTCGGGTCTGATCCTGTCGGGACCGTGTGCTGTACGCTTCTTCACCGACGAGATGGCGCGTCGGATTTCGGAAGGGAGAACAGAGGGGACGACGCCTCCATCCTCCGGAAGATGGCATTGCGGCAGGTGGACATGGCTATCGAAGAGATCGGAGTAGAAGACGTAGATGACTTTCTCCATTTGCTCCTTCTGGAAGAGGTGACGGTTCTGTCAGGACGTCGGAGAGCGGTCATCTTGGTCTTGAAGTTGGCGAAGTTCCGGCGGGCATTGCGGATGCTCAACCCTGCCTCTGCAGCTTCAGCCAACACTTCCGCCCTTCTCTCCTTAAGATCCTCCTTTATCGCCTCTCTGCATAGCTCGGACGTCAGTTGGTAGTTGCCTGACGCTCGTGCTGCTCCACGCTGGCGTATCAGCTCGAGAGTTTCCGGAGACAGACGTCTCGCCCTTAGCACTATCGCGGAGATGGTGGACGAAGCGGTAGTATTCCTCGCCTATGTTGTCCATGACGGTTTCTTCCCAAAGGCCGGCAAGAAAGGTGTACATGTCCCAGCCGATGGTAGTTCTGGGACTCCTCTTATTTGACTTGGCGGCCTTCTCTTCTTGTCGCGAAAAACGGAAACTCGCGCGAAGGGGGCGGTGATGCGATCGCGCCTAGAACTTGGGGACAACGGAAACGTCGGTAAGGCAATACTTGCGGTTGAAGATGATGCGGTCGATCTCGTTGTGGAACTGGCCACCGGGGGATTCAGGTCCATTGAAGGGCGAGAGGCTTCTGGAACTGTGAGTTTCCATGGATGGTCTTGGTCGACATGACCAACTCTACAGCCTTTCACCTTGCTGGCTCCACTGCAAACCGTGGGGTTCCGATGTGTTCTTCCGGTGACCTTCGCGACCCGATCTTGGCGTTGGAGTAGCCGACGATCACCTTGTATTTAGAAGGCGTGGCCTTGTAGAACTTTTCCAGCTCCACGTAAAAGGCTTCAATGTCTTCTTCGTCGTAGTCGGATGTTGGGGCATGTGCGGCGGACACAGTCAAAGGAGTATGGAGCCACATCGCTTCAGTCGTAGACGTGCGATTCGGCTTGTCAGAGACTCGTTCGAATCGATGTTCATGACCAAGTGCGTGTTGACAAGGACACCAACACCGCCTACTCCCCTGCTGTCGCATGTTGTGAGGAACAGTTCTTCTCCGGAGTCGTAAGCGCCGTGTAGGGGTGGTGTCTTTTCGTCTCGGTCAGTCCGATGACGTCGTACTTGATCTTCCTGGACTGCATCATCAGGTCCTCGATGGATGCGAGCGTGCGGGCGTTGTAAGTACAGATCGTCATCCTATTCCTTCTCAATTTGCGCAGCCTGGTCAGGCATTGAGATATTAGCAACCTCTCCGTACTCGTCCTTCCCATCGCTACAGAAATGGTGGCTCTTTCGGGGTCAGGGGAATGAGGCCCTTTAGTGCTGCTGTTTTTGACTTGACTACACACGGGTAGCTAGTCGGGCTCTGTCGTGCGGGCGAAGAACTCCGGGCAGCCAGCCAGACTGCCCGAAGGGACGGGGCGAGACTTTTGAGGGGGCCTCGAATCGCCTTACGATGTACTCCCAGTGTACCGAGTGCAAGCTTCTGGCCGGGCCGACACAGTTACAAGCCGCACAGTCATGGACACATCCGCGCACACTGTGCATGAACATGCCGCCCCACGCACAAAGAACGCGTTGACCCGACACAGCAGGAGCAAGGAGTCCATCCCCTGCATCCCACCCGTCTCTGGGCAGTACACGGTCGCATTTGGTTCGCGTTTAATTCCCCTATCCACCACCCGGGGACGCGCCACGTGGCCCTACGAGATCCGTGGTCTGAAAAGATCCGTGGTCAAATCTGTGTCTCAAGTAAGTTCCGGCTACAATAAATATTGCAAGTAAATTGAGTAGAACACAACACACAGGGCGGTAAGCAAGCGCAGCCAGCTGAACCTCACCAGTTCATTTTTTCATTTTTTGTGTCCTTTATCCTTCTTATTTGTCCTTGTAGGTTTGGAACTATTATAGAAACTTGTAGGAGCAATCTCAAGCGATCGACATTGCTACTTTGAAAAATCGTTGGTTGAAGAATCCCAATGAAATCGTTCAACAATTAACTGCCGAACTCCGCTTAAATGGGATGTCTACCACCAATGAAGCAACCTGGACAGCTGTATGGCGGACAACTCTTTAAAACAATTACTACTTCGTGTGAGCACTCCTCTACTTAAAGCGATAGGATAAGCTGACACCCATCTCAACAGTGTAAACAACTAGATAGTGGAACTTGCGGCGACTTTGATCGTGTTTTGAGGGAAATGGAGGTTCTCTTCTATTCCCACACATGCTCGTATTCCAGTTACCGCCCGTTTCTGAATGTCTCCATCCTGGCATTCTTCTCGTCCCTATTCAATTCCCACAGATACCTGCTGAAGACGAAATCCGTACCCGTAAGAATTTCGCGCTCCAAAACAGGGAGGCTGGCGTCGCCAAGGGGCGTTGCGACGTCGCTCACGGCTGTAGGCACGCCGCAACGCGGCAGCCAGCGATACCGAGCAGTGGGCCGCGCGGAGTGCAGGTTTGGTTAATTCGTAATTCTCTTGTGTGCTTCTCGTTGGTCGGAGGCGTAGGTTTCCACGTCTTTAGTTTCCAGTCGCGATGTCAGAGGAGCCGAAGGTGCAGGAGTTCACCCTCAAGGAGGACCACGAGTTGAGGTTTGAGGTGGGCTGCCGTTTCGGAATTCCTTGCTCTTGCTCCTGCATTTCCCATTTATGTCCAACTGTTGCTACTTCTGTTTAACAAATGTGGTAGTCTATTTTCACAAACACTTGAAATATAGCGAGTATGGCGTATAGCGTGGTTAGGAGCTGGAATGGTTGGGTGTGTGTAGAAGTCGTACCGAAAATTGGCGCCGTGTAGAAGAACATGGTCCAAGTCACTCTTTTTTTCAATAAAACGCCCAATTCCTACCACTTTCACTTTGAATCGAACACCCTTCGGTGGAAGTGCTTGGTACCGGCGATGCCGCCCCGCGCTGTGATTTAGCCGTTTGGAGCGTGAGGTCGATGCCTACTCCGACTCGTGAGTCGAGACTTGGGCCATGTTCTACATTGACGGAATTCGTTCACTGGTAAAAGGATTGCAGACTATGACAACCGACACCTACATTTCCACAAACTAGGGAAAGTACACCACGTCGTAGCGATATTTGGAGGCTAAATGCATAATTCGAGTTCCCAGGGGACAACAACTCAGTGAAATTCCGTGGAGTAAGAAGCGCGTGAAGCAGAGCGGAAAGAAGCTCCAGCTATCTCATGTATCCGAGTTGGATTCAAAATTCGTATCCCATTCAGTAAAACCTGGTCCTCCATCCTTTTGGAGGTTGGTACCTACTGGTATGTATAGGTTGAATGTCCATTAAAATTGTCGGTACTAAGCGGGCTGGTGCCCGCTGTACACCGTCAAGGTATCTTAAGAGGGGTATGTTAGATTAGCCACACCCCGGAGTTCCTTCTCTTGCCTAAATCTGTGCTCTCCTCCGCGTAGGCGAAACCGTGTTTATTCGAGTGTTCTACGACCATGGTCTCATAATGGAAGCGGGCACCAGCCCGCGCGCCAGTGTTCGCTTCGAATGCGGAATATACTTCTTCAGTGTTCAAAGCTGCATCAGCTGACACACTTCTCATCTCGAAGTCTCTTCTCTTCCTGTTATCCTTTCCTCGTAGGACCATTAGACTGCGCCTGAACTGGAATAAGCTGAGTGTTGTTGTTTAATCGAGGAGTTGCGACAGATTTACGCTCTTAAGTGCAGCAAACGCGATGCTCAGTGCAATGCACGTCACGTAGAGTCGGGCACTCACTAGTGCCCAGTAATGGCGACGACACCTTTCATTTTAATGTCGTGTTTGCTCATGCTCATTATTTTTTGAAGTTTAATTCTAAAGGGAATGGAAACTCGGTGTGAAGCAGGAGTTAGCAATTGTTATTGCAATTCTCCTTCGTGGTGGATTTCCAAATGTCGTTTTTTTAGGTCGGCAGCACCGAGGTTGTGCTGGAACTTCTCCAAGGAAGGGCTGAAGTCTTTGGTACAGAGCTGGAAATACACAAGAAGTACGCCTTTCCTCCAAGTATGTGGTTTTCATGGCATTTCTTTCAGTGCTCAGATGAATGCATCCTTATCACTCAATTTTCCTGTTGTCAAATGAGAAAAATATTAATATTCCCTTCAAGCGTCCTCTAATACCCACAAAATCTTCATCGTCATCTTATTATTATTATTATTATTATTATTATTATTATTATTATTATTATTATTATTATTCTCCTTCTTCTTCAGTCTTTGTCCCGCTTAGTTGCGGGGTCCGCTCTCGTGGAATGTTGGCGCCGCTTTTCCCGATCAAATGCCTGCTCAGGGTGCAACCTAGCCACCTTCAAGTCCTGATGCAGCGTATCAAGCCACCGCTATTTTGGTCGCCCTCGTGGCCGCCTACCGGGCACATCAAGGTTAAGACCATTCTTTCGGACAGTGTCATTATTTGCGCGAAGGACGTGGCCGTACAATTGCAGACGAGCTTCGCGCATCTTCTTAAACCGTCCACCGCAGCATCTTCGTTTCCATTACGGAGAGGCGCCTTTTAATTGCTTTGGTAACGGGCCAGCACTCATTCTGTAGATCTTCGACTTTAGGCGCTCTGGTATCTTTATAAGTAATAATAACTTATTAACCCCTTCGCGACAATGCGATTTTTCGTTTGCTCGTCGCGCCCAATAACTATTCGCCTGTATCACCTGTCGTCCCGTTCATCATCGATTTGCTCGAACGGACAGCAGCGTCTCGATTCGTCCGTGTCGCATGTCAGAGTGTCCCTATGAATCCTCTTCGCCCGAAGAACACGAAGAGGGTCATATCGTTCATTCAGGGCTTTCACGATGAAGTCGACCAACGCGTTGGTGGGGTTCTGGAGTTCTCTTGACATCCCACGAAATTTAGTCGATGACGTCGTTCAGCGGGTTCTGCGAAGCGCATTACGTAACCGGCCCATCTAATTTTCGACAACTTGGCCCACGCGACAGCGTCTCTGATCTTCGCAAGTCGACGAAGATCGGTACTCTGGAGCTCTTCTCTCACTTGTATGAGTCGTGTCAGTCCAGGTACCGTCCTCTCGATTCCACGCTGCGCGACGCTGATCGCGTGTTTATTCTGCTTCCGTACGGCAAAGGTCTCTTAGGACTCTGTCAGGGCAAGACGAACAGTGCAGTCGAATAGGGCCCGTAGTTATTATTGGTAAATTTCTTTTTGGAACAAACGGAACCTAGAAAAACTACATCACTTATCAATTGACCAATGTATGAAATAAGAAGGAATTGTTCCAGAAAAAATTGTTTCGCTTTACTGTACTTCGTCTGAAGTTGTCCGATTCCGTCAATGAGCGTCCGACGGCATTGTGCGGCATTGTTGCGAAAGCGTTACAGCAGCGTAGCCTTCCAGTGTTTTCCTATGACAAGACCAGAGTGAGCTGCTTTATGAGGCACGCTGCTCTGCCGAGAAATTTTCAGGGCTCCGTCTTCTGTGTTTGAAAAGCTTCAAATGCAGTGGTGCAGTGAACCACGTATTCCGTGGTTAGGTCTCTTGACATGAAAGATCGGCTAGAGTAGCGCTGCCACCAAATACTCTGGAACATCTATTGTCTTAATGTTGGCGTTCGTGGGCGACCGGCCTATTGATGAAATCCACCAACACCCACTTTGACGCTTTTTTATTTTCTCTTTTAAAAATATCGCTGCTGTTCTCGAACTTGAACTTCTAGACACGCGTATCGCTGTGTTCAGCTGGAAGGGAGCAACTGTGGAACTCATAGGTCCCACTACTAGTGCTTACGTCGCGGAGCAAACTCCAATGGTACGCTGATTCGTACTGTTCTACTGTCTCGTGAATCACACATAACTTATTCATGATTTAGGTGATCTACTTAAACACTCACGCTGCGCTAGAGCAACTGAGGCAGCACTCTGAGGAACAAGTTGCAGTCGATGGTAACGAGAACCCTAAGGGACCACGAATAATGCTAGGTAGGTGAAATTTAGGTTTACTTTACTACTTGGGTACGCTTAGAGATTTCTCAGATGTATCTTACATGCAGGAGTTTTAAAGAAACATTGGTTCACAATTGATATATATCCTCACCAGACGTTCAATAGCCTGCCGGCCGCCAAACGTCTGGTTGGGGCTTCGCCCCAAACCCGGATAATAGAGCACCCCGAACGTCTTCTTCTCCTCTTTAGGCCTTCTCTCATTCATTAAAAAACTGGTTTTGCTATATAGAATGGTATAGCGGAATAGGGCAAAACAGGTCCATCACCTTCACTGAACCCCCATTAACTGGTCTCTTATCACTGGTTCCCCTTTATTGTCAGCCCTTTTTCGGTTCACCCTTACTCTCCCCCCCCCCCCCCTTCGTCGGTCCCTACTACTGCCCCCACCTTCACTGGACTTCCCTTTACTGATCCCCTCTTCGCTGGTCATCCTATCCTTCACCGATCCCCATTACTGGTCCCATCCTCACTGGTCCCCCTTTTATTCATCAACCCTTTTCCGGTTCCTCTTCACTGGACCCCTTCCCTCCCCTCATTCACCGGTCCCCATTACTGGGCATTC
>OX377203.1:73098831-73299862 GCA_947396885.1 Heligmosomoides polygyrus polygyrus | reverse complement strand
TACCTTGCTCACCGGCCCCCTTCACCTGGTACCATCTTCATTGGTCAACATTCTGGCGGTCCCCCTTCATTGGACCCCTCCCCCTCCTTCACCGGTCCAGCCTTCACTGGACCACTCCCCCCTCCTGCATCGGTCCCCCCTTCACTGGACCCCTTCCCCTCCTTCACCGGTCCCCCTTCACTGACCCCCCCCCCCTCACCTGTCCCCCTTCACTGACCCCCCCCCCCTCACCGGTCCCCATTGCTGGTCCCATCTTCACTGGTCCCTCCTTTATTGGTCAACTCTTTACCGGCCCCCCTTACTGGCCCCCCATCCTTCACCCGTCCTCCATTACTGGTCCCACCTTCATTGGTAGCACGTCTTGTGAATCCGGAACCCTGGCGCGACATCGCTGAGACCTCTTCTGAACCTGGACGCCTATTGAACAACGTCAGTGACATGTGTTCTCAACCGAACGTGCTTTGCACGACATCGGTGACACGTCATCTGAATCTGGAAGGCCTTTCGCGACGTTGGTTACACCTTTTCTGAATCCAGGCACCAGATAAGCGACGTCGGTGACATGTCTTCTCAAGCCGGACGTGCTTTGCGTGACATCAGTGACACGTCGTCTGAATCCGAACACCCCTTGCGCGACATCGGTGACACCTCTTCTCAACATGAACGTCCTTTGCGCGACATTGGTGACATATCATCTGAACATGGACGCCTGTCGACAACTACAACAGTTGACAACTGGTGACAACTACAACCCCGCTCCTCCCCCCACACCCCCCCCCCCCCCCTCCCCATACTTCCTCCCAACACACTCCTTCAGCACTTCTGTGCAAACAAACACACGCACATATACACTCACTCACCCACACAGAGAAACGACCGTTCTCGCTTATATATAGTAGGATACTCTGCCAACATTTCTCTTTGATTCTTCTGAAGAATGGGTTGACTGTTTGTTCTAAGCGACGAAAACGTGGTAGAAAAGCATAAAGCTGTTGAATTTAAGTGAATTACCGATCATGTCGATTTGCTTTGTCGGAAACATCTATTTACTTCTTTTCGGAAGAAGCGCCCGTGCTTCTTTATAAATAACGTTTCCTGCTTAGTGCTGTTTTGGCCGAAATGGGCAGTAATATTGGTGCTTTACTTGTTCGCTAGAATTTGTAAGGACTCCTGAAATTACATGACCCATTATCGGTCGAAGAAATAGGCACAAACTTTGTTCTGCTTCAGACTGCGCTCACAGTGGTGATGCCATCTTTAACTTAGTTATTTGTAAAAATACAGCTCTAGAGTTAGACGTGGATGGGCATTTTTTTTTTCGAAGTCGAGGTGCCATGGAAAATTGATCGCGGTGGAAATTATTATTATACATGGGAGCTGTGTTCGTTGAATGTTTGTTCTGCTAATACACCTCAAGACTGACAGGATCCCTTGTTTCAGTTGGACCAACTGATGTGGGAAAGACAACGGTCTGCCGTATCCTGTGTAACTATGCTGTTAGACAAGGAAGATCTCCGGTATTCATTGACCTTGATGTCGGCCAGGTAATATTGCCGTCGGCGTATGTTCCATTAAAGTTGCTTGCTTTTGACGACGTCGTCGTTCAGGGTAGCATTTCTGTACCAGGAACGATTGGTGCCCTATTCATCAACAAAACAGCAGACGTGGTCGAGGGTTTTGACCGCTCGAAGCCACTAGTTTACAACGTGAGCTCATTCCTCTAGAGATTCCTCTTTTCTCAGACAAACCAACCGCTTCACTTAATAACAACGTTGCAGTTTGGTCATACATCACCCGGAGATAACCTGCCGCTTTACGACCTGCTTGTCAAGGAGCTGGCGGACTCGGTCACCGCTCGTTGTGCCACTCATCCTGAGGCGAACTTGGGAGGCCTTGTCATCAACACATGTGGATGGGTCACTGGCGAAGGGTAATATTCTTTCTCACTTTCGGCTTAAACATCAAATGCGGCTCGTCATGTATTAGGTTGTCCGGAAAGTTTTTAGCGTTTTGAGTGACTCGCTTTGAACTACCATAACCTTCTCATATCCTATCGGATTCAGTCGAAATAAGCACCGTTCGAATCAAGACACTTTTGTCATCGGGTCACCAGTTGACTTATTCCATCAGCGGAAAAAAATAGGTGTCGAGATTCGACAAAATCCGAAAGTTTGTTTTGACTTAGTCCTGATTGGTGAATTTTTTTACCAGCGAGAAAGTTCTGAAAGTGTTTGAAAAGGTGGTAGTCGGTTGGTGAGAGGTCTGGAGAATATGGCGGGTGAGGCAGAACTTCAACCCTTAACTCGTTCAATTTTCGAATGGCGATTTGTGAAACGTATGGGCGGGCGTTATCGTGCGAAAGAATCGGGTCTCTTCTGTTGGCCAACGCTGGCTTTGGAAATGTCTTGGGGTTCGTCGGCGTCCAACCATGTCCGCAACGTTTCCTGTTATCATACAGAATCCACTTTTCATCACAAGTGATGATTCGGTTCAAAAGCGGGTCAGTTTTGTTTCGTAAAAGTAGAGAGGAACAATTTTGACAATTTTTGCCGCTCACTCAACTTATGCGGCACCCAATGTTCGAGCTTTTCCACCTTCCCAAGGCGTTTCAAAACATCCGAAGCAGCAGCTTTACTGACCCTTAGCTCTTCCGCGATCCCGCGAACTGTTTGGGATGGTTCGGCTTCCACCAATTCCTTCAATTCGTCGTCCAGGATTGCTCTATGTCGAGCGGTACGGAGGTCATCTTCGAGGCTAAAATCTCCGGTACGAAATTTACTGAACCACTGGCGCACAGGCCTTTCTCCAACACTATCAGGCCCCTACACTTGGTTGATTTGTCGAGCTGTCTCTGTTTCGGATTGTCCCAATTTGAAGTCAAAATAAAATGTCGTTCGGAGTTGCTCCTTCGACGTACTTCAATAAGCCCTTCAAGAACAGAAATGCAAAACAACGTTGAAACATAAATTATTCAATTAGAGCGAAAAATTCCGTGCAGAACGTTGCATCAATGCGCAGTGGAATTTGAATTTTTGCTTAATAATAGACGAATGAACGAATAGTAACACAAAGAGTGAGAACTTTCCGGACAACCTAATAATATCCATGTGGAATCCACCAGCATTCTGATTTCGAGGAACTAAAAATAAATTGCTTGAGGGGGCTACTTGATGGAAAAATCACTGCTTTATTTTCCCCGCCTGCTCTTGCACCTCATGTTCACCTAATCGAAGCGTGTAGGACGGCCGATGTCAAAATAGATTCCAACTTTGAATCGGTGTGGGTTGCGCGTGAGCCAGCACCTTCTCGACCATCATGTGCCCTTGTCCTTTTCTCGTTTCTGTTCTGTCTGTTAATATTGCTTGGGGATTGCTCGCATATGCGTGGACAATTCGATGTCCCTCAGGGGTGGGGCATGCGTCACAGCACTGCGATATAGTGACCTTACAAACAAAACGAAAGCGGTTTCCTATTTCATTTCTTTCAAGTTGAAGCTTTGTCGATTATGTTAAAAGCCTTCAAAACGATTGGGGTGGGGGCTCGAATCCCGCCAGGACCGAGGGCTTTGATCCCTACCAAACAGGTTTGCGTCCTTCCTTCTTTTCTCAAGCCTTCGTGAGCCCTTAGTTTATTCTCTAGTTATAGTCCTTTCCAAACTCGCTAAGAGAATGTTAAGACGGGGACCGAAGTTTTTCATTGTTGCATTCCGCCTTCCAACAACAGCAATACCCTCGAGAATCGTTTCAGCTACGCCTGCATTGTGTCGGCTGCTGAAGCGTTCGAAGTTGACGTTGTGATTGTACTTGACCACGAACGTCTCTACAATGAGCTGCAGCGAGATCTTCCCACCTTTGTCAAGGTGAGTTGTGTGGTGCTTTAATTCTACCGTGTGGCTACTGATTGCGCCAGAATGGCTCCTATTTCGGCATAGTAGTTAGCTAATTAATAGCTACCTGATGTGCCTTAAATAGTTTCCAGCTTTAGCCTTTTACGATAGTATGATGCTTATCGTTTGATAAATTTGCGTGTGGCATCACCATAGAGTACCGGCGCAAGTGTAGCAATTTGCTACTTCAATAGGAGAACTGTTCTTGAGAACTTATTACAAATACCGCCGTCTACAATCTATTATACCAAGTCTGCTCTCCATTTCAATAAGAATGGTGTGGTTTTGTGCCCCTTTCCACTTTCCTTCATTTGTTTTGTTGTTTTTGTATGGGGTGAGAATTTTCTGTCCGGCTCATGGCGATGCCGCTACTTTTGGTCTTCCAATACCTGCGACATAGGCACCATTAGGACCTGTTCATACTTTGCGATGGCAGTGATGATGGCAAAAGGTGCGGTAGCGGAGCATAGTGTGCGTAACTACTTAGGAGAAGCCCATGAGAAAACGACCATTGGAATCCGGAGATTCCTTTCTACTGATTATTCTTCTTTTCTTTCTATGTCGATTAAAGGCGATCACCCAACATATCTGCGTTATATGAAAATCGTAATGGTATGAAGAGGAATCTTGAAAGCAGTGCGAGTTTTCCTTTAATCGGCATGAAAATCTAAAGGAATCTTGGAAAGGTGCCTTTCTCTGCCTATCAAGCCAGAACTCATTGAGGATAATTTTTGGATAATGGATTGAATTGAACAAGCCCATATACAAATTTCAAGCTCTTCCGGCCTTCAGCGGCGGTAGATTACGCTCTCCAACGCTAGCGCTGTCGCCGCCAAAGCTTGAGTTGCCAGTAGGAAATATGAACAGGCGACGACAACGACAGCAGCCGAGTGTGAGCAGATTTCGCTGCGATCGGTTGGTTTTAAACGATTTGCATGTCTTGTCTAGCTGACCAATCGCTCCCGCCACGAAGTATGAAAAGGCCCTTTGGCGTCCAAATCTTGCTTTAGTTGCACAATTTGAAGAAGAGATCACCTTTAAGTCGGTATCTATAGTGCCGTTACACTTAAGGGTTCTTATGGCTACTTAAGTGGACTTCTCTAAAAGAATTTGCGACAGAATGTGACGTAGCCAGTGTGATATGAGACTTCAAGTTAGCATGGAAACGTGCTATCTATCACTCGATATATGTTTTCCATAAAATGTTCTCAGTATTGTTTAGCAGCTTTGTTCTGGTGCAACTGGTTTTCAGATTCTTCACCAGCCGAAATCTGGTGGTGTCGAGACGCGATCCCGTCAATCACGATTTGCTGCGCGTAGTGCCTCCATACATCGAGTATGTTTCCAACACATGGTTTCCGCGTTCACTGTAGTATAGAAAGTAACTTTTCAGTACTTTTATGGTGTGCACTCAAACCCATACTTCCCGTTCACGTTCGAAATAAATTTTGGCGAAGTGATTTTCTGCAAAATTGGAACAGAAAAGCTGCCTGAATCTTGCCTTCCATTTGGATCAAAGGTGGAGGATCATCAGACGAAGGTATTTCATTGTCCTGTATTAGTTGCACTTCTTTCTTGCACACCATGGGTTTTCGAAAATTACGCCTTCAGGTCGTCCCGATCAGTCCAAGTGCGGATATGGCTCACAGGATGTTTGCCGTGACGCCTTGTCCAACTGTGTCTCAAGCGGTGCTGAAGGCCAGCGTATTAGGATTTGTAGTTATAACCGAGGTAGCTTATACGTTTAGAAGTGTTACGAGATACTTGCGCTCGCACTTGCGCTCATCGCGCCGGCTTGTTGTTTCACTAAGCTATGGTCACTTCAAGGTAGTGCCCCTGTTGAGCAGTTTTAAAATTTAAATTGTAGGTGTACATGTAGCGTGGGAGGGTGTATCTTCTATCACTTCCACATTAGGTAGCTTTGCTGCGCTTTACTCCAGCCAAAGTAATCTTTGATGTCTTTGATGTCTTCTGCAGCTGCAGTGCATATGTTTTCTTTCTCGATCGTTCGTTTCATTTCGCAGCTTTCGAACAAAATAATGGTACTTCACAAGCCAAAATGAGGTTGGACCCCCTCTTTGTAGACTTGCACCCTTATCTTCAAAACTTTATTGAAAGGCAAAAAGGTCTGGCACAGAAAGACATGAAGCCGCAATGATAGTTCGCGACGGTCCGAGAATCGAGCGAAGTGAACTCCATCAGATTCAGGAAATTAAAGGAATTTCATGGTTTTTGTAACAAAACTGTCGAATTTTACCAAGAAAAATGAGGGTGGGCCCCCTCGCCATCATCTCCAGCCCTGCAGTCAATGACAGCTTTCCTAGTTTTTAGTTATCTTTTGTTTCTCCTTCATCTAATAGATCTAATGTAAGTGCGCTCCCGTTATAACGCCCCCGAATAAGACGCGTCTCTCGATATGACGTTGATTTTCTCTGCCCCGGCTAGCTTACCCTTACGTTATAGCGCGACCCGGGCTGGGTTCTGGTCCCACTCAGAAAATGAAGACGAGTAAGGTGCTGACTGCGTCTGTGATCAGACCTAGCTTCCTATTGCCTCGTTCACAGTCACGAGCAGAACCCATGTGACAACATATTAAATGCATATTGTCGTTCTTTTACGCGTGCGCGGCGTACAAGTGTTCATAGTCATCAGTATGTATGTCAAGCACAGTATAAGACTCCCGGTGGTCATTAGAAGATTCTAGCTTATTTTTTCACACTTCACTTAGTTTGAATGGCCTTCAATGGCCACCTGATGGTGTACTGTTTATCCTCGTTTATCCTTCTTTACGGGTTCGGCACCAATTCACCGTCGCGAGATTGGTAGGCCAGAGGGGTCTTAGACCAAGAACCTAGATTTTAGGTGTGTGCATCAATAGGAATCCTCGAAAAGCTCCTGTACACCCATAAACTTGATTCGATTTGTGTTTGGTAATTTTGTAAACAATGCGAGAAGTGGATGAAGGCTCAGTGCTAGTCTCAAAGCTGGTCAGAGTGCTTCAGAGTCGCTTATTGGGAAATTTGAAAGCCATATTTTTGAGCGAAATCTATATTCATTATTGAGTTGTTACTACCGTACCAATCTGTGTAATGCAACCCCTCCTAGCAGTTCATATTCAAACCTTGGCTTCAAGCATGAGTCGTGGCGTTGCCTCCCAAAGTGCCACCTTACCGCTTACACAATAGTGCTGCGGTTATTTATATCTACTTGTTGGTTAGGCTATATCAGATTACTCGGCACGATTCAGTACTGAACCAAAGGCTGTTTATTGTTCAAATTAACACCTTAACTAGGGACGATAACGCTTCTGTACTTCTTGATGCGTTCTTCTTCTAAGCGAGGTAGAGGGCGTGGTTTGATGGTTTTTCATCTATACTACTGCTTTTACCAGGCGTGTAGGTGTAAAACCAAACAAGCGTCCGAAACAAACATTTTTGGAAGACCAAAAATGGATCAAGCGTTCTGGCATTGTTCCAGTGCTTTTCGCAAGTCTACTGGGTCCGACCCATAAGCGAGCAATTTGCGCCTAAACGGTCGGTTCTTGCAACCGTGAGCATTGCCCTCCACTCTCATGATTAGGGTGCTATCCCACCACATATAAGTTGGAATCAAGTCGAAACACTGATTTCCTCACCAGACCTGGTCAGAGCTCGCGACAGCTCTTCCCTCAACGTGTCTTCTTCTGCCAGGAGGGAAAATTTCTTTCTTTACAGATCAGCATGGAAGAGAAGCGGATAAGCGTGTTGTGTCCTCAGAGCTCACTGGCGCACAAGGTTCTCGTATGGACAGATGTCACTTTCTTGGACGACCAGGTTACGCGAGCGGCGCAATAGCTGAGAATTCCAAGCTACTACTTTTGGCAAATCGAGTTTCTATGTGTAAATATGTGTGTACATAGTGTCCTTATATAATGCAGAGGTTGTTGTTGCGTTTGATAACCGTTTCGGTGCATCGGGTGTGTTCTTCACTACTCATCATAATTCGTTGATGCTTTTATCATTCGATAAATTATTCATGTCAGGGTGTTTTAACTGTGTGCTGACGTTCTCAATGTTTCGTGCGTAATTTCTGAAGTCTCCGTTCGACATGGTTTAAGGTTTTATTCCTAGTGAAGCCAACAGTTCCTTAGCCAGCGGAGAGCATGCAGTATACCACGCGAACCAGCCTCGTTCAGTTGTAAATGAGGGCCAGGGATCCGAGGATTGAGAGCTGGCGGCTATTAGAATGGATAGAGCGGTCATCGAGTATCGAAGGGTAGGATTCTTCGTTTATTGCTTTTTATTTCATGTTACATGCTACTAAAGTTGTTCATAGGAAAGGGCAGTCATAACAGTTCGGCCGTTTGCGTTCGCTTTAAAAGTGAACTTTTGTCATGGATATAAAAAGTCCGTGGAGTTCCGGCCTATTAGTTTTGACGAAGCGCTCAAGGTTTGAAAGCATAGAAATCTCGCTTTCAAAGTTATCGGTGTGTACACCAGGGCGAAATAATATTGAGCAGCAGCAGCTATCCCTTATTCTGGCGTTTCGGCACCTTTGCCTTCTTCGAGCCTGGAAAGGTCAGAAATATTCACAACGCTACTCTCCCCAACATCATACAGATGACGAAAACTGCTTTCTTTAAAAATAGAGACAGGATCAGTGATGGGAGTTGCAAATACCGCAACCCAGTTGCAAACACATCCTCGTTCATTTCAGCTCTGCCCATCTCTCTAGTACCAAAAAGGGTAATATTAAAAGTATGTTCCAAACAGCTACCTCAGTGCGTCTGATGAAGAAGAAAGTCGTTCTCTCGGAAAATGACGGATTGTAGCATTGGCATAAGGCGCGTCCTGTCTTGTATAATAATAAGAGTGAAGAGTGTCACTGCATACATCTCGGTTTCCGATTGTGAATTGTGACTCAAACTAACTCCGCCAGCTTTTTAAGCACTTTCTGCTCGGCATTTCAGTACGAAATGTAGCTGGTAATAAGCAGCTTAGTTGTCATTCTTTTTTTCTCTATAAAAGGAGACCGTCATAATAAAAAAGGTTCTACTTTATTCTTCGAAAACTAACACTGTGTCCTAGTGATGCCTTTGATCTCCTAGTAGACCGTTGCAACCTACATGGTAGCTTCATAACTCTTCCTAAACTGTTCTGAAATACCAACGCTGAATTTCTTGATATTGTTCAAATGAACTGACAACTTGTGGCACTATTTTTATTTTACGCTGCAAGAGGTTGAAAGCGCTAGAATTCATATAATTTTATTTGGGGTTATCAATATAAATAGCATTCGTTTTTGAAATTTTAGCCGATTAATATAGGTTGACGCAAGCTTGGCGGGTTAGGTAAAAATCATGTTTTCGTTCAAACTTCGCCCAGGGGACCATCAAGATCACATGGAAGAGTGGGCGCAATGGCAGTGCATTCCATGCAGGTCCTATTGGACACAGACGTCTTCGCACTGTCGTGCTACTGGATATACCAGATAAGATTTGTGGTTTTAAGGAATACGATCCCATACCTATCGTAACCTGCTGTAACCGGCCGAAATTTCAAAAGCGGATTTCAGATTCGGGACCAGTTCCCCAACTAACCACCTCAGACGAAGCTCAGGCGTAGTGAAAGTGCAATGGTGCCTCGTTGAGCTGTATTTTTACCTGATGGTTGATTCTTTTCACAGACATTGAGAGACTATCATTGATTTCCACCGCTCCTATAACTACAGCACAGTCTTACAGAACGCGCCAATGGAGTTTGTTCCAATCAATGCTCATAACATACGATCCGTGAAGAATCTTCACGCAGGGGTGTTCCCTATAAGATATTCCGAAAAGTTTTTCGAGCAGGTAAGCAGCCTACTTTTATGATCATTTAGTAGCAGTGTTCTTGAAGAAGTATGAGTAACAAGGCACCTTTTCTATGAGTATGCGAGGACAAGCTCATTTGGGTCTACCATCCTATAAGGCAATTTTTCATTAGGCGAATGCAAACTATTTTATAGGAGATTCATAGTATTGATTGCAAATCCACTGTAGAGCGGAGTTTACACGACAGGTCGCTTTTGACGTTGCAAAAATCAGCCGAAGTCTGTTTCAGATTCTGAACAACGAGCTATGTGCTGCTCTTCTGTTCAACGGTGTGTGTGTTGGAGTGGTGTGCTGCAAATTTGAAGTAGTTGGCTGTACAAAGACGCTCTATATCATGTCCTTGGGAGGTGAGTTCATCTCTCTGTGTATAGTGCCTCTGACGGCAAAAGAATTGCGGCAGACATTAGCCGCTCTGGAGTAGTCCTGATGCCTACGTGCCGTCATGGTTCAGTCGAATGTCTTTTTTATGATGGAAATAACCAGTAATTGCTGTCTTTTAAGGCTTTTGAAGTCTGGTCCACGACAGATCTCTAACCGCCCAAGAAATGGTGTTTGGGGGAACAGTTCCACAAGTGTCTCCGACTTTTCCAGGCTCTGAGGAAGGCGACGACGCCGAAACGTCAGCCGTAATAAAGTTGATGACGATCTTGGTCAACAGCTGAACAATCTCATCTATAGATCTCTAACCCATGGGCTACGTCTTTCTTAATTTACGAGACACGTATTTAAGCTGCTTGCCGTGATGTTTAAAAAAATCTAAAGGGGAAGAAATGGCCGTTGTGCAGGTGTTGGCGCCCTTTATTGGACATCGAAGGTTTCGCTTAAATTACTTCCCTTGAGCAGTCGGGTAGTTACAAGATGTTCAAATCGTTTTCGCACTCTCAACGCCATTTGGCGGGAGGGGGTGGTGGCCTGTCTCGGCGCTAGTTTTGAAGGTCAATCCTCTGATCGTCTTTACCAAGTCACTTAGCCTTTTCACTCTTTGGGATGAAAAGATTCGAGGGAACGACATTCCATGAATCACCGCATATTGTTTGTAGTGCTCCGACACACCTGAGGGCGAGTCTCGCACTTGCGCGCTTCGCGCGACTTTGCGACATCACTGACCTACGGAAAGTAGTTTTTGTAAAACTTGAGATTCGCTGTCATCTAGGATCTGCTGTTTATTGGCATCAAGCCGTTCACCACTTCCGTGCGTTCATCACAGACATTCTCTCAGGACCATCCAGCAACGCCATTGGTTTGTGCTGCGCAGTACTTCTGCCCTAAGGTTGCTCCTCCGCAACCGTTCCTATGCCCAACAGCTTGTGTTTCCGGATGTTGTTAATAGACCTTCCGAATCCGGACGCCAGGTTGCCCCTCACTCGTTTCTTCTTACTGGATCTAGTTGCTGGTCCGCCTTTACGAACTCAGGGTTCAGTATGGTGGATGTGTATGTCAGTTGACTCTTGACCACATCGCTATCCACCTCAATTAGTTCCGAATTGCTTAATGTCAGTTCTTGACATTAAGAGCTGATCAGTGCAGCAGTGCTCTCGGTTTGTGAGACAAATTTCCTTTGGTTTCAGTTCATCCCCTTTACCGGTCTCGTGGCATAGGCAAAAAGTTAGTTGATTTCGCCATTGCTAAAGCTAGAAGTCATCGCGTTTCTGTAGTCAGGCTTCATGTACAGGTAAGGCTTCCGTTCTGTTCTTCAGAGCATTTTCTTCGCCTTCCGATTTCCTGAACACGCTTGGCTTATCTGATCTCTCACTCTAGGTCAACAACACCAATGCCATCGAATTCTATAACACTCGAGGTTTTTCGATAGTTGAGACTATTTCCAACTACTACCAGCGATGCTCTCCACCTGATGCCCATGTGATGCACAAAATTCTCTGAACAACGGTTTCTGCTTATTGAATTGTTGCTTGGAACCTTCTCACTGATAGGTGCTCGACGAATTTGTTGTTGTCGTGCTTTACTTGTATTAGTGCCGTGTTTAGCTTGTACATTTGCTCGCAACTTAGTACACTAGTTGTATTTTTCATTTTCAATAATTCGTCCTTATTTTAGAATGATTACGGTGTTCCACATAGTGCAGTGTAAGGATTTCGATAGGGTTATGTGCTAATATTTATGATGTGACAATGTTTATGAGGATTTGGTTCTATGTTGCATGAAGTTTGATAAACCGAAGTTTTCGTCGTTCATTTGGGCGTCGACTTGATCGAGTCGGTCATAAACAGCGTCTCCATTACCGTCACCATTGGCATCTGCGCAGCTTTATCTTGGATTGTCGCCAGGGGCCGGATTCATCAACGGCTTATAGCAACTTAACAGAGAATATGCAGCCGATATTCCTGATAGCGCGGCGAAATGTTTCACCAAATCGCTTGATAAGCCGCGCTGTCAGGGATTTCGACTGTATTTTCTCTGTTAAACTGCTGTAAGTCGTTGATGAATCCTGCCCCAGACGTGTGGCAACCAGTGAAGGGAAGCGCGGCGGCCATCGCCGCACCGCAGCATCTTCACAAGCTGAAAAATGCGGACTGTGTCTAAATTGTGCAGTTTTCTGCTGTATAATGTCGAAATAACAAGAACGAAGCAGTTGAAGATAATCCGAGGAGGAACTAAAGCGTGATGTCACACTGCGGCGAGCTGTGGAGTTCCCTTCCCTTTGATGTCGGGTAGCAGGATGGTACTGGTCGAACGAGGGCACAAAGAGTGTCGTGGTCCATGTGTACCACCTAAAGGAGCGACTTCTGGGTTGGAAATGACATTCTGTAAAATTCTGAATGTTAATGCTAGTGGTGATTTAAGTGCTCTTCCACAATTTTTTTTGAGGTGCTCTTCGAATAGATCACGGAGTCGCAACCGAAGAATTGGCTTGTCACGGAAGTTCTCGTTGTTCTCCATCAGAACGAGACAACATCAGAGAATGAAATTGTACACCACGAGACTTTGAGCATTTATTATCGTACGCTAAAAAACCAAGCTTCTCTGCAGCTATATTCGACATGATTAACAGGTCGTATTCAAAATCGCCAATTTTCATGAAATTAAAATTAATTTCCACCTGAAGCAGACGGCCTGTATAGTATACTTTGCTCTCGGTTTTTTGAGTATTTGAATGTTTTCGAATGCTCACAGGTTTCAAATATTCGAATTCGAATATATTCTAAAAACGCGCTCTTTCTGATTGTCCGGATTCGAGGGCATTTAAAAAACGCGATTTATTGAATACTCGAACTCGAACACATTCGAAAAATGCGATTTTTCGAATATTCAAATTCGAATGAAAATCATTCGAATACCTACTCGAATGTGGCACTCGAATCCAACTATGCCATATAGGTGAATTTTTTGAATAAAATTCTGAGCTTTGCTTAATACACAGTGAAAAATCATGTTTTTCTGATACAATCTGCATAATCAGGGACCACGATTTTGCATCACTTACAGAAAAAGACGTTGCAAAAATCGAACACCCCTAATCATTTAGGGGTGTTCGATTTTTGCAACGTCTTTTTCTGTAATAATAATAATTTAACATATTTTATCATTCACCGGGCGCGAGTAGCGCAGTCGGAGGAGACGCCGACTGTACCCGATACCAGGTTCCTTGTTCGGATTTCCCGCCCAGGCCAAACAAGCCTTCCATCCCTCCGGGGTCGCGGTGAATTGGTACCAGACTTGTCTGGGAAGGACAAAGCGCTGACTTGTTGATCGGCTGGCCACTGCAAGTCATTGTATGGCCAAATACGCATTCAAATCGCCTCCACGACATCTCGTTAGAGTAGAATGCGTGGCGCATCCCGGAAGGGATTGAGTAACGCCGTCCTTTATCCTTTATTTTATCATCCATATATTTTTATCACTCGAGGTTGCCTCAACCAGATTAAAAAATATTTCACTGATTAGTGAGACCGACGCATACGACTGTCGAAGTCAGAGGACGCGGTTGCCTTAAGCGGTCATAACTCGGAGAATTTTCAGATTTTTTGAAAAACTAATAGCGCATTAGAAAATAAAAGAAAAGTTTTTTTTTCGTCAGAAAAGCAGTTCTCATTAGGTTGTCTGGAAGTTCTGGCGGTTTTTGTGCAACCGCTTTTGTTCGTTCATTACTGACTCAACATTCAACTTACTTCGCATTTTTATACAACGTCTAATGCGGAATTCCTTACTTTATCTGACGGAATAGTCTGTGTTTCACCTATGCCTAACAGTTGTGCTTCTTCGAATACTTATTGAGTTATGTCTAAAGAGCAATTCCGAACGACGTTTTATTTCAATTTCAAGCTGGTACAATCCGCCGTCGAAACAGCCCGACAAATTGACCATGTGTGGGGGCTGAGTAGTGGTGGAGAAAGAACCGTGCAACGGTGGTTCGAGAATTTTCGTTCTGGCGATCTCAGCCTTGAAGGTGCACCCCGAAACGGCATAGCTGCAGCAATCCAGGGCGACGACTTGAAGGCCTTCGTGGAAGCTAGTCCATCGCAAACAACTCGTGAGATGAAGGTCAACGAGTCAGTAAAACAGCTATTATAGATGGTTTGAAAGGCCTCGGAAAGGAGAAAAGCTCGACAAGTGAGAGCCCCACGATATTAGGATCGTCAGAAATTGTCCCGTTTCGAAATCTGCTCTTCTTTGCTTCTCCGGAATCAAAACGACGCTTTTCATCATATGTGACAACTCGGCGTTTTTGGTCACATATGATGAAAAGTGGGTTCTGTGCGCTAACCGAATACGATCAGGACAATGAATTACTGTCGTCGACCCCACCAGTTCCCCCCCCCCCCGCAGGCACTCCCCAAAGCTGAAATCTGAAAAAGATGATGGTAATAGTGGGGTGAGGGACGTTCTGCCTGAAAACGGCACGGGCAAAGGCGCGGGACAGTGCCGGCGGAGACAATTAGCGTCGACTCGCGCAGTGACACCCGCCGCTTCGCACTCAGCCAGACAGCCCTCGCCGCGGAGGCGATGCTGGCCCGGCTGAGCACGGGAGCGTGTAGCTCGAACAGATTTGGTCTGATTGCAATCGATAGAGAGATAGGAGGCCCAGACGGCTTGAATTGACAGTCCGAAAATTGGGATTGATGTGAACCCTACCATCTCCTAGATTAGAATTTTGAGCTCTATCGAATGAGCCAGAAAAGAATCTGGCCTCAATATCCCTTAAACAATTTCTTTAAAGGGCTGTTTAACTTTCGCTAAATATCAGTTTCTATTTATATCAGAATTAATTACGAGGCATGCTTCAAGGCTACTGATGTGAACTCTTCCATCTCCTGCATTACATCCTGTCTAAATAACTCTTGAGGCGACTTTTTAGGTGTTGTTTATTTTCGTTAAATAGCAGTTTTTATTTGTACCAGGATTAATTGCGAGGCGTGCTTCCATACTACTGATGTAAACCATACCATCTCCTGTACTAGAATTTCGAGCTCTATCGAATGATCCAGAAAAGAACACTGCCTCAACAACCCTTAAAGCGATTTTTTCAGGCGTTGTTTATTTTTCGCTAAATATCGGTTTTTATTCACATATATCAGGACAAATGCGAGACTTGCTTCCAGGCTAAAATTGCACGGGAATTCCAATTAGATAGACGAGAGATCTTTTAACAGAAGTTTAAAGCATTAGTTTCAATATTACATCTCTTTAGCATTTCATAACTGATTTCTCTCTGGATCTTTATAACGCAGACACCATATCGAGACTAAGACTGGATAGGTGGTTCATGAAATCTAATGTTCACCGAGAATAAATTTCATCACACAATGCTTCAAGTTGCTCGTCCAGTCGTTTGTGACCTCTAGCAGTTTTTTGGCCTCTCGTTCCACAGGCAATGTACCTGCATAGCCAATGTCTCCTCCACCAATTAACGAGTTAAGAAACACTGGTGAAATGCTTTGAAAAAACTGGAGTACTTCGGTGTTCCTAGGAGGTCTACCTGTTATCGAGTCGAACTCGTCGGGCAATTTCAGAATGTGAACATGTTCTACGCACTGAAGGATCATAATGTCGTTTTCAAGAAGGTTGAGCACTTGGGGTGCTCTTAGGAGGTCTCGTCTATCTAACTATATATTTCTTGCACAATTTCAGCTTGCAAGCATGCCTCGCAATTAATTCTGATATAAATAAAAACTGATATTTAACGAAAACAAACAACGCCTAAAAGCCGCCTTAAGGAATTTTTAGACAGGATAATTTATAGCTCATTTGATAGAGATCGAAATTCTAGTAAAGGAGATGGTAGAGTTCACATCAGTAGTAGCCTGGAAGCATGCCTCGGGCTTGATCCGTTTAGACACCAAGTGAATTTTGGGGAAATTCCGACGCGTTCGCTACACGTTTGGAACACGTCATTGAACGCAAACACTATTACGTCAGCTATTCTGGACTGGTAATTCACGTCCTCCACACGTCTTTACACGTAAACTTCAAGAAGTCAGTAGCGGGGGATGCAACCCAGGGCCCGGATTAATCAACGCGCATACCCATGGGTATGCTGAGTATAGGGGGTAGAAATACCCACGATGTGGACATACCCACGATTCATGATAAACGTTACTCGCTAAGTCGTGGGGATATCAGTGGCTAGAGAAAACCCGCCGATCATTGCAGATACATCCGTATATCCGCGACCTGGTTGGTGGTGGCTCTCAAACGATTTCGCGACATAGCGAAACGCAATGAATTGGCAGCAACATGTAGAAATAATAAACTACGCCAACCTGGTTGCTCAGACAGACCCAGTTTCCGAGTTCCTAGTCGAGAGAGAATAACCTAAAGAGGACCATTTTCGGTGCAAATCTAATCAGGAGGATCGTCTTATTAGATCTGCACCGAGAACATAATTTTCAAGCTTCTGAAAAAATGACATCAGCAGAAATAAAAGAAATAGGCCACGACGCCATCAATCAACGTTTTCGGCCCAATGTGCTGGAGGTCTTAATGATTTGCAAACTTACTGACCTAGCTCACAGGTGTTATGCATATATTCTCAGGTTTTCTGTGTCATTTATTCTGATTTCGTTAGCGCAGTTGTTTTCTGAGGAGCGATGAGTTCAACATACTTGGGTTGACCATGTAGGACAGCCCTTCTCAACGTTTTGCGTTGAAGGAAACTTGAAATTTTATGCAGCATTAGTGTGTTCTACACCGGGCTATTTCTGATGGACATGCACGTGCCTTCCTACCAAGGCTAGCATCCACTGAGTCCATGATGACCCTCCGAGCCTATTTGCCCCCAAATCCGCCGCGAACCCGTGATGCGGCCTTTGCCGGTCGTAGTCCAACGGGAAATGGCTTTCCGTGGTACTTATCAGCTGGCAAACGTCACTAATGAGTTGGAATTTACGTGTAAGGACCGCAAAAGACGTGTATTGCACCAGTGCTGCATAACTGCAATGACGTGTGAGACACGTCGAGCATGAATGAGAGACAACTCCCCAGAGTGGACTTGGTGTCTAAAGGGATTTAGCCCATGCCTCGTAGTTAATTCTGATAATTCTTATATGAATAAAAACTGATATTGAAATTAGCTGCGCCTGAAAAAAAATTGCTGTAAGGGTTATTGAGACAAGATTCTTTCCTGGCTCATTCGATATAGCTTGAAATTCTGATATAGAAAATGGTAGGGTTCAGATCAGTCCCATATTCTGGACTGTCAATTCAAGCCGTCTGGGCCTCCTATCTCTCTATCGATTGCAATCAGACCAAATCTGGTCGAGCTACACGCTCCCGTGCTCAGCCGGGCCAGCATCGCCTCCGCGGCGAGGGCTGTCTGGCTGAGTGCGAAGCGGCGGGTGTCACTGCGCAAGTCGACGCTAATTGTCTCCGCAGGCACTGTCCCGCGCCTTTGCCCGCGCCGCTTTCAGGCAGAACGTCCCCCTCCCGTAATAGTGTGGTATTCGGCGGATAGCATGATTCACTACAACTTTCTTGTAGGGGTCAATCCATCCCAGCCGAGTGCTGCTCTAACGAAATCGACGAGGTGTACCAAAAAATTGCGTGAGATGCAGCCGGCACTGGTCAGCAGACAAAGTTCCATTCTTCCGCACTTTCCGAACTTCCTTGCTGGTGTGGTAGAATCTTCGTAAATCAAGTCACCTTTCTAGAATTTGTCGCAACTCAATCACCCAATTTTTTCGCTGGCAGAACTAGCCAACTAGTATCGCGCTGAAGAAAGATGCTGACTAGAGTGGTGTTTATTTCAATTGAATCCGGTGAGCACTTGAAGTGGAACAGGGAAAGCTGCCAGAACTTTCCGGCCATCCTAATGAAAAAGCATTTGTATCCTAAGGTGCGTAGGTGTTCTATTTTTGGTCGATTGCTGCCGAAAATCGACCAAAGGTCGAGTCCACTAATCATATCGAAAAGCGCAGCGATATCCTTGGTTTTTGTTAGGTAATGTTCAGTTCTTGAAGTTTGAAGGGGTATAATTTCATTTTCTGACTGGTCTCGTTCTAATGGAAAATCGTTTCTGTGACAAGTCAGTCCTTCGCATACGATCGGCGAAATCAGTGGACGCAGATGCCACCACTTGAGCAGTGACAACTCGAAGAGTTTAGGATTCTCTAAAAAACTAATAAGGCATCGAAAACTAGAAGAAGTAGATTCCATCTCCAAAGAAGCAGTTTCTAAAAGTGGCACCTTCGATATGATTAGGAGAGATTCGGTTTTTGCTACCTTTTTACACCAAGTAGTACAAAACCAAGACCTCTGGTCATAGGAGGATCGTACCTGAAAAACATGATTTTTCACTGCATGTTGTGCAGCATTTCTAATTATATGAGGCAAAATTCCACTTATATAGTTTGTTTCCTTTATGAAGAAAACTATTCTATTTTTCCAAAAACGTTGATTTTGAACACGACCCCCTAATCATAACGAAGATCGGAGCTGAGGGGGTTGTTTCGTACTGTATAATATTCAAAGTTCGAAATTCTGTAGAGTATAGCTGCATTTACTAAGGTTTACGTGTTCAGAAAAGATGACAAGTCAATCCTTCGGCTGCGATTCCATGGTCGACTCGAAGAGCGCTTCAAAACTCTATAGGGAGAGCACTTAAGTAACCTTTGTCGTTTAACACTCGGTTTGTAGGGTACAATTTCAGGTCAAGATGTCGCTCCTTCAGGAAGAAAGGCGTGCCATATCCACGATATCCTCGAAAAGAACAGAACAGGAACAATCAGCATTCAAAAATCTATAAGATTCGCATCACATCCACTACGTGCTCCTTTATGCGAACGAAGCTGCGAGCGAATCTCCACAATGTCGAAGCCACAAGAAAGAGTAAGTTGTTAGGGGAGACGAACTCACCTGAAAAGCTGAAAACTCCGGGGAACATAATCCTTTAAAAAAACAGAGAGAGCGCGACCCCCCTTCGATTGCCGAACCTCAAGCTTGATCCTGTCGGGGATGCAGATTACGCCATTACTATTGGGTATCCTTGTGATGACCAACGGTCTCGACCGTAACATCGAGATAAGCCTGCCGCTAATGTCAGTATGAAACCGATTAAGCTGGAAGAAGCTGTTTTCGTATTTCTCATGCTTCTTATATTCAAACTGCTGGTTCGAATTCCGTTCGGTGGAAGGGTTTCGATTGCAGCCAAACACCGTTCTTTACTCATTGCCTTCAAGAACGAACTAGCGGTCCGGAATCCTCACTCTCAAAGGATTGGAATCGACATTAATAATCAGCCGCGGTGCTGCGTAGCGCATTCAACTTGCATTATTTTAGTGCGCGTATTTAATCTAAAAATAGATTCTTACGGCTATATAGCTGATATACAACTGAATGCTTAATGTTTTCTTCTGAAAGAGCCTTGCTTTCAATAAGTACCGATGTCCTTAAGTGACAAACAACGATTGTGATAGATAGTAGGGGCCAGGGGCGTGCGTAAATGAAATCTGAGATTCAGTAAATCGTAAACCGTAAATCGTAAAAGTCAGCTGACACGTAGTGCAGTACAACTAAATCTCCAGAGGCTTTTTCTGCTAATATTATTCAGATGTGATTCAATATTTAGTTATTTGTAGTGTAATTTCTATTACCCTTTTCCACGTCCTCTTGCTAGAAAGACATCCTTCAAATCAAATCCTTCAAGAAAGTCGAGCAAACCGTAGATCCAAAAACTTTACTTCAGCTTGTGCATGGTATTCCAACAAAGAGCCTTCATCGTTTGAATAGTCACACCAATTCTTAGGTTGCGTTTCATACTATGTAATATTGCGCTAAGCGCTGAGTCATACTATCGATCGGCGCTGCCGCAGAAATTAGTCATAAAATAAGGGAAAATCGGGGTGCGGGGGAAGGGAATGGGGGAAAATTAGGCACGAAAATAGCGAAAAATACCCAGACGTCTTCTACCTGTCTGGAAACTTCAGCCCTGGCGCAATCGAGGTTGCTGAACACGAATCTGAAGTTCAGTTCTGAAGTATCGATCACATCAATCAATACTGATCAAGCCATCGATTTTTTGTGGATGTCGTCCAGGCGGTCTGAAACTTTAGCCCTGGGGTAGTCGAGGTCGCTCAACACGAATCTGAAGTTCGTTTTTTAAGCATCGATCGCCGTCAATCGGTACTGACCAAATTACGGGGCGCGGAATATACCCAGTCGTCTTCTACGTGCCAGGGGATTAAGAAGACGTGCGGAACAGGGGTGCACATTTAACGGTTAACGATTTAACGAATTTAACGAATTAACGGCATTTTTTGTTAAAATCCTGCTTAACAACTTAACGGAAATTTTTAGAAATTTAACAGAATTTTTAACGGACTTTTTTCTCAGTGAGTTTATCACCCCTAGTCGTCACTAACGCTGTAGAGCTCCTCCCTATTAATACTGTTCCTAAAAAACTATTGAAATCAGCAAGAATATTTTAATGTTTTCATGAAAATGTTTTGAATTTTTGAATTTTTTAAATGCATTTCGGGGGCGCGTGTAGCGCAGTCATAGGAGATGCCGGCTGTCGCGTGCCCCGATACCAGGTTCCTGGTTCGGATTTCCCGGTCAGGCCAACCAAGCCTTACATCCCTCCGGGGTTGGTGAATTGGTACCAGACTTGCCTCTTGTTCATCGGCTGGCCGCCGCAAGTCGTGGTATGACCAAATACGCATTCAAGTCGCCTCCATGACATCCCGTAGAAGTAGAATACGCGGCGGGGATAGTGATTGAGCAATGCTAATGCCGCCCTTTTTCCTTCTATCCTTTGATGCATTTTGGAGCTAGAAGTTTCTTTGCCGAGCCCCCAAGCCGCCAACCATAAAGATACTGGTTTAACCCCCTCGAAGTTCAGATTCGTGTTGAGCGACCTCGACTACCCCAGGGCTAAAGTTAAAATATGCTTATCCTCATCTGGCGTTGCTTATCTCAGAATGATTTTGCCCGGCACCTGGAACAGTCCTGACGGAGAGAATGCTCTCGCTCGCTGGACGTATTTTAAACGACTTAAGAAAACGCTAATAACAAAAATTGGGAAAGCTACTTTTTCTGAACATTAACACGTTGACGACGTAGCACACCTTTTCGGCAGTGTAGGACCGTGTGACACGACATCGCGTCACGGTCTCGATGTTGCAAAAAATGTATTAGTCTCACACACCCGGCACTCGAAAATCGTGCTTTCGACAACGTGTTCACATTCCACTGATAGGCTTTTAATTGTATCTTTATCAAATCTTTCTGTAATTAATGGGGTGATGCCCGCATCGAGATTGTATATGCTCGTAGAACAGTCACTCAAAACGGTCTCGCAAAAAACTAAGAAGGGGACTCCAGGTTTTGCCTAATCGCACATTTTAAGATTCCTTGTCGGTGATCATCTTGCATGATTCCATACCTCTCTTGTTCAACACCCTGTAGATAATTTGTTGCTGTAGACCTATTTATTTTTCTGTGCTTGATGATGATGAATTGTTTATTTTACATTACAAAGTTGCACTCCATTCTTTGAACTTCAACTGTTGACCTCTTGACGTTGAAACTTTAATGGCTTTCCTTTATTTTTCAATTAAAAGAATGTTTTGCAGCTATTTTTACTTCTTAACCAAATTTAACGATTTACCGGAAATTAAACGAAAATTTTCCGTTAAAAATTTCGTTAAAAATTTAACGCACAGAATTTTGTGTGCACTCCTGGTGCGGAACACGTCGCATGACGTGCCTGGGACTCAGAAGACGAGCCAGACGTCTTCAACGTGTTTGGGGATTCAGGTAGACGTGTGACGAAAACGTCGTGAAATGTGTCTGGGGATTCAGAAGGCGTGCCGAAGACGTCGTGCGCTAAGGGGGATCATTGAGGGGACAGGTACCAGTAATGGGGGACCGTTTCACTATGGAAGGACCAGTAGTGAGGAATCAATAGATCGCCCTATCATAGTATATACTGTACATACTGTGAACCTTTTTGTACTCCTAGGTAGGGAAAATGCTATACAAGTAGATCAGATAGCTTGATGTGATTGTCCTTACAAGGAAAAGTTCCCAACTCAAGGTGAGCTTTTGCGATGCTATTTTGTCAAGATGTAGGGCCCTGTGAGCGGAGTCCAGAACCACAGTTAGTGTTTGCTGAGCACTTTTTTGAAGACCTGAAAAAGAGGTCTGAAGGCGTGCGCGCAACTATCGCCAACCCCTTCTACATCCAATGAGATGCGCCTCGGCGGCGCAGTTGGTGGGACCGCCGCCTCATAGGAGCATACCGGCAGGGTTTTCAGTTGGAGTCCGCGTGTTGCTGATATTCTTGCACTCATTAGTTTGTTATTATAACGCTTTCTCATAATCATCGAAGTCAATTTTAGACCATCAATGCTTAAAACGAACCAAGGCTGTCTATTTGCGCCTTCATATGTGTTTTTCAACAATGTCTATCTGCACTATATCACATCTCTAGGAATAAAAAGTCCTGTCTTGCTCTTCCCTTTAAGTCAACAGCTATGGTAGAAATCTATGAAACAAGGAAAACACAAGCGCTTAACACACTAATAGCATCATACAAAAGCCAGTGAGGAACAATGGTCTCCCTGACAAGGAATGACCACTTCTTCTTCGTTGATCGCATAATCTGTGGGTGCGAGGAAAGATCCTTGGTGAATGCCGACGTCTCCCGCTGCCACTCGTGCGTATGACAGACACGGCCGAAACACCGGAGCGCAGAACTGTCGGCAGGTCCGGCTTATAATCTGCAATCAAAAGAAAAGTCACGGGTGGTACCCAGTTATGTTTAATACTGTTACCTACTTTCAATATACCATCTCGGCAGCCTGTAACGTATTTTGGCAAGGTGACCGTGCACCCGACTTAAATAAGCGCTTAAATAAGCGGCAGAAATATCTCCAAATATGGCGTCCAGGAGAAGTCCTTTTACGTCGTCCGCAACCGTAATCTCTCTCCCTGTCGGGAAGTGAACTCAGCGTGAAGGTGGAAAGTAATCGGCCGACAAAACGTTAAGGTGAGAACGACATTTTTAGCACACTTAAGCACCGATATGGCTTGTGTTCATAGTATTCAACCGTAATTGTGTACATTTACGGTATTATTTATTTATTTATTTATTTATTTATTTATGTGCTACGCCACTGAGGGGCGTGCTGAGGATTTTAACAATAAAAGACAAGATTAGTAAGGACAGAGTAGTGGGCGAAAAAAAAACTTAGCAAGAAAAACTAACAATACCAAATACTGGTTAATGGCAATACAACATTTGAAATGAAAGCAAAGGGCCAACGAAATGCGTTCTGAGTGTTAAGCATTACTCTCAGTCGATCCAACGGTAGGAAAACTATATCTGTATATGGATTCTACAGAAGAAAAAAAACCATTCCAACCAGATCACGCTTAGATGCGACGGGAGTTGCAAAGGGAAAAAGTTTTGGAGCATTCTATTATATCACGGAAAACACGCAGCAGTAATATGAGCCAAATCGCTATCTATAGGAAGGAGGACACCAGCCGGAGTAACTGTAAACGGACAATGTATTTCGCGGTGTAGTTTGTGATCCCGGTCTCCCAGGACACGCACCACCGGGCGGACTCCGTATCTCAGGAGTCTCATTATACTGGTACGCACCCAGTGGCGGCCCGGAGACACAAAACGTTCAATAAGTAAGACGAGGCATGCTGGATAGGAAAAAGTAAAAGTGGGAAACTGGGAACAGCACGGAGTGTCCTATATGAAGAGATCAACTGCATACGCAAATTCAACCTGCTTGAAAGGAAGTTGCATGCATGATGCCCGCTAAAGACGATAACCCCTTGCAACTCATCAATCACAACTCTGCGCAACTCAGGTTAACTTTGATTGTCTCAGAAGACTGAAGGAGTATATGCTAACTCCACTCAAAAGTCGCCTCATGCTAAAACACTTGATCGGAAACTCAAACAGTGACATAAATCACAATATCTCTACTTTTCGACAACGCACGAAAGAGAAAAAAATCAGCAGATAAGCTTTCGTCAAGAAAAGTCAAGTGGATGAGCGAAAGTGCAAATATGAGACCATAATAACTCTCCTACTTCACTAGAATAGACAGAAGCAATTGTAATAACAAAAAAAAACATGTAGCAAGCTTCGCTGAAACGCAGTTCAGACCGAGACCCATCAGGTAGATGAAAACGCAAGTGGCAACTGTGATCTCATTGGCGGATGGAGAACGGCCAGCCACGTACCCGCTTCGATCAGAAGTCTGGAATACCAAGAACTTGGAGCAGATTGATTTTCTTCAATTTAGTTCTGAATACGGATATGTTCGGGGCTTCCAAAAGAGCATCGGGAAGTTTTTGCAGCCATCTAGCTCCCCGAAAAAACAGCGAGTTGAAGACCTTGGTGGATTGATTTCTGGCGAGTCTAGGATTCTCAACTAAAAGCGAAGATGTACGCCCACGGCAAGGTCGGAAACACCAATATTTGCTCGGCCGTAGTTTCAGATCGCCTTTAAGCAACTTGAAGCAAAACACTACATCACTAAACACTCGTCGGTAAAGCAAACTTTTGAGATTGAAATATTTCAACCGATCAGAATAACTAGGAAGGGACAATGGATAGTTCGGGTCAGGTTTGCAGCGATAAAGTAATATTCGCGTAAACGTTTGTTGGACTTTCTCAATTTTCGCCTGAAGCTTCTTTGTATGAGGACTCCAAATCTGGGATCCGTACTCCAGAACAGGAATTACATACGCCTTGTACAGCTTCAGATATATAGAAGGATCGGCACCCTCGAAGTTCCTGAATATCATAAAGACAGCTGCAAACGCCTTTTGAATTGTCCGGTTGATATGAGGTTTTGCATCAAGATTATCATTAATAAGAATTCCAAGATCACGCACCTCCTTCACAATTTTTAGAGCCGTGCCATTATAGTAATATTCAGGATTATCCGGTTTTCCTATGTGCAACACAACAGTTTTATCGAGATTCACAGGAATGTCCCAATCCTTGGCCCAGTCCATCATATTAACAATGGACTGTGCTAAGGCCTGATGAACCAAAACCCTAGTGTTATCATTGTATATACCATACACCTTAATATCGTCGGCGTACATCTGAACTTTAACGTCTGCATGCGTAGCTAAACGTGTGGGAAGGTCTGTGGTATATATTATAAAGAGTAGAGGCGAAAGAACACCTCCCTGAGGAACACCACTTAGGCACGGAAGTCGTGTAGAAAAGGAGTAGCCAACCTTAACGTACATATATCGCTCTGTTAAATATGAACGGATCCATTTCAAAAGAGAATTCTTTAGCCCCAGCGTCTCAAGCTTAAACAACAGCTTATCGTGATTAACTCTGTCAAAGGCCTTCGATAAATCGAAATAAATGACATCGACACTCTTAGCTTCATTTTTAGCTATACTCCAGTCAAAATTGCAGTCTGCCAACTGGGTGATGGTCGACGCTCCTGTTAGGAAACCGTGTTGTTCGCGAGGAATAAGTTGGTTTCTGATCAGCCAAGAAGAAATTTCGTCTCGAATTAGCCTTTCTAGGACTTTGATAGGAGTAGGCGTAATGCTAATTGGCCGGTACGACGAGAGTAAGTGAGGAGGAGCATTAGGCTTCGGAATAGCAGTAACAATCGATTCTTTCCACATAGATGGGACTTCACCGTACATTAACGAGATGTTCAAAATCATCGCCAAGGGCTTATACAGCGCTTGAGCACACCTTCTGAAAATTATCTGTGGGATGCCATCATACGGAATAGACATGGAAGGCTTAAGAGTCTTCAATATCTTCAAAACCTTCCTAGGATCCACTGCCATATCGTTAAACGCATCAGAACCTGTAGAACTTGACATAACATTGGCCAAATTAGAGTTAGAACGGGATGTAAATACCGTACAAAAATACGTAACTAGCGCTTCAGCTTTGTGTTTTTCATCAAAATACTGAATTCCATGCTCATCCTCAAGCACAGGAAGGTCCACTTGAGATCTTAGCTTGCACTTCATCAGTGAGAGAAAACTTTTACTATTGCGGCGTTCACTGGCTCTCTTTTGTTGATATGCCAGAAACTTTCGAAGATGCCGATCCAGTTTATAACAGATCGTTCTGTAGTGGGGGCTGGGAAAGGAGGAACCTTGAAGCTTTACCCGTTGATAAAACAGACGACTCTTCTGAGCTGCCAGGTTTCGAATGTGTCTAGGATATCTAACACCTCTTTTCTGAACAACCTGAACCGGAACGTATTGAGCAAGGTATTTGTAGATAATCCTGCAGAACCTTCTGTAGAGATCATCAATAGTGGTGTACCCATAAAATATATTCCACTCGTCCACAGTCAGAAGTCGTTCAGATAATGCCTTGTAGTCAGCTTTCGTAAAGTTCGGTAAAGGAATTTCTCTAGGGCGTTCAAAGGAAATGTCAATATCAAACGAGATTGAGTTGTGATCCGAGGATGCAAAGGGCGGGCAGACACTGGCATTTTTGACAATATTAGATGCTGTCAAGATGATATCCAGGATAGAATTTCCACGAGTGGGGCTCAGAACATGTTGAGTCATTTCATATGCTTTGAAAAAGTCAACAAGTCTGCGGGAAGCAGGAGTATTGGATTTGAAATTAACCCAGTCAACATCGAGGTTAAAGTCTCCAAGCACAATAAAAGCACAATAAATTATTGATGATATGGTGTGATACGGTAGTGGTACGGATATGCATAGTTGAAAAACTAGCACATATAAAGGCGCATGTAGTCAGCCTTGATTTGCTGTAAGCACTGATGGCCTAAAATGGACTCCTGTGATCATGAGAAAGCTTAATAACAACTAACTAATACGTGCAAAAATAACGACAGCACGCGGACTCGAACAGAAAAACCCACCGGTGGGCTCCTATGAGGCGGCACTCCTACCACCAGCGCCGCTGAGGCACATCTTGATGGGTGTCGTAAGGTTGATATAGTTGCGCGCGCCTTCAGACCTCCTTTTCTGGTCTTCAAAAAAGCGTTCAGCAAAAACTAACTGTGGTTCTGGACTCCGCTCACAGGGCACTACAAATCCTGTCAAAATAGCATCGCAAAAGCTCACCTTGAGTTGGGAACCTTTCCTTGTTAGCTTAAGGCTCGAGCACACTTCGCTGCCTTTGCTACGGCAGCAATGATGAAGGATATCACCGATCTGCTGCCTCTGATATCCTTTATCATTGCTGCCACAGCACAGCGAAGTGTGCTCGAGCCTTTAGTGATACTGCAACATCGCGCTAAGCGCGCAAGCGCGAGGCACGCCGGTAGGCGTGACGGAGCACTTGTTAATCTAGAATTTAGCAGAAGCAACAGCGAGAATATCGCTGTCAAAAATAAAAATGAAAAATCATTTGGCCACTAACGAAAACAGCTTTCTAGACGCCGCTTCCAACCAAGAATGATGTTCGATCGTGGATTTGCCTCACTTCTTTTCGGTAGGATCAGCATAAATCTATAATAAACAAGGCGACTAGACATTATTACCCGGCAGGACGTGGATCTAGAATACTCCTCTCTCCTTCTTTAAGAAACTGCCTCCAATGTCTTTCTGTGGGTTGGAATGGAACGACCTTGAGCAGTAGGCATGCGATGTGCATTGCTAGTTCTCGGCCGGAAACAGCCTCCTAGACAGGAGATTATTTTTGAATGATTTATTGCACTTGTTTCTTCTCTTGAACTCGTCTGATTTCAAACGGCAGCCTTTGCAATGTTAGAGAAATGGAAAAGTTACTGAAGCGAAGAGGGAAGTCTTATTCGAGAAGCCTCTGCTCAGGACAGTGTCCTCTGCCACAGTAACACATTAGAGCATCAAAAAACAACTCTAAAGAGAATTGAGAATGAGCTATACACGGAGACAGTTAGAGTGGGTGCATCTTCATAACTCGATCCACATAAATTTAGACGCCGGTTGGTTGTTGATCAAAGATCAGATTTGTAGAAATTTACGATTTACGACCCAAAATGTCGTAAACCGTAAATGTAAAAAATCGCCAAAAATAACCGTGAGTTCGTAAAATAAAATAGTAAAAGTAAAATCTTAGATCGTAGATCGTAACTACGCACATCCCTGGTAGTTACGATTTATGATTTATGATTTCACGACCAAGCGCATTAAAACACACTCAGTATTTGAAGTTGGAATCCAGAAGCAGAGATTGTCGAACGAAGTAGGCTAGAAACAAAGAATCGGTGCGATTTAAGGAGAACGATGTGAAAATATAAAGGATTTGTCTGGAGGCAGTACATAACCGATTAGAATGAACCTTCTCTTCGAGGCTGCTCTGCTGATCACCATGAAGGAGGTCGAATCGTTTTCTTTCTTACCGTTAGGTTTAAGGCACGCGACTTCAAGTGTGCTTTATGAGCGAGTCGCTCTGTGCAGCTCCGTCAGCCCGGCTTTCCGCTTTCAAAGGTGATGCGTTATTTCTGCAGAAGGAAAGCTGTCGGCGTTATTGCAGGGGATAAGCGATTTCGACGCCTGAGTGCATGTCCGGTCTTCTCCCGCAGCCATTTTTCTCTCGCTGTCAGCCAGCAGCTCCATCTAAGTCCATAGTTCGATCGCTAGCGGCGGTCTGAAGGGAGGGAGCGAAACGGTTGACGTCCATTCTGTTGAGAAGCGGGTGTGAATCAGAGAGTGAAAGTCGCTTCGGAACCCGTCCACTCACTTTGGGTCTCTTGACTCACTTAGTGTTTACATGTCTGTTCATGAGGAACAGCTTCGACACCCACGGCTGCTAGGGCTGGCATCTTCCTCGGTGTCTCCCACCTTTAGTTCGCCTTAGTTCTTAGTAGTCGTTGTTAACTTGTGTAAGAATAAGTCCTCTGTGGCAAGCATCTGTGCGCTTACTAATGGTAAGAACACTCCATGCTTTTCTTCTTCAAAAATAGAATTCACTTTTTTGAAGCACTGTGTTTTAAAAGGGGCTGGAATGAAGCACGGCCAACTGCGGTAAGTGTCTGGGGGATTCGTTATAGGATGTAGGGGCAAAATTTTTGTCAGTAGGTAATTCCACTTACATTTTTTATTTAGTTAATTCCGTTTTGAACTAACATTGAATCTTACCCTCATAAGGGAGAATGAAGAATGTAGGCATTTTATCTGTACGAACAACAGCGGTTACAATAAGCCAGAATGTGTCTGCTGTCCTGTTCCTCAATGTCGGATTGTTTCTCAGTACCTAGTAGAAGCTTCTTTTGTTTATTTTTCGAACAGCTGAATGAGACGTAACAGGGCTGGACAGGGTTCGACCGTTACCCTAGAAAAGAAAAGAGTAGCAAATCTGTATCGTACTTTTCAGAGTTCCAGAGATGACCCCATTTTTACTTACATTCGGACCATACCCTGCGTTAATTCTAGTTCAATTCCAACGGTCGACCCCTGCCCAGCCCTGTTATGTCTCATTCAGCTGTTCGAAAAATAAACAAAAGATGTGCACCTTCTTTAGAGGGTCGCTCACTCGCTCTCGTTTTTAGGTGCATGCTTCAGCAAACTGTTACTGAACCCCTACTAGGTTGAGTAAAATTCCGTACCTAAATGAATTGAGTATGCATGTAGCACAGCTGTGAAAAGCCACTGGTTCTATTGTGCATCCAGAAGCGTTTTGGAGTATTTCCACTATTGTTTCAGTTTCTTACTCTACGATTTCATGGGAGGTTCTGATACCCTTACGTAGTTTTAAATACGTTTGTAGTACTTGAGATGTCTTCCAAAAGTTGAAGAAAATGGGCCACTTCTCGTGACAGCAGAAATGTCCGATTTTCATGTCACCGAGCTTTATGGCGTAGATCTCGAAAGCGCAAAGTCGGAATTAAATCAATGTTGCGTTCGATTAAACAGGACCAGTGACTTAATGGTGTGAAAATTCCCGCCCACCCAACAGGAGGTGCGGGTTCGAGTCCCGCCTGGCGCTAGATTGTTGATCGCAACAAAACATCGTTGTAAGAAAATTCAAGTTTTATGCTATGTATATATCCAAGAGTCAAACGGAAAGTTTCTGGAGTAGTTTGTGTAACGCAGTCTGTGTGACCTTGCTGAGTCAGACCTCGCTATTGATTGGTTTTTTATGATAAACTTATAAGAGAACTATACGAGGTTGCTAGAGTAATTAGGGATTACATAATAGTAGTAAAACTAGTAAATAGGAAAGCTATAAATTTATTAGTAGCAGAAAAGAGAAAAATAAGAGAAGAAAGAGCAGAGCAGCTCTAGAATGAATCCATGAGTTGGTCTCCATGACTTCTGTGCTTCTGTCACGTGACTGCATCGGTTTCAGGCTGCATGCATCGAAGCTACTCGTTCAGAGAATCCTTCACCCAGAGTGTGTCGGAGTTGATCCGTTCGGAAGAGTTGTGCCGCGGAGGCCAGGCCGTGCTTTCCGTTTCCTCTGGAAGTAATTCCTGTTAGCCGACAAATGCGGTTTGCCAGCGTCTCTGCTGATCCATCCTGATGGGCTTCATCGGTCGGGGGTTTTGTGTACGTTGCATACCCGTCTTATGACCAAAGTGGACGATCGAAGCGAGCCAGTTCAGCCGGTTGTCGCCTGCTAATCGCTGCGTCATTTCTGCTAGTCCTAGCGCTATACCTCGTTCTTCTTTCCTCGCAGCGGTTCCTCTCCTTGGGGCTCATTGCTGTAGCTGTGTATCGGAGTGTCAAAATGACTTTATCTTTTCGTAGAAAAATTACTGCACCAATAATTCGTCTGGGTCGGAGAATATCGTGCCCAACGTTACACTCACGTGCATTGTTTTTATTCGTGCTCTGCCAGATCTAAAAGCAAGGGTTAAACAATTAATAGTACCACGCAATTAGCAAGTGTTCTCATTGAGAATGTTTTACACTACTGTTAAGTGAATAGATCGTGCTTCCATACGTGTTTCCTTCTTCATTCTATGAGTAGTGCTTACAATTACAACAGAAGAGAGGCGCGTCTTTCTGTACTTGAACGGTGAAGCTTTGTTCGTAGAGTCAAGTCAATAAGTTCTCCTTAATCGTCGTGGTTTAATACACCATTTCCATGCCAAATTGTACACTACCACCTTCGCCAGTGTGAGCTGATCTTCTTTGAGGTCAAACGGATCATCTTCCAAGTGAGAGCGAGCGTCTTTCAGTAATGCGGGCACTCTCTAGGAAGGTCAAAATGAATTTTTGCTTACGGAAAAAGTTAAAATATCTGTCTTAGAAAATTTAGCATTCAACCACCTCAAAAGGTAGAAGCGCCATGCACTTGTCCAATACGTCGCGATTTTCCTCCTTCTGATAGCAAATTTCTGTTTGCGTGGAGTTACACAATCGTCTACAACAAAGGCAATAGTAGAAGACTCGCACATGCCTTTACTCCATAGTGTCGAGAAAGATGCATTTAAAAATTAATTTACTCAATAGTTGGTACTGTCGTTTAGTTTAAAATCAGCCCTAATTGCCATAGGTTCTAGATTTTTTTGATTTCAAATGCTGTAATTACCAGATTACAAGATTTCAAATGCTGTAATTACCTTTTTGGGGTGTGTGAATTACAAATTTTCTGATCAAGTAACAATACGATTTTCTAGGAACAAAATTCATTTCAACGTTCTCGGAGAGTGTCTGCTTTAATCTAGAGGTCTCAATTTAGAAGATCAGCTATTTGTTTTCAGAAGTGTTTAGCTTACTTATATGGGCACCTAATTTGGCTTGAAAAGTCTCCAGTTTGGTTTGACAATTGTTTAATTAGATGCGGAAATGGCATAAATGAATGCGTAAGAGTGTCAAGCACTTGTCTAGCGCGTCGCGATTTCTATTTGATTGATGAATGTCTTGCACAAGAGTTGATGAATTCTGTCCGAAAAATGCTCGATGTTTTCAAGCCATCTTAACTCCGGGTGCCATACCGAACAGATTTCATGTCGTGACTGCTTGAAAAACTGTATCTCCTATGTTGCACTAGACGCTTTCATCCGGATGATGGTCACTCATGAAACATAGCCATCGCTAAACAAGGCTAGAAATGTACATTTCAGTGTCTTCTTCTGCCAACGAGGTTTTTTAGGTGGAATTTTTATTATGGTATGACGTTGAATGCTGGAATTCTTTGAAAGAGGTGAGGGCGTCGTGAGAGTGGCAAATTCAATTGCTGAGGTTGGGCTATCTTAACATAGAGATGGGTATAAATGGAAGGTTGTCGCTTTAAGCAGTGCTTTGAAAGTCAGAGGAATGAGTTGCGTTACAAATCCAAAGAGACCTCTATACCGTACCTGTTTCATAGCAGAGTTGCTCTTAATATTAGACGGCCGTCTATAGGCACAATATACGTGTAGAAATCTAGCCTGAGTCTTTGCATTTCACATGCTCTTTGGCAAAGCCTATTCTCAAGGCTGGCATTGCGCTGCCTTCAGTTTAATTCCCTAATTTTCTTCGAAGGTCTTCCCACCATATGGTAGTGTAGCATCATGACTCTGGCCTTGTTATCGCCAAAAGATGCTTCAGAGCTCGAGGTCAGATCGTGGCCTGTAATGATCAGGGGTCAGCATAAATTCATGTGATTGATCTTCTGAAGATGCAGTAGAGGAAAACACATCTTCCTAATTAGGTGTATTCGCCGTTTTGTTTTGCATTGCTGTCCACATTCCGAAAGAAAAAATGTGTTCTCAACGAACCTTGTTTTCCGCAGATGCATCAGTGTGGTCCAAACGAGCGACAGGCTTTAATAAAGGATAAGGATAAAGGACGGCGTTACTCAATCCCTTCTGGGATGCGCCAGCGCATTCTACTTCTACGGGATGTCGTGGAGGCGACATGAATGCGTATTTGGCCATACAATGACTTGCGGTGGCCAGCCGATGAACAAGTCAGCGCTTTATCCTTCCCGGACAAGTCTGGTACCAATTCACCGACCCCGGAGGGATGGAAGGCTTGGTTGGCCTGGGCGGAAAATCTGAACGAGGAACCTGGTATCGGGTGCACGCGACAGTCGCGCCTCCTCCGACTGCGCCACACGCGCCCGAGGCTTTAATAACGGCGCTAGAATTAAAAGGTTTTTGCAAGGATGGCTTTTCGAAGCCAAATGGAAGTCGGCAAAATATAACAGCTTTTCATTGATTCAGCGAGCACTAAATTTTAAACTTCTGCAGTCGATGAATTGTCAAACACAGGCTTCATCAAATGCATTGTTTCCAAATTATTCTCCGGCTAAAAATTTCAGGTAATTCTTGACTAACTTGATGACTTTCCCAGCTCATCTTCACAAAAAATATAAAAATCTTTGTGATTTATTATAGATGGTTGAGCATAAGCATCAACATTTGCCATTATTTTTTGGTCCCTTGTGTTTGGGACTGTAACCAATCTTGTAGGCTCTGCTCTTTCGACTATCAATTGGGATCGTACAGAGAAATGTCGAGCCGGTTCAGCTCAGTCCAGACTGTCTCATCACAGTATCATTGGAACCATAGAAAATCCTACAGACAGAACTACAAAACAGCAATCAACAGCTGGAAGAAAGCCTCAGTCGTCGGACCCGCGTAAATAAGAAATCAATGTTATAAGCAGTACAGTGAGCAAGTTCAAAAAGAGAGGTCTAAAGATTGACAATAATCTGTTTTTGATAGGCATTTTTAGTGTTTTTAGTGTTTCTTATTTCGATTTGATTTGTGAAATGTTTTACGGTTGGTCTTAATGGAAATAAATACTATATAAACTTTAAAAAGTGTACAGTAGTGATAAAGGAAATTTGAATCGAGGATCTAAATCATATCGGACCTCAACACAGTCCAGTCAACTGTACATTGACATAATAGGCATATTCATGTATTATTGCAGAATTATTCATGTATTATCGTGGTTTTTATTGCAGAATGGTTGGATGCCAGTGAAGCCGTGCACGTGCAATGGTGAGCTCAGTCGCAGACAATCAGAAAAAGGGCTTTAAAGTGAAATTCTCAGTGGAGTGTTGAAGGACGTGGGGCAATACTATAGCTCCACCAGCACCTTGCTGAATCTAAATCTGCTCTAGAGTGTGGTGGTTGCGCCATGGCCCGCTCAGGCGGTTCCGAGGGAAAGGGCGATGCAGCGATGAGTGGGAATCAGTGCCTCCAGTTTCAGTTGATTACCTAAACTAGCACTGCACCAAGTGCTTCCCCATCGGAGAAGGCTGTTGGAGTGGTATGCGAGGTATCTCCGAATTTGACCCGTCAATTTCTTGTAATTTTCTCAACGACAAGCAGCGTTCACCAGTCTCCAGCTCTCCAAGGTCTCCAAGGCGATGGCATTTAGTTCCACGCCTGTACTATGCTGGCTCGTCTCAAATCAGATCGAAATTTTTGGTATTTTCATGATAACGAAAATGAATTGCGGTTACAAGTACCTGGCAACTGCAGTCCATTCTCATTATCTAGTGCTCATGTGGTGTAGCCGTTGGGGCGTATCCTCTGCTATTAGAATATTTATTAGTATGAACATATATTTTTATTATGATAAATTACAAAGGTCAACAAACAGCGTTATTTAATCTCTTTCGGGATTCGCCACCTATTCTACGTCTACGGGATGTCGTGGAGCCAGGCGTATTTGGCCAATGACTTGCGGTGGCCTGCCGATGAACAGTTCAGCGCACTACCCTTCCCAGACAAGTCTGGTACCAATTCACCGACCCCAGAGGGATGGCAGGCTTGGATGGCCTGGAGGGAAATTCGAATTAGGGACCTAGAATTGGGTGCCCGAGCCAGCCGGCACGTCTTCCGACTGCGCTACACGCACCCAATGTTTTTTCGCTTACGTTTGTTTTATGTTTTATTAGCATTTCTATAATATTTCCTCATTGATCTTCAGTTTTCTAATTCTGGTGTATGGGATATATAAGACTGAATTGGCAGAGCGCCGATTGGAGGACGTTTGACAACTGCCTTCCATTTCCTCCAATAATGATATTTTTCTGGCTGTCTGTTTTCTAGTTTTCGGTTCAACCCCTCTCCAACGTTGCCGTCAATCCGTTGCCCGGTCACTAAAGCTTCACTACAGTTCAGTCCGAAATTCTGTATGAGACGGTTTGAGAATTTCAGCGTCGAGTGAGGAATACTGAACGGGAATTCCTTGATCAGCGTTCAGGATGTCGAACGCTGCGCTGAGAGCCGCCGTGCGTTCGCTGCCTAGCAAGCATCACATGCTCTATACCAAGAAGCACATGGAAATTCGACGAGAACTACGAAAGGCGAGTTTGAACTGCCTAGTCAAGAAAGGGCTTCAAGAAATTACGCAGAAGGTTTCCACCCCGATCGAAATGCGCCTGAAAACACAAGTTACGCATTCTGTGACAAGACTTCCTGTGTTCAAGAATTCGCGTTTAGGGCTCCTGGAATCGTTTATGAAACGAACCTAAGAAAGGAAATTAGGGAAAGGTCTATGCAGTTAGGCGAATGCTTATTGCAGCAAAAGAACGGCATCGTGCTCGCTATTTTATGTTAGTCAATATGTTGTTAGATACAAAAACCATCTAGAACAATGAAAACCTGCAAACGGAATGTGATTTCGAGACCTGCAAGGTTTTTTAACGGAAACAATACACTTTGTTGTGCTCACTAAGTAATCAACACGCATAATCTTAACCCTAATAAAAGCCCTTCTGGGACCGGATTCATCAACGACAAACCCACGGGTATAGATGGTAGAGATACCCATGATGAAGCCTAAGTCTCTGAGCCTTACCTTGTCTCTATCTGACTCTTATCTCTATCCCTTATACCCCGCATGCCCACAGGTTTAATTGTTAATGAATCCGGCCCCTGCGTAACTTCAAGTTTCCAAAGCCCTGAAGGAAGGGGCACGCAATCGGCAATTCAAAATTTGAATTTTTGTTTCTGGCACATGCCACATAGCTCGCTAGGACTGTGCTTGCCAACTGAACCCTCCTATTTAGCTGATTGACCGTTCGATCAACCCCCATGTGCAGAAATGGGAAGAGGCCGGAAGATTCCCTGCACACACGGTCTTCAAGAAGCTCGGTGATCTCGGCGTGTTGGCTGTCAATAAGCCGGAAGGTGAGAAAAGGTTTCCTAGTTCTGTTTCGGTTTCTAGGCAGTGGAATGTCCAAAATGGTGTAGATGCTTGAAGACGTCCTTGCCGCTTAGAACATTAGACGCAAAACTCTGCCCCTTAAACGCTCATCAGAAGTTTTGCTCTTTATTCGTTTGGAGTCTGATCGCTAGAGAGTGACACAACGTGAGAGGCGATAATTAGCCTCGTTTTTTCATTTTTGAAGAGAATCTGAATGAGCTAGCTCGCATTCGTTACAGCGTTTGGTGGGCTTGGCCTCGACTTCTCTTACACGATAGCCATCGCAGAAGAGCTGGGATCCATTGATTGTGCGGCGATTCCGATGGCAGTCTGCGTCCAGGTTCTGATACCTTACCCGCTCTTTCCATCGAGTTCGCATATGGTGTTTCAGACAAGCATGGCTACTCCCGCACTTGCCGAGTTCGGCTCCGACTCGCTTCGACAAGAGTTTCTGGCTCCGACGGTGGCCGGTGATCTCGTCTCCTGCATAGCCGTCAGCGAACCCGAGGCCGGAAGCGATGTGGCAGGTACTCTACACCTAATCGGCGTATTCTGAGCGGAGTCCTTTGAATTCCACTGCCAGCAATTCGAACAACGGCAGTTCGCAGCGGCTCGGATCTCGTCATCAACGGCCACAAGATGTGGATCACCAGCGGCGAGCAGGTGGGTGAGCACTCATGCTGCGGACCTCGGGCCCTTTTCAGAGACGCGATTTTAGGCGGATTGGGCCTGTGTCCTCGTGAACACGAACAACGATCCTTCACCCCACAGGAATAAAAGCCTCGTATGTGTTCGACTAAACGAGCCAGGTAGGGCTTTGGTCCGATGTTTTTTATAGAGCCATTCGCTTCCCTTCGGACTCCCTTCAGTCGCCACAGTGCTCGCAAAATCTCCTTTTTTGTGCAGTTGCGATGTTCGCATCTATACAGAATACACCTAAAAGTTCCCTGGTATTGGCGCAATGCTTCTGTGGCGCTGTTATGGTGGAGCAAGTTCTTATTTAAGATTCAGCTTGACACTTGTGGGAATCGTTGAAACTGCCAGAGTTGGATGGAGACTGCAGTTCTGATTTGTTTTTCCTTGCCGGAATGAGTGTCTAGTCTTAGGCTTCGAATTTGTCTCAGGCTTTTTAGAACGACGAAGTTGTTGAAACGTCAGATCGAAATAAAGTTGTTCCACTATACAGTCTTGCGGTACATTAAGACATTTCCGACAAAATGCCTAGGTATTGACAGTCGGACGTAGAGAATTAGTGTATCTAGTTCTTTTTAACTCGCTTGTACAGGAGTTTTCTACATCAACCTTTCACGAAACAGCTTGCAAAAAACCTGACGAGATTGCATTAAACGAGGAATGCGTCCTTCACTGTCTTGGCAAGTTTCCGGTGAATGAATAAAGAAGAAGCATACCGTGACAATTAACTGTCACGGTAGGCTTTCTTCCAGAACGAACGCTATTTGATATACATATTCCGTGGAGTGCATTAGCATATAAGAACGCTACGCAAGAGCGCCTGGGTCTCGGCATTCCAGGAGACGTCGAAATTTTATGCAATTCGCTGCTTTAAGCAAAATCGTAAACTGTCTCGAAACTAGCAATTTTTTCAATGGGCAATTCCAGGAGTGCATCGGTCAGCAAGACTGAAGAAGCTTGGCATGCATTCTTCAGACACAGCTGAGATTTACTTCGACAATGTTCGGGTGAGTAACCTGCACCGCCTTTGTTTCAAATGCCTACATATCTTCACAGACGTCCACCCTGGTCCGTATTGCTGACAACAGCACATCTTTGTTCTTGTTCGTCTCGTTATCTTGCCTCTAACTCGCTGCAGGCGTTCCAACATCCTGAGGTTCTCCTTATATTTGGCGAAGCTATGCGCTTCCAAAATATGTCGCTAGGGCGTGAAGATGGAAGTCTCTTTCTACATCAGAATGCGAAATCCTACTTCACGACTGGGACATCGCGCACTTCCAAAGGCATTCCCCGGTGGCTCTCGTCGCCTCCAGTTACGACAAAACCCTTGCAAAAAGTTGATGGCCATCCGATGAAGAGGTCTCCTGTCTTCTCCTTCTCCGCAAGTCTTGTGCCAATTCACCGATCCCGGAAGGATGGATGTCTTGGTTGGCAAAGGCGGCAAACCCGAACTATGAGGTTGAGTCATAAATTTTGCATCATTTCTGTTTTTTTTTCTGGAATTGAAAGCAAACCCACAGAAGTATTATAGTCTGTTTGAGAGCTTATTTCCTGGCGACCATTTTAAGTTATGAATCGTTAATTTTCCTTGCGTTCTTGGAACGTTTTATTCATTGGAACAATGACCACTCAAAGTGAAAAAGTGTGTGATTTCATTTTCAATTAGTTCAAACTCGGCAGCAACGCAGCGAAGACGGCCAAACACATTTAGGTGATTGCTGGCAGGTTCACTCCTAACCGAATAAATTATTGGAGGTGGTATCAGAAGTTTCTCTCCATCCAGAAAGGCAACAAAGTCAAACCACTCCCAGGAAGATCAACTGCTGTAAACAAAAGGCGCCTGCGCAAATCCATCAAGTCGAATTCTTCTCAAACCACACCACGACTGCCCCTCAGAGTACCACCACTAGTCGGCTGCAGTAGAACGGAAGATCGCCGAAATCGCCTTCGTCAGTGTCTCATGCTTTGATGGAAATCCAAGTAAATTGCAGTGGTTCCGACTGCCGAGAGCTCCGGCACCGGTACAAGCGAGGAGGCCTGGATCGATCCCTTGCCACCGATGAAAAGGAGATGCTTCTTTGCAACTGCAAAGCTGGAAAGTAATAGCTGAAACGCAACGAGCTGGTGGTTTCGAGGTCAAAACCGGAGCTCACCCGAAAGAAGTTCCTGCTGTGCGTTTGGTGGATGCGAAGTGGTCCAGGGCCCCGGGAGCTGCTCCACGTAGTTAGGCCATCTTCGACGCTCGCTTTGCCAACAACTCGTCAGCAAATATTAGTGGAGAAAGAAGTCGATACAAGGCAAAGTTTCATTCACCAGAACAACAGCTGACCGCTTACGGCACTTCAAACGCTGGACAAAATCTAGGCATTGGGCTGGACCAAAATCAAGCAACCACCCTATACCACGGACATTGCGCCGTCTGACTACCATCTGCTTCGGTAGATGGATCACTCGTCTATGGTAGGCGCTTCGCCGAAGTCGATGAGGTCACGTCAGTGGTGCACGACTTCATCAGGTCGAAACCGACCAAATTCTATGGAAATGTAACCCACTCAGTTCATGAAAAGCGGAAGAAACTCATTAAGAATAACGTCAATTTCTTCGTTAAAGTCAGTCATTTTTCTTTTGTGATATAATCTTATTTTTGCTGGAAGGCAAATTTCGTTGCAAAACTTAAGTCTCAACCTAATAGGAACCTCGATTTATTACGGACTGTGTTACCACGGCACCGCTGTTAATGCTGCGTGCAAGTCTATTATTTCGTTGCTGACAGAAAGCCACGTAATCCCGAAAGTGCGTGGTTATACATATATTTCGGTAACAAACTTAACATTACACTATTTGTGGGTATTTAGCAGAATGCTAATAGATCCTCACGACCTCCCAAGGCAGCCTTTGGGGTGCGTACCAGTTTAAAGAGGCCTTTGAGATACAGGGCCCGCCCCAAAGGTTAATTGCATATTATGCCTACTGGTAGTAGTATCGTGAGGCATCTGCTAATGTACATACCCATGGTCAGCGCACCTCCGTCATGACATCACCAGGTGCTCCACTCAAGCTCACACGTATTTTTGTCACGACTCACTCTTGTATGCAATCTCGCAGCGGCAAGGCGTATTTCTGTCCTTTTTCTGTCCCTCTTTCTTTTCTCTCTCATTTTTCTCAGCTTCTCTATGTTTTTTTTGCGAAGTGCCAACCATTATCTGAAATCTTCCCTGTTTATCTATGCGTGCCATTATTTGTGTTGGTCAAATAAATAAATAAAAACTTAGATTATGTAGATTATAAAAGGGAAATGTGAAGGAACTGCTTGCTTAACACTCCCTACTCTTCAGAAGGTAAAGATGATGGGATTGCTACGGTACAACACAAGCTACACCATATACAAGTTTTTCTATGAACATGCAAAGCAAAGGGTTTTCGTCACGAGCTTCTTCCTTCATATCTCCAACACTTCGGTCGCCCATTTTTCACTTACTTAGCTCTTTCTAACCAATGGCTGTCACGAAAAAAACCGGAAAAAGATACTCGGATAGGAATTTGAAAGTCCCTCCTACAGCGTATGAGGTGCTTCAGGAGGGTCAAGGAGGGCGTAGATCTAGCAGTGGACTTGTGAGTATGCTTTTGTTTCGGTTCCCTCTCTCTCCTTCTCAACGTCTCAACTTTTACACGTCGCAACGCAGGCTGACGCATAATAGCGACACATTCAGGTGCCAGAGAGATGCATTATTGGTGAAGAAGGTCGAGGTTTCTTCTACCAAATGCTGCAATTCCAAGACGAACGACTGGTCGCAGCAGCAGTGTGTGAGCTTTGATCAGTGTGTCTAACTCCCATGTCTAAGAGTAATCGAGAAAATTGGTAATCGTTATAGTGCTAGAACCCCTTCAGCGATGTATTTCTCTCACGGCAGATTACGCCAGGAATCGAAAAATCTTCGGTAGCACCGTGTTAGAGCAACAGGTGAGAACTCAGGCAACAGATTTAATTCATTCAGACTTCTTTAAAAATAAATTTGGCAACTATTTTGAAGAGTAGGGTATGCAAGAAAAGGAGCCAAAGAAGTAATTTCAAACGCGTTTTCGTTGACTCAATTTTGCTGAAGGGATTTTAAAAAATTTATGGACCCTTTCAATTCTGTGATTAATATCATTGGCATGGTAGGCAAGACTGCATCTTATCGCAGAAGATCACCTTAGCTCAGAACCCAACCTTTGGAGGAGACAAATGCAGCTGGTGCATTGCCTTCGGTTCACGGGGACTTGCCCCAGACCTTTTCGCTGCTACATACGTCTATTTGTAGACGGTGCAGTTCACTCTGGCCGAGTTGCAGTCTGAGCTTGAAGCCGTTCGCGCTCTTCTCTACAGGTACAGCTCCGGGTTTTCCTTATGTATCTACGTATCTTTCCTAATCAGGTCCACTACAGAGCGGTTTTGTCGAGGCTTCACGGCGATGACGTGACGCTTCTGGCTTCAATGGCCAAGTTAAAGGCCGGGCGTCTGGCTCGAGTGGTCACCGACAGCTGTCTCCAGGTGAGGCGCTTCTTGGCGGGCATTGGATCAGGTACCACCTGCTGTTTTCAGTTTTGGGGCGGAAACGGTTTCACGTGGGACAATCCGGTGTGTCGCATGCACCGCGATCTTCGACTGCATTCCGTCGGAGCCGGAGCAGATGAAGTGATGCTGTCGATAATCTGTAAATATATGGACATCGCGCCTCAAAAACCTCGCTTTTGACTCCTGCAACGCTTACACCCTAGATCACTTAAGTAAGTAATAAATGTCTGAATCAAGTCGGGTGTGTGGGGAATTACAAGGAGGGACACCAGGTCGCAGTGGTACATTGAGATGACATGCACATCGCTAGACCCGGCTTCGCACGTTGATTCCAAATATGAGAACTGGTGGTGCAGTGGATAGAGGGGAGGCGTGGTGAGAGAGGGCGGTTTGTGGCTCAACGTTCCGGCGGTGGTACACTTTAGCACTTCATAAAAAAGGAGCAACCACAGAATTAATCAACCATCACTCAGCCATACTTACAGAATCCCACCATAACCAATCGAAAAATTAAAAGCAGACTTCACAGGACCATCAAGCTGGCTCCGTTTTCTTCACCTTAACAGCTCGGTCAGCTGTAGAGGACAATGCCACAAAATTTCAAACGATGACGGCCTGGCTTCAGGCGCCAAAGACACATAATGCGCCTCGGAGTTGAACTAGCATTCCAAAGAGTTGTCTCTCTTAGACGCAGCACCCCTGTTCTCTATCATTTGCGAGCTGGATTTGGAAACAAGAATAAGTGAAGGCAACATCCAGTGTGGAATATATTAGCGGTTAAGACAACTAAAAAGTGATTAGTTTTGCGATTACACATACACTTTCGTTTAGTGGCACAGTCGCCGAATATTCCACGCTGCTTATCTTAACGCCATTCGGTGGAAAAGTACAAATTAATCTGTATCAAAAGTATCGCTAGGAGCAGATTTAAGTGTTTCAGAAATTGCACATTAAGAAAATTTCTGGGTTACGAGCACACTAGACGATTTGAATAATTCATAAAATTACGTAGTGAAATAAGCGAGGGCGCACTGCAACTGGACTAAAGGAAGAAATCTTGAGAGGCGGCACTGGCACTAGGGTTTCGCCGTCACACAGAGGACATCTTTCAGAGCGAAGAATAAACAGGAAGCAAATTATTTGATTCTCTTCTGTGTATAGAAAAGGTTCAAGGCCATTGGCCTCGTACATAGGTCTCGTTCACTATGTGTTGTAGTCGTCGGCTCGATTAGATCTTTAGCAATCACCAGAACAGAACACAGAGTAGCGAAGTCGACCACAGCTAGCGCAGAACTAACGATAAACTGAACGAAGACGGTGGCCTTTTATAGTGCTCGGTGGCTCGAGGGTCTAGGTCAATAATCACGCCACCCATATCATGCCACCGTTCAACACGAGCGCATGAGACGGTCAACTAGATCAAGTCAAACATGAACTAGAGTTATCCTATAACACTCTGTAGTTCAATATTATGGGGTTGTCGAGTAATCCGCATCCTTCATGTTCGCCTCGAGTTCGAGCATCATCCATCAATTTCCCTGAAGTTGTTTTCTTTTTTCACGCTTAGTTTTATTCCAGCTTTATTCTTTTACTTAAGCACACTCTCAGCAGCAAATGTAAGTTTTCGAGAAACCAGGCTCTGGAAATTCCAAGAAAAAATTCTGGTATTCTGTTTGATTTCATTTCGCTGGACGACGAATGAATGTGTGAAAAAATGAAGTATTAGATGATGCTACAAAGCCTTGCCTGGTCGAGGAATTCTTACATAAGTTTTCCACCTCATTGTTCTTCGTTGCTTCTTCATCTGAACGCGGTTAAGTCTATGGAGTCTACAAATGCATGGCGCTGCAGTCAGCTAGGGAACCATACTGGATGGCAATTTTTTACAATGGCACAAACACACTCCCTCTCAGAAATTCATAGTGCGAACACAAGGGCATGCAACAACAAAACCGTGCAAGATGCGCCGCTTCGTCTCGATCTCGTCAAGAATGTTGAGCTTGAATAAAAACTTTTAGATGACGCTGTCATATCTGTTATAGTCTGCCTGAGAAACGTCCTAATTCGGCATAGCTGCGGCCATTCGTTAATTCGGTCTCCGCCTAGACTTTTTGCATTGTCCCACTTCTTCTTCCTGTGTACGAACCCTAGCCCTGAATAAATTCTGGAACTGATGCACGAGTTGAGTTCTTCATCAACACTGTCGTTGTCAATCGCAGTTGCCAGGAGCTTTCCTATCGCTTTTTTTGCGTTGCGGTTGTGCCAACCAATTCCGGAACCGGTCCCGACTAATGACCATTGATAAAGCTATCGCTTTGTAGAGTTTTTCTTCAGACATCTACCTGTCTGCTTTCCTTGGGCTGTTCCGAACACCTAGCTTGTAGTATTGCTATGGTAGAGCTCTCTCAGATGACGGCAACAATCGTGACCTCCAACAGTCAAGGGCGAGAAGCACCGTCAATTCGCGCTTCATTGGCCACCAAGTCATCCTGACTAAACTAGGATTTCTGGAGCTTAGGATCCATGGAGACACATAGCTGCTATCGTATCTTCGGAAAGCAGAGATCGAGAACCCTCTGGCGACATCTGATAGGCCTTCGTGTAGAAAGGGCCTCCGTGTACACAACAATACTATCAGTAAAAAGCGATAACGATCGCTGGAGGAAGTGCGGCGCAAAGTGTGACCTTAGCGTTGCTGTTATTTTGACCAGTTAGTCGCAGGTAATGGATTCAGTGTCTGAGAGAAAAATCAAACTCGAAATAACGGTAGCACATCCCGGTTTGCAAATTCTTCCTCACAAAGCGGCAAGGACAAGGACAGGTATTTGGAGCTGTGACTTCCATGAGCAGCCAGTGACAAGAACTTTGTCGCATGACAGGTTGGCGAATTGAGAATGGGTGGATCACATACGAATAATGTTTCCTACATTTCAATCAACAATTTGATTCCACTTCTTGCCTGCCTTCTCAAATGAAATTGAGTTCCTCTCATGGTTCTCACCATCAGTCGAGCCTTATAATTAAGGAAAAATAATGAACAAAGACATTTATCAGTGCCTGTTTCGACTGCGTCACTCATTGTACTTCAGTGTTGAATCCCTCCGCTCAAGTCTCCTACCCTAGACCCGAAAAGGATAGAACGCCTTGATGGCCTAGGAGAAACCCGAACTTCGATTCTAGGCTCGCAATGCATGCATGCGCCTTCTGCTGTTCTAGCACGCTCCCGTAATACACAAGGTCGCTCTTCCTCATCTGTCACGTAAACTCTGAGTTCCGAATATTTTTAATCTCCTCTTCACTCTGTAGTGATTTCTTCCGTCTCCTTTGGTCCTGCACTTCACACGTTCCGGGCTTTTGATTACATTCAATTTTCGACCTGTTTTATTGGGATGCCTAGGGCATCTTGCAGTAGTGCAAATTTATAATAGCAATAATAATAACAGTGAATAACTTAGTAATCATTCAATAATAATTCAATAATAATAAGTCAGTTCTCTAGTGCTAAAGAAGATTCAGCTTGTTTTCCCCTCGATAGCAGTATCGTTGAAATTAGCTACGTTTTCATGTATTTTTTTTCTGGAATTTAAATTTTGTCATGACTAAAAATACAGAAAATAAAATATAATAATGGCAGGATGCTCTGCAAACAAAAATCGCTGGCTAGCTAAGGCGACCGATTACGACAAGAAGAACCGTAGCTTTGTCGTTGTTGGTTTACTTGAGCCACCCTTCCACTAAAAGCCGCGAAAAGGGATGGACGCAAATGTAGGAGGGCTTCTTGATGTGCTGCAGATATAGTGCGGTACTGTTGAGGATTTTCATCTACAATGCGACACGCTTCATGCATGTCAAGTGCTGCTTCCAACCAAACATCGCTGAAAGAATGTGCTTTCAAACGCTTGTTTTTAAAATCATTTCGATTTGCAGGTGCTTAGATGAGCTAAAGTCTATGATTTGAAGGAAGCAAGAAACAGTATGAGCTTCGCCAGGAAGGGAAGAGATGCAATAGAGAGCTGCTGGTGCTGGACGTGGGTTGTCTACTGAGGAGGGAACCGCTTGCTAATTGATCCCGTTCCCAAAGCCATAGCTTAACGTCTACAGAGCAGACTATTTCATTCTTAATAGACGCTCCACTTTATTTACTTAGCTGGAAACATTGTATTATTCGAGTGTTTATCACCCATACAAACGCTTTTGCTTAGTGGTTTATGGAAATCTGACCATGAGCCAATTTGTTCCTTCTATCACTTACAAGAAATGAAATGAAAATCCTTAAAAAGAAAAAGATAGCCTCGAATCTTTTCTAACAGTGACAGAAGAAGCACCTTCTACAGAAATGCTTAGAATGTGTTTAGAATACCTAACTTTAGGTATTCTAAGCACATTTCAAATCGTTCAAAGTAAAATCGTTCACAGATTATCTTTCCAACTTTTCTTTGCCCCGATGTATGTATGTAATTTTGCATATTATTATAATAGGTTCATCGCTAACCCAGATCCTTGATTGGCTAGAAAGTCCTTTACCAATATTTATTTAGTTTTTTTAAACGTAAAACTCCTTGAAACCCAAACTCAGTTTCCATCTCAAGGGGATAATTGTTGCAACGCCCTTGTATTAGGTTGGTGCATAAGTTCTCGGACATTTGGGGCATGAAATATTTATCATCACAACATACGAACAACAATATCAAATCACTTAAAGTAACTACCCTTTACATCAATTGCCTTTCGCCAACGTGCTGGTAAGTCATGGATGCCTTTTCTCCAAAACGTGGCCGGTTGTGATTGGAAAAATGTGAGCAGTGCATCCTTGACATCCTCTCGGTTCCTGAATTGCTGGCCGTCCAAATAGCGTCGAAGGCTTGAAAACAAATTATAATCAGAAGGAGCGAGATCTGGTGAGTAAGGTGGATGTGGAAGAACGGTCCATCCGTAGTCCGCCAACTCAGCCGCCGTCGCTCAGCAACACGCAGTCTAGCGTTGTCGCGCTTAAAATACCCGTTCACTTGCTCTCCTCGTGTGGCTTGAAGGTGGGCCCTCAACTTCCTCAGTGGGCTGACGTAAACCTCTGCCGTCACTGTTATCCCTTCGTCGAGCAGCTCCCAGTATTCTTCGCCAAGAACGCTCCACCAAATGCATAGCATCATCTTTTTCAGGTGAAGGTCGGGTTTTGGAACATCATCTGCCTCTCCAGTTGCGTCAACCCACTGTGCAGGCCGATGATAATTAGAGTAGAGTATCCACTTCTCATCCCCGGTGACAAGGTTGTCCAGCCATCCGTGGGTACGTCTGAGGGTAAGGAGGGACAGAGCGACATCGGCTCTGCGATCCATGTCATGTAGTGTCAAGTCGTGAGGTATCCAGCGACCCAATTTTTGCACGTTGCCAATCGACTTCAATCCTCGAACGACTGTTGAGTGACTAACACCAAGGGTGCTTGATAGTTCGCGAGTGGTTTGGTATGGGTCTGCCTCCACTCTACTTCGGAGGCCATCCAAATTCAGTGTCATCGGGCGCCCTTCTCGTTCATCATCTTCAACGGAGAATTCACCAACTGCAAACTTCGAGAACCACTGGTACACAGTACTTCGAGCATGAGCACTCTCGTTGTAAACATCCTTCAGGCGACGATACGATTCGTTGGCATTGAGGCCAGATTGATGCAGGAATAACATGACGTGCTGAATATGCGTCTCAGTTGGGATGAATTGCTGAGCCATAATAGCTGACGTTAACAACGCAGAGGTAAATGTTAGGAACAGTTGTGTAGCCCTTTCCTTTCTCTATCGATCGATCATTTACGCGTTGGTACTTGTGAGAAATTTGGCGGGAAAATGCGCTTTCAATTCAGGAGGGATCAAATGTCCGAGAACTTATGCACCAACCTAATAGATGACACTTGAAAACTAGACGCACTAGCATCATGACTAAGCATGATTTTTTACTAGAACGCGGTCTCAGAACACTGCCGTTTCCGTGGTTTATGACTCTAGCAGCACGCTGTTTATTTACCTGACAACTTTTCTGACAACTTGTACACTGATTCCGGCCAAATCCGCTACTTTCAACGGCGTACTCTAAATTGTGTGCAAGATGTGTACTACGAGCATATACAGACCACTAGCAGTGGAACTCAATCTCTCTCTCTCTCTCTCTCTCTCTCTCTCTCTCTCTCTCTCTCTCTCTCTCCCTCTCTCTTGCTCCAGGCCTGCCGCACATGTGGGAGGCAGCACGGGTAACATCAATCACGAGAAAATGCGAAAGAAAAAAATCGAGAGCAAGAACTAATGTTAGCTTTCTTTCTTGCTGCAGACCAAACGAAAGGCGAAGGCGCTTCCACTGCAGCAACTACCGCTTCATTGCACCTTCGACTGGCTTGTCGAATTAACAGTAAATTATCAGTGAGAAAGGTGTATTTTGACCTCTCCATCTCATCTAATGAAGTTAACATTACAGGCTGACTCAGAAGCCTAATCAGATTGAAATGCATGATGCTATTATAACGTGGATTGAGCGCTACTTTGCTGATAGAAACACTTGGGACAATGCTGGGAACTCTTTCTCACAACGGTGCTCCTGCCTATGCCCTCACGGTGGTGCTCTATTGCCACTTAAGCTTCTCATCCACTGCGTGGACATTTTTTCCATGTTCAAAACACAGACATTTTCAACGGTACCCTGATGGCATTAAGGTATACGGTATTCACATCCACTGGAACAGTCTAGAAGTCTGTCACTGATTTTAGTAGTCGAATGATGGAATGGTCGTCCACTGACTGCGACTTGCCAGTGAGCCTTGGCAGAATTTTTGCCATCACCTTCTATTTGTAACGAACGACTCACGACGAACATGAGACAGATACAATACCGCTCGCGCCGCACGGTCAAAAGTGGGCGAAAAAACGCCAACATAGCGTCGCAAAGCGTCGCACGCTCATAACTCCTTCAGTTTCAGGTTTCTTGAGTAAAGGTTGGTACCATTCGATTTGCCTCTTCGAGATCTACACAAACATATGTAAAACTTTACTGGAACACCCGTATTTTCGCCGTGGGTGGTCCAAAATTGGCTGGACGGGCGATTAGAGCAGCTTATTTCCCAGGAATGCGTGCTTTCGGAGTATCTCAAAGATGGCGTACGTTGCCAGGGCTCTGTCATGCCAGGAATGCCCCGAGAGTGCGCCGTGCACAATGCACACAGAACCTAACCTATCAATCGAGTGGGCGAGCGCATGTCCCCTGCGCTTCTATCTTCTCTCACTGGGAACTGCGACGTTTTCAAGACGATTTCGAGCCGTTTGGAGAATGTTATCAGAAATTTCCCGCTACCCCACTTAGGATTAGCTCCATTCTGTCCCAGCGAAACTTTGGTGTGCGCCGTGAACAATGCATACAGAATCGAACCTTTCAATCAAGGGTGGGGGATAGCTTGTAGACTGAGCGTTTGGGGAGTTTTATCAGAAATTTCTTGCCGCCCTAGTCAGGAGTTGCTCTAAGGCTGTCTAGCGAGCCTTTGAAGTGCGCCGTGAACAATACATACGGATTTGAACCTTTCAATCGAAGGGGGCGACCGCTCGCAAATTGCACGAATGAGCGTGTTCGGAGAGCAATAGCTCTGTCAAGTTGTAACCTTTCATGCTGCAGCTTGTAGCTTTTGTAGGCAGTCTAAAGTTCTGTACGTACGCCAAAGTAGAATGGTTTAGCTAGCGGTTAGAGTTTTTAGCGGTTAGAGTTTCTTGCGCTCCTACTCGCCCAGATCTGAGTCTTCGACACTCGGAATAGCACAGTTCCGTTCAGCATGAAAAGCGCTATCGAATGCGGTCAATCTCGACCGATTTTGGAATCATCAATTTTTTTTGACTGTTCAGCATAGAGGACGAGGCCGCGGCGGAAGGACGATGACGTCATCGAAAAAACGATGTCTTCGAGTTGGGCCATGCTTGATACCGATCGATAGAGCTTTTCATGCTGAATTGAATCGTGTCATTTAGAGTAGGAAAAACTGCAATCTGGGCGAGAAACATCGCGGAGAGCGTCTGCCGTTGTTGCGCTAAATTGCACGCGCGGGCGTGTTCGGAGCACAATAACTCTGCCGAGTTCGAATCGTTTCGGCTGCAACTTGTGTTTTTTGTAGGCAGTAGAACGATATATAAGTATACTAAAGTAGAATGGCTTAGCTTAGGAGGGGGCAATGTTACAGCGGTGCAAAAATGCAGGTGAGGCTTGTGTGATGCATTTTTTTCCCAATTCGGTTAACCACTGCGAGAAGACGAAGCGAGCTAAAGCCTCGAAATGCGTACGCGAACAGAGCGCTTAAGCTACGGTACTTTATGATGACGTGATCAGAACTTCTCAGCTGCCAATACTGCCTTAGCCCCATCTGCCGTTTTAGGGCGGCGGACTTAGCGGTTGAAGTTTCCTGCACTCTTACTTGTCCATATTTGAGTTTTCGACACTCCCAATAACATTGTTCTGTTCTGCTTGAAAAGCGCTATCGAATTGTATCAATTTCGACCGATTTTGGAAACATCGATTTTTCGGCAATATCCGATCGAGGACGTGGGCGCCCTTGGCAGAGCTGCGCGGATGATGACGTCATCGAAACCGATATTTTCGAAATTGGCCAAATTTCCTCGTGCAAACTGCGTCTAAAATCGTCTAGGGGTTATTTGGGGCGCTGATTACGAATCCGACGTCAGTTTTTGAAAATTCCGTCGACTTCGATAGGTTTTGGATTTGCTTCTGGATAATTGAGGGTGGTCGGGTCAGGATCATCGATTTTGTTCAAAATTCGTGTAGGGTCGGGGACTTATTCGGGGTGCTGAACACGATGCCGAGGTACATTTGTACGATTAGGGCAGGAGAGCGCTCATACCGATAACTGAGGGTGATCGGTGATCGTGATCCGACCACCCTCAAATGGGAAGCAACCTGCTGATGTCGGCGGAATTTTCAAAAACGAACGTCGGATTCGAAATCAGCGCCCCAAATAGACCCTAGACGATTTTGGACGAAGTTTGCACGAGGAGATTTGGCCAATTTCGAAAATACCGGTTTTCGATGACGTCATCGTCCCAATTACCGCGCCCCGCCACGACCGCCGTCCGCGGTGCACCCCTCGTCCACGGAGGTTCCGCGGATGCTCCCGCGGGTGTATAACACAGGCCTATGTTTCCAAAATCGGTCGATATTGATACAATTCGATAGCGCTTTTCATGCTGAACGGAACTGTGCCATTCCGAGTGTCGAAGACTCAGATCTGGGCGAGTAGGAGCGCAAGAAACTCTAACCGCTAGTTTTTGCCACTCTAAAACGCCAGCCGAGGCTAAGGCAGTTTAGGCAACTGAGGACCTATGAGCATATCATCGTAAAGTACCTTAGGCGCTCTGTTCACGTACGTATTTTAAAGCCGTCAGCTTGCCGCATCTTCTCGCAGTGGTCCACGGAAATCGGAAAAAATGCTTCACACAATCCTCACCTGCATTTTCGCACCCCTATAACATTGCCCCTTCCTAAGCTAAACCATTCTACTTTGGCGTACGTACAGAACTTTAGACTGCCTACAAAAGCTACAAGCTGCAGCATGAAAGGTTACAACTTGATAGAGCTATTGCTCTCCGAACACGCCCATTCGTGCAATTTGCGAGCGGTCGCCCCCTTCGATTGAAAGGTTCAAATCCGTATGTATTGTTCACGGCGCACTTCAAAGGCTCGCTAGACAGCCTTAGAGCAACTCCTGACTAGGGCGGCAAGAAATTTCTGATAAAACTCCCCAAACGCTCAGTCTACAAGCTGTCCCCCCTTGATTGAAAGGTTCGATTCTGTATGCATTGTTCACGGCGGACACCAAAGTTTCGCTGGGACAGATTGGAGCTAATCCTAAGTGGGGTGACGGGAAATTTCTGATAAAACTCCCCAAACGCTCAGTCTACAAGCTGTCCCCCCCCTTGATTGAAAGGTTCGATTCTGTATGCATTGTTCACGGCGCACACCAAAGTTTCGCTGGGACAGATTGGAGCAAATCCCGAGTGGGGTGGCGGTGAATTTCTGATAACATTCTCCAAACGGCTCGAAATGGTCTTGAAAACGTCGCAGTTCCCAGTGAGAGAAGATAGAAGCGCAGGGGACATGCGCTCGCCCACTCGATTGATAGGTTAGGTTCTGTGTGCATTGTGCACGGCGCACTCTCGGGGCATTCCTGGCATGACAGAGCCCTGGCGACGTACGCCATCTTTGAGATACTCCGAAAGCACGCATATCCTGGGAAATAAGCTGCTCTATTCGCCCGTCCAGCCAATTTTGGACCACCCACGTCGAAAATGCGGGCGTTCCGGTAAAGTTTTACACATGTTTGTGTAGGTCTCGAAGAGGCGGATCGAATGGTACCAACCTTTATTCAAGAAACCTAAAACTGAAGGAGTTATGAGCGTGCGACGCTTTGCGACGCCATGTTGGCGTTTTTTCGCCCACTTTTGACCGTGCGGCGCGAGCGGTATTGTAGCAGATGCTCCCAAGAAAAATAAAGGAAAAAGGTTTAGTGAAGATTTGGACAAAGCTTTCCTGACGACCAACAGAAGGGTAAGACAGAAGCTGCCATTATGCATTAGCTGCTGTTCCTATTATTGGACCAGCAAGATCATGTTCTGGGTGTTACGAGTCCGCTGAATGGGCATGACAACGCCTACGCCACTGTGTCTATGATGCACACGCCTCCAGAATAAAGCATCGGCTAAAATTTCCCAACGCGCCTCCCGCATGATTGAGCAAGAACTCACACGATGAAATTGCAGCGCCATTTTCTGGAGCAGCTACATGGGTGCGCCAAAATAACGGGTTGAGAGTTTGGTGTTTCCTGCGCAAACGCAACAACCCGCAACACTACGGCAATGGCGCCAATTGTTTCGGCACATCTTTTTCTACCGGTCAGTTTCCTCCGAGGTCAATTTGGAGTCATCAACTGTGCTCTGCATAATGTCAAACCAAAGAGTCGCAATTTTGGAACTCAACGAGGTCTGCGTCACAGTGACATCGTTCGTTTTCTCGGTGCGCTCAAACGACCGTTTCCAAAGCAATAATTCGGTACAAGGAGCTGGGCCATGAAGGTGACCGTCCAGGCCGAGAACGTAAGCTCACCGTCAACATGTACCGAGAACCAAAAATCATCAAGAAGCGAGTTGACCGAAATCCGAAGACTTCCATGAGGAAAATCGCTCGAAACATGTGTCAGCCCCTCTTCAGTGCGTCTTCCTAGGTATGAAGCCCTACAGGACCCAATAAGTCTAGCTTCTAACGTACAAGAACAAGCGCGAACGGCTTTTTCGATCTCGCCAACTAAGGGTGCGAGCCGCAGGTCAAGGATGGGAACGGATACTATTCACAGATGAGAGGCTGTCCACCGTAAAGCAGGCGCACATTCGCTAAAATAAAATGAGAGGATCTGGTCCACAAAGGCTCCGGACATTTTCTCCGTCGTTGAACACTGCCAAAATCCACAATTCGTCATGGTATGGAGTGAAATTTGAGCCAGCGGCAAAACACCCTTGTACTTCGTGGACCGAGGAGTGAAAATTGACCAAAGTGTATACCTGCGAAACATTCTTGAGGCTGGGGTCCTTCCTTGGGCTCGGCAGCACTTCAGCAACACGCATTGGACGTTTCAAAAGGACTCTGTGTCAGCCTGTGCGAGGCCAACTTCTTCGACTTTATAATATCTGAGGAATGGTCCCCCAAACTCTACAGACCTGAACGCGATGGTCTACAGCGTGTGGTCGATTTTGGAGTCCAGGGTCTGTACGAAACGTCACCGCAGTCTCCAGTCCTCCTTGTGCCAAGAGTGAGACCGTTTGTCTCCTAACGACCTGCGGCCCATAGCAGAAAACTTCGTGAAACGTTTGGCACTCTCCATTCGCGCCAAGGGAGGCCACTTCGAAACAGATCGGACTTGATGCTGCTGCTATTGTATGTTGTTGTTATTTGTTGATTGTTCGTCGAAATTGTCAGCCGTTTTTCAGTTATGATAAAAAAAGCTTCAACCTGTTATTCTAGCGCACCCGTATTATCAATATGTGCCCTGGAATCGCCTTCTGTTCCACTATAGTAACCATGAATTCTCGGCTTGGTTCCACTGTACCGTAACCATCAATTGTCCGTTCTGGTTTTTGCTCATAAAAATTGAACACTGCTCTTTACACTACAGAAAATGCGTGCCTGGCTAGTCATGTAAGGTCATGTTCTCGACCTTCTAAAGCACTTCGACTTCTTTGTCATTTATCACGAGCGAGACAATTCCTTAAATCTGCGTGACGAACATACGTCTTCGTTTAACGTGCGCATCAATGTGATCGAGATGCTATTGAGAGTGTCCTGTCATTTGAAGTTGTTTGAGTACAAAAACAATCAGAAGGATTGGAAAAGCGGCAGTAGGCGCGTTATCCGAGGACGTCTCCACTAATTGCGCACAAAGGACATTCAAGCGCGTGGATTCAAGACCGACTGTTAGAGTTCTTGACAGAAAGCGCTTCCTGAGCAACAATTGAATAGAAAACGAAATGATCGGAAATTGCAAACGTTTAGTTCCAATCAATTTTGTTTATTTATTTTCAATTATTCTAATAAGCATCACCAACTTTGCACAAACCTAGCAAAATACCGTTTTTAGAGTCAAATTTTCGTTATCTGGCCTCATCAAGAGATAGGCGGAATAACAGGTTGAAGGCGGTGTTATTCAACAACTACATGGGACGCGCCATGAGTTCAAGTTCTTTGAGATGTCGTGGACGCGATGGGACGTGTTTTCACAAAGCTGGGAGTCCACTTTCATAAAGCTTAAATTTGCACATCCTAACACCACGTAGATTCATATGAATGTATTAGACAGGGCATGTAAAGGAAAGAAGGAATACAGACGTAAACCTTCTGAAGTCTACATGTCCTACCGCTGCACACCTTCATTCCCACCTGTTCTGTAACAATCTGCGGCGTAGGCTATTTTGGCGAAAATCGAAGGGCTGCAGAAAGGTGATTTCTTTGTGTAGATTATGAGGAGTCTCAGTTTCGGGTAAGTTGGTTGTCAAGTTACAATCTAGGATTTTAGCATAACTTTCGAGTGCCGTTGGACCTTCAAACAATTGCTTGAAAGTGGCTCTGAAGACGGAATAAGTGCGAAATTAGGAGTACTTCAATATCTGGGCCTAATTTTCAAAACTGGTTGCAGATTTTATTGTGCGGTAAACTTTTATTGGAATGGTGGACAAGATTTAACATTTCACTCATCCAAGCACTTTTCTTTCACCTCAGTTTCGTGCAGATTTTCCGTTTCCAAGGCCCTCTATCTCCTCAGTGAGAGAAGCTAAAGGACAGATCTCGGGAGGCGTATAGAGGACATGACCTGCTTGAAAAAGGTGGTAGGAAGCTGCAGCGACAGGGTGACGTATTGTTTTTTTAAGGGGTTAGAGTTAGGCAAAATCTATGAAAGTGATTTTGACCTCTATCTCAGCTTTCTTGCTCTAATCTGGAAAACGGATGCGCTAGCGACCTTATCCAGCTCTACGGCAGCTGATATAGCATAATCCTGGTCAGAGATAGTCGACATTTCTTGCATTTCCAATCAAACGTGCGCTGTTAGTGGGACTGTCGCTCGACCTGAGCCCAGCGCGCCCGACCTACCCTCGACGCATTTCGGTGTTGTGCCTACTGGTGCTGCTCTGGATTTGCGAAGTAGAGGAACTAAAGATGGCCAGAATTGGTTCATCTAGTGATACTCCTGCTCGTCGGCTTCTTCGAGAATTGCTCAAACCATTCGCAGAACGTTCCTAATTTCATGTCTAAGAACTAGCGATCCACTCTGCGATTAGAAAACGGCGATATAACTTCTTCTGTAACATACTAGTTAAGCTTACTTTTAGTAATAATGGTCATACCATACAGACAAGAATTTAATTCTCCTTTTTTAGGGAATTGTGCGTCGTCGGAAGGATAGTCTGCTCTACGTTTTCATTTATATATGTATACACATCAACTTCGTATGCTTGTAGGATCACGGAGTTAGCTCGGTCATCTGCTGTAGAACGACTCCTTTGAATGCTGATCTTTTGGTATGATTCAGTGTCGCTAGGACGAATGCGAAGGAAATGTTTAGAGGGTAGCACTTGCAACAAAGTACATAAGCATGCTCCTAAGTGTCTATTTTGCAGCACCCCAACTTTCCTTCGACATGCAAGTTAACGCCGCAGCACTAATGATCGTTAAACAAAAATGATCGTTAAATAAAAATGATCGCACTAATGTTCGTTAAATAAAAATATGGGTTCTATAGCACTGTGCTATGCTCAGTGCTTAATTCATGTTTAGCTCATTTCGTCCTTTTCAGTCAGGAAAAGCGCTGGATGGCTCAGTCAATCCAGAAAAGCTATATGAAAAGAAGAAAAAATCGTAGCTCGGATTTGTCGTTTGGTGTAAGCTAAGATGCTCATTTTTTGCTTGGCTTTATGATTCGGGAACGCAAACAAGCTATTTGAAAAGTAAATCTAGTAGAATTTCGTATTTTTTACAAAACACAGTGAACAATATGAATATCTTACGTAAGCTCTATTATTTTTGGTTAAAAACTACAGCTCAACAGAATGTACTTCATGTCCATCTCGGTCTGCACAGTGAATATTTTATTTTATGTCCCCTTAACAAAATCGTTCTACTATCTTTGCTTTTTCATTACGATATTTGCAGTCAATCAAAAATTTAAAAAAAAACATATGAAGGAACGAACGTAAAGTCTCCTATTTCATATATAAAGAGTAAAGGACAGAGTTGCTCAATCCCTTTTGGGATGCGCCACGCATTCTACCTATACGGGATGTCATGTAGGCGATTTGAATGCGTATATGGTTATACAATGACTTGCGGTGGCCAGCCGATGAACAATTCAGTGCTTTATTCTTTCCAGGCACATCAACGTCCGAAGGTCAGTGAGCCTGTCGCATGGGCCAGGTCGTCGAAAATTAGGTGGGCCGGCCACGTAATGCGCTCCACAGACCTCCGCTGGACGAGAACCGTTGCCCACTGCATCCCACAGGACGTCAAGAGAACAACAGGATGCCCACCAACTCATTGGACGGACCTCTTCGCGAAAGCCCTGACCGAACGATGTGACGCTTATCGTGCCCATCAAGTTAGAAGAATCTATAAGTGCACTCTGGCACACAGCAGGGACGAATGGAGACGCTGCTGGCGCCCGGTCGAGCAACTCGATCATCAGCGGGACGACAAGTGATACAGACAGGTGATACTGTCGATAAACAGGTAAATACAAAACGGAAGTGAACGAAGGGAGAACATCGCAACACACCAATATTCTCTTAAAACACAAGAACGGTAAACCAAAGTAGAGTGAAGAAAAGATGGAGCAAACAACAAACTGATTGAAGGTCGGGCCATTTTCACGCTCCCACTCTCGAGCGGTTCCGACGCGAACATGCACGCATTTCTTCAAGCCAAATAATGACATAAATGTAATTAAATCTCAGTGGCATGATTTTAATCTGTCAAGTACGACAGGGTTAGATTATACAGGTCATCTCTAGTGTATACTAATGCCACCTTCGCCCTGCTCGCGAATGCGGGTGCCGTCCAAAGAGGATTGCTTGTCGGGAGCAAGCTGTGACCTGTGAGCACTCACTGCATAAAATAGAGAAAAGCTATAAAGACACATTCTAAGTAGAAATCGGTTACAAATTTCTTTTGAAATTCATTTTTACTGCATTTTAACTTATTACTTTGATCCAAAAATCTAGCAGTCACAGTATAGGTTGAAATTTTCAAGTTTTTTCGGCATTCGAAAAAAAAATCAGTTCTTGAATGAAGTTTAACTATCTGTTTTCCAATGATCTTCGAATATCTCTATCTATCGGTGGTCGAGTTCGAACAGATCCCAAGAATAATAAGTTTCGAATACAATTATTGTTATTTTATTATTGTATTCGGATAAAATTTTCGAATAAACTTACTATATTCTCATCAAATATGTTCGCTACAGCACAACTACAATAACATCCTTCAAACTTGCAATGTTCGTTACGACGAATCGACAAGAAATACAACCTCCGAGGTTAAACTACGAACGTTGTTGAAAAGTCTCTTTCCCAGCGCACCTGTGTAGAACGCACTTCATTTTCTTTGCATCCATCCTGTCTTGTCCTAGATCTCCATGCCCTATTGTCTGAATCATTTTTTCCGCTAAAATGTGGCGAGTAGTGCACGCACACACGATGCTCTTGAAGATAAACGGTAGCTGAGCATCGGGAGCATTGACTGTGCTCTATGCCAAAATTGTCTTCTCCATTGAATTCGCACCTTATCACTAGTGAAAGAGCTTTATTAGATTAAAATGTCCAACCGAAGCGTGAAAGTAATCACAATCACTTACTGCTAACCCCAAACATTTGCCGTGACGGTCTGGAGCCCTCAAACGAGTTTAATGGATGAAACTGTATCCATGGCCGTTTTCTGCTATCCATGTCCCTCCTAGAGACGCGAATGTCTCTACAGATTAGACGCGAATGTCTCTACAGATTCCTGGGGGCGTAATCACAAAGTGGCAGGGAGTGCCAGTGGTTGAGCGTATTTATCGAGGAGGAGGCAGATCAGGTGCGTGGGTGACGAAAAATCAACAACAGCGCGCTGTCGGCTGATATTTGGATACAGCGAGTGATTGCTCATGAATTCGGGCGAGAAGACTTTGATCCGATCAACCACAGATCGACACTTTCAAACAACCGAGGCAGGTGGGTGAACCGGCTGCCAGCCTCTGACAACCGAGCTCTTCTCAAGCTGGTCTCGATTCTGGAGTAACAATTTGAGGTTTACGGAAGACACGACGTGAAGGACTGGTTTCTTGCTCCGAGCTGCACCATAGCAAGAATTTCAATCAACGAACCTGTGGTTGCTCCTTGCGTGGACTCCATTGTCCTCTGTGGAAGTGTGGTGCTGCTACTTCGATCCTCCCACTTGTGCTGCAGCCCAGCAGCAGTGACACGCTCTTCATCTACGCTACTCCTCTACTTCCTCTCTTTTGTATACTCCTCCGCAACTCTCGCGTTAGCAGGAAAACCATCACCTGGATGGAAGCGCAATCCTGATGTGATCCCGAACGTGGCTGGAATGAACAGATATTGAACTGCCTATCTACTGTTCATCGCAAGTTCTTCTTTGGTAAAGGAGTTCCCCGAAGAGCAGAGCAGCAGTTTCAATCAGTGTAAACAGCTGAGCACATACATCACACTCTCCCCGGAAGAACGGAATTCTCATCTGGACGTTGCTGCTGCTGGTCAGCGTTCTCAGCTGTTTCTTATTGTTAGAGAAAAGGACTTGATTGCTCCGAAGCTCTCGAACAGTTGTGTTTGCCCAGATATAAGCACCTCGAGCATCGCGTGTGTTTAACCTCTGGTAAACATGAGACGGGGTCGTGAAAAACCTTCCCTTCATGATTGGTAAACAGAAGAAAAACACTTGACAGAAGACGGCGATAGTTCCTGACATTTATCTGTACGGTGATGCAGGTTTCTGTGAGACGTCTTAGTATTTTCCCAATAAACCACGTCTTCCTAGCATAACAATTGTGACGCGATCCTTAGCGAAAATTTGTAGCCCATGCTCACATGACGACTTGCACGCGCTTCAAGAACATATACAAAAAAAACGAAAAAAACAAACATGTGTATATGAAATGGCAGGAAAAGCAATAGTCAGCCGAGACGACGCCTCTTGTTGGCCTAGGGAAGAGGTCAGACAAAGATGTGACATTGCTGCATGGATTGATTTAGCTAGTTACTTTTTATTTGTTCAAAGCACAGACAACAGCCGAGTAAAAAACAAATCATCGCAAGGAACATTCTTACACCACTCTTTGATATTCAACCTCTGATAAACTTTCTGCAAGTTTGAGCAGAGAACCTCTCTAAATCTTCATACTGCCCAGTAGAAGGTTCAATTGGGAATACGTCAGGTTAAGCAAGCTGACCTGAGTCGCAATTCATCAACTGCAACCGTTGAACTTGAAGTTTCAACTTCTGCCTCCCGGATCTTGTCAGAATCCCGTCAAAGAACTTAGTTGGTTCAATGGAAACCTTACTATAGATGAGTGAAATGCTCAAAGTTGTTTCAGCTATGGCCTATGTTATATTTTGCGACGCTGCTGTCGGTGAAGTGTAACATAGGCCTAACAGACAAAGTGTACTTCATCCTGTCCTGAGTGGTGACCACGCGCGGTGTGGGGCGTTTTCATTGACCTTCAGAGATTCCTAAATCTGATAACTGCCTTTCTGTGTCATCTCCATTGCTTCTTCATAGTGGTGTGATGTTGAAACAATTAAATAAAAGTGGGCGGACAATCCTGCTAATGCATAACAACTTATCAAAGTATAGAATAACTATGTAATCAACCTTACCGGTCATGATATCCCTGAAATCCTAAAAAATAGACGTCCTTCTATAGTTTGGTGGAGTGCGCCAAGCTTGGATAGACGGTCTAAATTTCCTCTTCTGTCCCGTAATGAAGAATGGTTGCCGCAATTACTGTGTTGAGGCGCGCCACGCATTTTCGAGAATTCCTAACTTGAGGACATGGAAGAAACACTTGCACATATCGCGTATGTGCTACCTTTGGGGGTTCTTCAGCAGGTATCACCACTATTCTTGCTGTTCTCACCATTTGGAAAGCTTGAATGGAGTGAAGTCAAAATGCGTTGCTTTGCTTTGACGATATTCAAGAAATTATTATCTAGGAAGTACAGAAGAGAAGTGCCACCGCATTGGTTTTCTTCTGTTACCCCAGCACTCCTTCAACACTCTAGCGCAACGTTTCCGAGCGTCACTTGGACAGCAAATATGAGACATGTTTCAGAACTTTCGAAAAACGTCCACTGTTTGTTGTATGCCACACTGTGCAGCTCCTCCTCTCTGACCTATGAAGCGAGTGAGAACAGAACATTTGAGTAAACAAATATCACCATGATGTCAAATATTTGCAGAAGCCTTGCAGATGCCAAGTCGAACATGTCGTACGAGATGTCTTTGCAGAGAATAACTCAGAAACAGAAGTTGTTGCGGACCTATCCTAGTCCGGGGGGGGGAGGCTCATAACTAAAAAGTAGGTAACAAAATGAATTGAGGCTTATCGAGCGGCTCCTTGAAAACGAGTAGGAACCAAAAGAAACCAAAAACGAACGAACAAACAAAAAATAAATTATCGCCGCTGTTTACAACCATCTCGGCGGGCAAAGAGCGAGGGAATGCAGGCATGCCGCGTGCTGACCGCTGCCTGACATGTTTAACCAGAATCCAACATGGTGAGGAGGGCGCACAACATTGCCGGCTTACAACCGTAACAAATGTAATTTTTCGTTTTTTCCTTGTGAATTTTCCTTGTTTAGGGTCTTATGTTGTTCTGTAGGAGCGGCTAGGTAAGTCTTAGGTGGATTTGTTACATATAATACTTTTTAGTTATGTGGCTCCCCCGGACTAGGATAGATCCGTTGTTGCCTGTCCAGACATAGAAACCAGCGATGTTTTAAGTAGCTCACGCCCTAAATTAAGACGTATCGCACATATATCCTCCTGGATTCCTTTGCGAATATGGCGTGGCTAAGAAATCACGTATATAAAAAACTCTCAGTCGTAGGCGAAGATGGATGGAGTCATACGAAATGACTGACGAAGTCTGTGCTTATTCTCCAGGTGCGACTATCGTTGAATCTCGGCGTCTGCTGCTGGTGAATCGTGGGTTAGGGTAGACCACACGTTTCTACTGTTTTTACGTTGGTGATTGTGTATTAGAGAGTTAGAGGGCTATAAGGACATAGTAGCGTCTTGAATTTATAAACGATAATATTCCGTCATCTGCCTAGAATTTATTCCAGGATTTATCCTGGTGGAAGAGCGGCAATTCAGGTAGATTTAGTTCTTTCAGTCAGATCGTCACACAGATTAGACGTAGATACCGTGAAGTTTGCAGAAGTTTTCAGTACTGTTGCATCGTGATAGCCTTTATAAGTTGCCCGTGTTGTACCCAGTGGTGCTTCATCCACTCTGTACCTGTGGATCACCGAACTTAAACATTTGTACATCATCCTGTTGAATACCACAGCATTCAGCTGGAAAATTAGGCATAAAAACGTCTGAAAATGGTTTAGACGTCAGAATTCCTAAATCTCAACCAGTCAGTTGAAATGAAAAAATGCAGCAGCGCATAAGAATCAATCCCCCGACCTTCCACGGATGAAGCAACCCCACCTCCACTGCGCTCCGAGCCGCTTGCCGCCAGAGGCATCGCGGACGTACAAGACCGCCAAACTCGTGATGCGCCGTTTTCTATAGTGTTTCAAGGACCCCCTACTCGTTGGGTTTAACTAATTGAGGAGTGGGGATTCTCCCAATAAAATTACTCGCACCCCCCCCCCCCCCGTTCAGACATACGCTTCAGACCCTTCCTTTGTGAGACGTATGTTTAGGGCAGGAACAGCGGTGGAGTCGAATAGGTTCTCCACGACTTTTTTCGACGCTCTTGAAAGCTTCCCAAGCTCGTTACCTCCTGCAGAGCTACTGCACTATGTTGCCGGCCATGTTGACATCGCGGACTAATACGTAGCTGGAACATTCGCAGATGTTCATCCTCGTTATACTGTAACCCAAATCCCGAGCACGATCCGTCCTGCCCAAAGGCTGGCCATCAGTCATGCCATCGTTGCCTCTTAAAATTAGTTAACGAGGGTGTGATTACACACACTGAGTTTGGGACTTTTTTCTTCAGCCAGACAACACTGTTTCCCATCTACAGAATAGTCGAGCCAGCAACTCAGTGAAACTGAGGTATTTCGCTACTATTTGTTATAGCACGACCTATTCCAAGGAGCCCTTCTCGCGTCTCGCAGCAAATACGCATGGAGCTCGATGAGCTGAGCGGGAGCACAGAGAACGTCTGGGCGCGGAATCCTGACCTCGTTCTGCAACTCTGGTTTCGCATGCACGCTGTTTGCTCCTCGCCGACGGGCCACGCAGCCTGATTAACCTCCGCCTTTCCTCGACATCGGCGGAGCGGAGTGCGTATATAACCGAACCTAAACTTTGTGATGCACTTAATTTCGTGTATTTTTGGCTTCTTAAGACCTTCTAGAATTCATCACCCTCCTAATGTCTTCTCCCTTTGTCCTCGCTTCATTTGAGATAACGGGGAATTCTTAATGTTGCTAGAAATGTTTGTCATTCTAGTAGTGGTGCTAAACTACTTTTCAATACGTATAGTAAACGATGCCTAGTTTCAATTTTTCTAGAGTACTTGTCTTCTTGCAGTTGAAGATTTCTTGAAACAAAGATCGGTGCAAAGCTAGCCTTGTTAAGCTTTAAAATTTTTATGCTCCCACGGATAGAATTTTATTGAGTAAATTATTTTTATTTATTTTATAGTAGCTTTTTCATTAGTCACTTTTTTAATTGTTTGTTCTTTAATGGGTAAAAATTTTAATAATGTGAATAACTGTAAGTGTTTCCACTGTTATTATAATATTTAAAACCCACTGCCCGTCTCCGACATCTCTACATCTCCGACAAAATACAATATTTCTAAATCTAGCTGAATACGTGTGAACCTGATTGAGTTGCGCAATGGCTTTTACGGATCAGCGGTTGTACATCTCCGATTAGACACATCAAATTGTAGCTCAGTATTTTAGGGATAATAAATTATAACTTAGATCTGCTCTAGTTTGAGGTCGAGCTCCTATCCCACCTGGAATCGCTCATCTCTACAACATGTTTTTACGATTACTCTAGGCCCTGCTCCCGGGCCGGACGGCATTTCTGTCTCTCCTGCGCGCGGGTGGCCGTGCCCTCTGCACACTCCTTACCAAGCACTTCAACCACTACCTTTGTCTTGGTTGGATTCCGGACTCATGGAAGGAATCGAAAACAGTTCTAATCTGCAAAAAAAGGTCAACAGGAGGACATCAACAGCTATCGACCCATCAGTCTTTTCTCGGTCGTGTCCAAGATCTTGCTGCACCAAGATACTGCTTAACCGCATCGAGCGTTTCTTGGATGAGTATCAGCCAGTGGAGCAAGCGGGGTTTCGCATGGATTTCTCCTGCGTGTACCATGCTCAGTCTTCTTAAAACTCATCAAAAAGAGCCGCGAATACCACATCCCACTTTCCTTATCTTCGTGGATTATTGGAAAACGAGAAATCAACGCCATTCTGAACGCGCTTATGCATGCTGGTATACCATTTCCCTACATCCTTCTTCTCGACGAATGCTTCTCGAACACATCGACACCCATCCAGTTGTTCGATCGAAAGTTTAAATCCCTATCGGAAAAGGATTACGGCAGTGAGACACGATTTTTCCTAAACTATTCACAGCGGCGCTTCAAGATGCCATGAAGGGCTACCTTGTGAACCGTAAATGGATCAGCAACCATCGCCGACGATATTGTTCTCATCTCTACCAGCAGAAGTCGAGTAAATGCTGCACAAGCTTAATATGGCAAGTGTGAAGATTGGATTGGACATGAATTTGTTCAAAACGCGATTTATGGTCAACCAGCAGTGTGACACGGGACTCGTAAGGTTAAATGGAGTCGCTCTACAACAGGTCGACTCCTACGTCTATCTGGGAAGAGAACTGAACATGAGTAATCGCAGCATGGGCAGGCTTCAGTTCTATTCGCGAAGTCACCGATCAGGTCAAAGATTCCGGCCTCAGGGCCTCGACATTCAACGCCTCTGTGCTGCCTGAGATGTGCTGCTCGACGGAGACCTGGTCCGACAACAACACAATCGCCAGAACAATGCAAACTACGCATCGTGCACCGCACTTGTCTGGAAGAGTTGTGGTCTCGCTGAGAAGACCTTTCAGCCGACAAAAGGACCATAAAAGTATCAAAGTAAGTTAGTAAGTATATCTATATATACTTACTAGTAAGTATATAGTATATACTATATATACTATATACTATATACTATATACTATATACTATATACTATATACTATATACTGTGTCAGGCTGACCTTGAGTCAAAGGTCTTGTCTATTCTGGATAATGTCAAGGTGGAGCGTAGGCCCGTGAATGTTTATAGGATGGGTGCTTATAGCAATAGTAGGCCTCGTCTTGTCAAAGTGATTCTTCCCACCTCCTTCCATTGGCGTCAGGCATTACGTAACGCGCATTTAGTTCGTCATTCCAGTTACAAAGCTGTTCGCCTTAGGAAAAGTATGACCCCAGAGGAGCTAAAAAAAGAGTGGGAACTGCGACAAGAAGCGCGAGTGCGAAATAGTGAGGGGTTGTGTATAAGGGTGAATTGAAAGGGGTATCCGAACTCCCTTTTCAAGAAACAGAAACAAAGTACACAAAGTACATCACTTCGAAGCCAACCAATTGTTTCAGAACCTTAGATCCGGAATTTCTGAGCTGTGTGTCCCTAAATGCACGAGGTCTTGTAAACAAAATCGAACATTTTCAACTTCTTCTATATAGGTACGATGGCTCCTGATTTGGTCTTTGTAACTGAAAGCTGGCTCAATCCGAACATCCTAGATTCTGAAATTGTTGGTGGGCTGCCTTACTTCTTATATCGTTGTGATCGTGGTGGGCGTGTAGGCGGGGGAGTATGTCTCCTTGCGAAGTGCAACCTGACAGTATAGAGATTTCCATTAACGTATTCCCTGGTAGCGTGCGTTCTTTGTATTAACTTACTCTCAGTTTCTTCAGGATCTGATACAAGAATTGCTCTTGTCTATCGTCCTCCCAATTCAACTGTAGCTGACGATGAAGCGCTTATAGGGTTGTTAAGTGAACTTGTTTCTGATCGTCTCAATACTATAGTTGTAGGTGACTTTAATATTCATATTAACTGGAATTCCCTGCTCCTCCTAAATTCATCCAGCTCCAGGTTCCTTGAATTTTTCCTACAAGCTGGGTTTTCTCAACATGTATTCCAACCCACTGTCGGCAATAATGTATTGGACATTGTTCTATCTACCAGAGAGAATGTCTGTAATGTCTTCATCACGCCACCACTTGCTACTTCTGACCACGCCATCATTAACTTTAATGTACTATATGACACCATCAATATATCGTGTCCTCCCATGCCCGACTTTATGAATGCCGATTACGATAGCCTCCTTTGCGAATGTGGATTGGTCATCTCAATTCAGTAACTACGCTTCCGTAAACGACTTATATAATAGATTCTGCAGGGTTATCTACCACGCACTCGGTATGTTTGTACCTATGAAGTCTCCTAAAGCAAATTCGATGATTTATCCGCAACACATATACAATCTGTTTCGTCAAAGAGAGCGTCTCTTTTCTGCTCTATCGTACCCTGCTATGAATGCATTATACATTAAAGTTTGCACTGATCTCAATCGCCATCTCAAAAAATTCCTTACAAATTTCCACAAACGGCTAGGATCCCGAATAAGGTCTAGACCGCTTCATCGATATATTCGGCAAAAAATCAAAGCTCACGGCTCCTTCCCTATCCTTGTGGACTCATATGGAACGCGATTCTGTAATGATAAAGAGAAAGCCGATGCGCTTGCAAAACATTTCTGTAGTGTTTTCGTGGATGATATTGGTATACCCTCCTGTATAGACAATCAAGGTGAACGTTTCTCTTTTCCTACTGCGCGCGTCAGGGCAAACCTCAATCTAGATGGATTCTATTTTGAACCATATCACTTAACAAAGATACTTAGGAGACTGAAGCCCTCCGTTACGGAACCATATAATGGAATCCCACCAATCGTGTTCAAAAAGTGCTGCCACACCCTTGATATTCCTCTCTCTGACTTGCTTAATGTCTCTCTATGGTCAGGAGCAGTTCCTCATGCGTGGAAACACACAATTGTAACTGCGATTCCGAAACAAATCAACAACTGGAAGATTGACAATTTTCGACCAATTAGCCTTACGCCAACTCCAATTAAAGTGATGGAAAAAGTTGTCTATCAAAAGCTCCTAGAATGGGTCACGAAACACCACATAATGCCGCTGGAGCAACATGGTTTTTTGCCGAATGCATCGACTACTTCAAACTTAGCCGTAGCGTTTCATCATTGGAGCTCAGCTCTCAATGCCGGAAAGACTGTTCACATAGTTTATATTGATTTTTCTAAAGCATTCGATAAAGTTGGTCACAGTAAATTACTCAGCAAAGTGCGTTCTCTCGGGGTCACCGGCTCTTTATTAGCTTGGATCACATCGTATCTTTGTGATCGATGTATGACGGTTAGAGTGGGTCGCAGCTTTTCCTCGAACCTTATGTGTAGGAGTGGTGTACCCCAAGGGGGAGTGCTTTCGCCACTTCTTTTCATATACATTAGAGCTTCCAACAATACTCAAAACTTGTCCCGAGATTAAGATTCTAATGTACGCAGATGATCTCAAATTGTAGGGGTCTTTCAATAATAATGATAGTCATGTGGTGTGTGGTAACCTCCAAAAGTCCATTGATAACCTAATGGTCTGGTCGCAACAATAGAGTTTACTTGTTAATCCTCATAAATGCTCGGTCATGAAGCTTGGTAACTGTGCAATGGAACCACGGTACTATATCGACCATACCTGTATCACAGTGTGTGACTCCAAGAAAGATCTTGGTGTGATATTTGACTCAAAACTGAAGTTTTCTGATCATATTGATTGACCACATTCCTGTCATGAGTTCCGCTTCCCGTGTCATCCGTTTCCTTCATGCCAAGAATCCAGCTTTTGGCTCATTGCATGTCACTGGGGTATTTGCTTAATCGTCACTTCATCACTTCTGCTACATCCTGGATAAGAAATTCTGTGCAAGACGCGTTCACCAGTTACAAGTTGTTATGACGCGTAGTTGCTTCCCCAGGGCCAGCGTACGTATTTAGTTTAATGAGGTGCCACCATGCGCCCGCGTTGGATTGACATTGTCAGTTGCGCTGGATAACCCCTGCTGTGGAACTGCTGCGAGACAACTTGTGTGTTGTGGACGTGGTTGTACATGATTGGATCGAGATACGATGTCGCTGACCCCACTTACATGCAATTAACCAGCGGGCTAGTTCTAGACATTGTAACTTACGGGAAACATCTTTTCGGTACTCTTCAATGGGTACCTAATATTTGCAATGAGCTTACAATGGGTTTGTGGTGTGCTGATTTACTTAGTGTATTAATGTTTGTATGTTCTTTGCGTCTGTAATTTTTGTTTACGTTTGATTTTCTGACGAAATTGCGTCAATTCTTGCACTTACGATTGATTCTTTTAATACTAATGTTTGGGCACACCTTTGGTGTATTGAATAAATAAATAAATAAATAAATAAATAAATAAATAAATATATATATATATATATATATATATATATATATACTTGGTGGCGATGTCCGTTTCTCCACGTGGTGCCACTGGAAACTGCTTGCTTTTGCAAGCCGAGCCAATCACGGACAATCGAATGCAGGCGACAGGCCCTAGTGACAGGCCAGCCTGTGTCACATTCTCGCATTCTCACATTCACATTCATTCTGTGTCACATCATATGGTTGATGACGTTACAGAGTTCTCGAGATAGTGCTACGGCGTCCGCGGGAGCCGACGCGCACTCGCAAAGCCCGGCGAGTGTGAGAAGTATGCGAGGGTCCCTGATGCGAGGACGGCATCGGGGGGCAACTGAGCTAGTCCGAAAGTCCCGCAACGTAGGCAAGACCCGCGTAGCAACGTTGAATGTGGGTACGTTGACGGGCCGCTCGTGCGAGTTGGTAGAAGCACTGGAGCGAAGAAAGATAGATTTCTGTGCGGTGCAGGAGACGAGGTGGTCCCGCTGCAAGTCGAGGAACTTTGACCGCGGCTTCAAGGCCGTTCTGTGCGGCAGTCCCAGGAACACAGTGGTGTCGGTATGATCGTCCCCGAATGTTTCCGTGACGCGATTGCAAGCGTAGAACGTTTTGATGACCGCTTGATGAAGATTGTTGTCGCCGTAGAAGAGCGACCATGTCATTTCTTTTTCGCGTATGCTCCGCAGACAGGTTGCTCTGAGCAAACTAAGGACGAGTTCTGGTCCCTGCTTGATGAGAAGACAGCGGAAGTGCCGTGAGAAGATATGGTTGTTGTGGCAGGTGACCTTAATGGTCACGTCGGAGCAGCGAAAGACGGTTACAGCTGTGGTTTTGGCTATGGGTCACACAACGCCGATGGTAAGGGTATACTTGAGTATGCAGACTCACATGACCTCACCATCGTGAACACCAAATTTCGAAAGCGTGACTCCCACCTTATCACGTTTTATAACGGGAACGCTAAAACGCAGTCAAAAAGACAGAGTACTTGTCGACGGATGTGAATGAGCTCGGATCCATCAAGATCAGTGGTACCGAGTTCTCACGAGTCACATCTTCAAATATCTCGGATCAACAGTTACGCCCGATGGCAGCCTAAAGTTGGAGGTGAATGCGCGCGTAAGTGCAGCCTGGTACAAATGGCGGTCGTTGACGGTGGTTCTCTGCGATAAGACAATACCCGAGTACCTCAAGTCGAAGGTTTATAGAACAGTTGTCCGCCCAGTAGCGATGTACGCGGCTGAGTGCTGGCCCGTGACGAAGGAAATTGAAAGCCGCCTCAGTGTAATGGAGACGAAGATGTTAAGGTGGACGGCCGGAGTAACGCGATTCGACCGCGTTTGCAATGACACCATACGACAGAGGTTCGGTGTCATCCCGATAGCCTACAAGTTGCGCGAAGCTCGTCTACGCTGGTATGGCTACGTCCTTCGCGCTAACGACGACACCGTCTGTAAGATTGGCCTGAATCTTGAAGTCCCTGGAAAAAAAATACGGCCCAGAGGACGCCCGAAGCAACGTTGGCTAGATACGTTGCGCTTGGACGTAAAGATAGCTGGTGTGCATCCCGATCAAGCATTTGATCGAGAGAAGTGGCGTCACCACACCAGAAGAGCGGATCCCGCCATCAAGCGGGACAAACGCTACTAAAAATGATATATATATATATATACTTACTTATTCGACTGTGTGTGCTGAAGCTGGGTGATCGGTCTGATCGATTCCTGCCATGGCATTCCCCGTCACATCCCGTACCCGTGCCAAACTATGCTGAATTCCAAGCCGACGTTTGATTTCTCACAAGGCTCGTCTTCTATTCTTGACCGGAATTCCATTGATTTACTAAGCAGGATCCAAAATATCTTAGAGGAGAAGGCTCCAAAAGGTATTCCACTACTTGGAGCGTTCCTCTATAGGTCACCTTTTCTTTGTCCCTTTTCTTCAGTGGAAGCTGGTAAAAGACAGAGATCCGTGGTATTTTATGATGTGCTTGAGGCAGAGAAGTCGCTACCTCCGCCTCAGTGTTAGCTGCACGCTGCGAAATATATTTCTGATGTTTTAGGTTTCCTGGTAGATGAGGTTCGTCCCACAGAACTTTTTGGAATGGGTACGAGTTCCGATGGCAAGCCTAGGCTCGTTAAATGTATCTTTTCGTGACGTCTCTTCCAGTTGGAAACGCTGTCGCAATCACTCCCTAAAGAAGTAAACCTTATACGTGACACCTTAAGATGTGATATCATCTGCATGGATATCTTGAAGAGTTCTGGAGGCAAACACCGCTTCATTTTGGTATACCGTCCTCCTCATTGCTCTGTATCGCATGATGATCACCTGTTGTCGATTCTCATCGATCTAGTCACCGCTGAGCCATTGAAAGCGACCATTCTCGGAGATCTCAACCTTTCCGTAGATTGAAGTACTAAGAGACTGCTGTTTCAGCGACAGACAAAGAAATCTGACACGCTTTTGACGCATTATCTATGGTTCAATTCGTCAATTTTCCTACACGAAGTGATCGGACTTTAGATGTTGTCTCCTCTTGCGCTGACTCGATAACGAAGGTTCGCCCACTGCCTCCCCTCGGATCTGATGACCAAAAGATCAGTTTGTGCTCTTGTGTCGATTGCCTAGAACACCAGAATCCCATTTGAACAAGATTCGTGACATCAACCTCATGGATAGGGTATCCATTAAACGAGTATTGTCTCAATTGAATAGGTTGTCAATCTTCCAAAACTTTCTAGACGTTGATGATCTTTATCAACGATTCTGTGGAATTACACATAGCCTCATAAAGCACTTCGTATCGTTTAAGCAAATAACTGGCGCCAAAAGTACTCTCCCAACATCAACAACATATCGGAACAGCGTTGTCGAATTTAACGTTTGACTTCTGCTGTAGATGATAGATATTTAGAATTAACCAAGAAACTAGACCGTCACGTCAAATGCTACCTTGCAAACTAAATAACAAAAGGCTAGCACGCTCTAACAACATGAAGAGCCTTATGCCTTTTATAAAGAAGGCCAAAGCCCAATCGGAGGATAAGGCGGTTCTAATTGGTGATAATGGGGAAAGGTACATTTTTTAAAATCTAAAATTTTTTAAATTGCTACCCTTGTCACTATTTTGTTAGACATCTCGCTGACGCTTTACAAAGTTCCCACACTTTGGAAGAGGGCTACCCTTACTCCTATTCCCAAAACTAACCATGCTTAGAATATTTCGGACTATAGATCGATCAGTATTCTTTCGACATCTCTGAAAGTTATGGAAAAAATCTTGAGGAGGTATATTGTGGACTGGCTCGAAAAAATTTAAATGCGTTCCTACTAAGCAATACGGTTTTCTATCAGGTTCATCTACTTGTTTACGTGCACATAATTGGTTGACTGCACATACTCATGGATGCAGAACATGAATTCTGGGAAAAACGTTGACATAGTGTACTTTGATTTTAGTAAAACATATAATAAAGTTAGCCATACCCGTCTCCACATTAGGTTGGAAAGTATAGGGATCCGAGGTAACTTGCTGAAGTGGTTCCAGTCCTATCTCGAAAGATGGGAAATGAAAGTCAGAGTTGGTAACTGCTTGTCCTCCTCCAGACGCTGTTTCTCGGGAGCGCCGCAGGGCGGATCTCTGTCCCCCGTCTTGTTTCTCATCTATGACATTCCATTCTACATCAGATGTGATCACAGACTTTCGGTAGCGGCGTATGCCGTCGACACTAAACTGTAAGCCTCTTATGAGGATAACAAAGCCGAGGATGCGTTAAACGCCTTAAACAGGTCAGTGGTAAAGATGGTTAGATGGGCAGAGGAATGGCAGGTTCCTAAAAACATAGGGAAATGTCTTATTTTTTCGCCTAATTCTGACCCTACGAATATGTGCTTTCCTGACGGTACACCATCGAGCCCGAATGGTAATGTCAAGGATCTTGGAGTAGCATTATCTAAAAACTTAAAGTGGGGTCAGCAGATTCATGAGGTCGCAGCAAAAAGTTTGAAGATGGTGTACTTTCTACTCAGAAATATTCACTGCGCCGATGAAAAAAATTTGGCTGAGGTTGTATAAAACGTACACACTACCGGTGATGGAGTATTGTAGCCCCGTTTGGAGTTCACATCTCATCAAAGATACCAATGGAATCTTAAATGCCCGGAAGATCTTCACGAAAATTTCTTACTTCCGGGTTTTTATTGAGCAAAAAGAACCGCTCGTCGTGCCAGCATATCGCGAAAGGCTGCAAAAATTCAACTTGCACATTCTCTACTACTAGCGTGTCTTTTTAGATCTGGTTTTTGCCTTCAAAATCGCCAAAGGAATGGTGCGATGAAGGCCGTCGAAATATTGGTTCTTCAAACCGACTTTTGGGGGAAGGCGATTGTGGAGTATCGCTAATCATAAAACGCGCCGCTTTAACCATGGTCTATGGACGAACACCTTCGTAGTGCGAGCCACGAGATGGGTCGAAAGGCTCACCCACAGCTCCTAGCTTGTTCTAAAGTTTCTGTTTTAGAACTCGCTTGTCGAAAATCAATATCTTAGACACTGTAGGATTGCCATTGTCTCCTTATTAAGGTTGTTTTGATTAGTCGTAAGTGTCTACTTCACGGCCCGATTTTTGAGATCTAGTTGTGTTGAAGCTCTTTAACTACTAGCTTGCATTTTTGTTATTCGTTCAATACATACCCGAATTTTGTTAAACATAAAGAGGTCTTGATGCAGCTGACCTCTTCATGAAAAGAATGAAAAAGGTGTGGGATTATTTTGTTCGGCCGCTTTTTAATGTATTATTAAGTTTTTTCCAATTTATCTCCACATTCCAGCTAAAAAGCTTAAACGAGATCCTTCTGCCAGTCTCCCTATGTTACTTCGTATCTGTCCTACGAATCATTTGTAAACCCAGCAGTTCTTCACAGCGCTCGGATTGACATTATGCTTCCTGACCGTCCCCTTGGGGCGTGCCAGTATAATGGGCTCCTGAGAAACGGAGCCCACCCGCTGAAGTGTGCTCAGGAAGTTTTGAAATCTATTTATCTAATGAAGGACACCGTATGATTAGAATGTCCGGGCGGCTTGGTCAATCTCCTTTCTGCTGCTTCAACCTAGCCTTTCTCAATGCTCTCCATTTTATAGTTTCAAAGCGGCTTATAGCTAATTTGTTTTTATTTTTCGGATATATTTTTTTCAATACCGGCAAGAGCGTCATGAGCAGCAGCGAAGGAAAAGAAAGTCTTGGGATGAAGTAGGATGGTGCTTCAAAACCTCTTCTGAATAGTGGTCGGATGTCCTTTTAGTGTTTAGGGCCGAGATTGGCTCTGTTGTTTCGCGTTGTTCCGGTTTGTGTTCAAGTTTAGGTTTGGCTGTTTCATGCTAGATCGGCAAAGGCTTTTGTCTGTTATCGTAATGCGTGTTTTTATTTTGTTTCTACTCTGCTATGCTAATTCGTGTTTGATTTAGTGCATTCCCGTATGAGCACGTCTTTCGGGACGTAATAAATAAAATAAAAAAATATAAAGCACTGGTGAAATTGCTTTGAATCTTCTCTATCATCAGAACATCTTTCTGTTTTGAATGGAGAACACGGAACAGAACATGAACTCTCAACAAGCGATCTCACATGCACCTTGTAAGCTTCCAGAAGGACTTCTTTATCCTATATATATATATCTATTTATATATATTTATATATAGACCGCTCGTTGAGAGTTCATGTTCCGTGTTCTTCCATGCAAAACAGAAAGATGTTTTGGTGATAGAGAAGATTCAAAACATTTTCACCAGGAAGGTTCTACTGTGTAATGATGGATTCCTGCACGGCAGAGTCCCTAAACCTAGCATTAGCAATGCTTATCTGGGTATTCCATCACTCAACTCAAGGTTCGCTATTGTTATGGCCTATAAACTATTTAACCACCTGATCTCAGTCTATTGCGCAAAATTCTAACCCTACGACCCCATTCGCTAGGGGAGGAACTGAAAAGTTGTTTTTTTAGATCACCTAGAGCTTCCCTAAGGGCTTCTCTACGGTTAGAGCTGGTTTGAGGTACATATCTCAATTGGTGTAAGACAAGGACTGTGCCGACTCCTCTTCCTTCCTTCAAACGTACAGCAAAAGCGACTGTACTCAGTGCTGCATAGGAAGCCCTGTGGTGCGTGCTCCACGTTTCCATTCATTAACCATTTCACGACATTGTCCGACGATGTCGTCGGACACCATCATACAAACAGTTAATGGAAAATTATCACACATTTAGTAGTATAATTTTAATCGATGAGTCCACAAATAGCTACGATCAAGATGGTCCATGAGAAACTTCATTTGTTACTGTTTTTCATATCCAACAAATAATACAAATAAAATAATAGAAATAATCAGCGCGCTGGAAAATGTGCGTGTCCCACACGGCAGTCACCTGAAAATCGCGCGTGTCGTGATAGGGTTAAACCATTTTACTATCCTATGGACCCTCAACGTTTCCAGAAACTCTAGTATCCTATTGCTGTCCCTGTTGTATCGATGTGGTTTAAGTTTTGTATAGCGTCTGCCTTAAACGGCGTAATAAAAAAAATAAAAAATGAAATTACTGAAGACCTGCTTTTGCCTTGGGTTATCTGAAGTGCGGTGCTTTTGTTAAATAACCACGAAAAAAATGGTGGAAGCAGCTGAGCACCAGTGCGAACTCTCCATCAGTACATGCTTAAGTTTAGCTAAACCTATCCTGGTACTTACAACTTCTATGGCATTTTTTCCAAGCAAAGAGGGCCGCTTGATTAGTCCTCTACTAACGCTTGATCTAGGAACATGGTTAACTTGTGAACCTTCGTATAATGCCAAACGTAATCAACTCTCTGCTCCCTGCTTTGAACGTGGTGACGTATTGAACACGAACCCAACAAGGCTTGCTCATTTTCCAATAGAAACGGTTTGTCCTTTTTCTGGTTGCCGGTGAACGACTCCTTGAGTGCTTCTTCAGCTGCAGAAGATGGAGAGCTGCATTCGGCTGAATGAGCTAATCGTAAGGTTGCACCGATGCACATTTGCATGACTCCTTTGCGGAAATGGGCGACTGTCAGATGAGATTCAAGAAATAAGGCATACAAGATGCTTTCGGGAATCTGTGAGATCCAAGGACATCCTGATGAACCAGCGCGTCGGAGTAGACGAACAACCTCACTCATTCCTAGACCAATGCAATATAGCATAAGTCCCTCCCAAACGAAGGGACTCTTGAGCAGGAGATTTAGAATCGTTAGTCAAATAAAGTCCCAATCCTTAACGCGACAACGCCAAATCACATATAGATAGAGCAGCTACAGTTCTGCGCAGTGAATGATCAAATTCAACCCTATCTTGCATGTCCCTCTCTGCGTCAGCTTTCGTCCGATTTCTAGAAATAGTTCTGGAAAGGGAATCTGATCCGAGCGCTTCATGGAAACCTTACAGCGTAACTCTTACATCCTCTTGTTGAGCCGTGTGTATGTATCTTTTCTTATCAAATAGAAGAACGACATCGTTGCCATATTGTGATGCAAAACGAGTTCGCTTTCAAGCTTCTTCTTCCTGCAACCAGCTTTATACACTTTAGAAAATGTCGAATAGAAATAATTGTTTTAGATTTCCGTTTGTGGAATCTCCGTGCAAAATACTTGACGTCTTGCTTCCTCACGCACTTTCTCTCACACTTCTTCTCACATAGTTAACTTATGCCTACCCAGTCATAGAAGTAGACCACGAATAATGCCTTTCGCCAACTGAGCGCGTTGCCTTTCCTTGAAAATGACTAGAAACGTTCAGGTCCTGGTAGTGTCAGAGCAGTTTAGGGGCCGCATGGAACACATTTCGCGTAGATATTTTTCCTAAGTGTGTTCTTGTCTTTTTGCTTACTAGGGTAAGGGTACAGGAGGCCGTTAATCAAACCCTTTGGGAAGTGCCACGCATTCTACTTCTACGGGATGTCATGGATGCGGCATGAAAGCGTATTTGGCCCATAAAATGACCTGCGGTGGCCAGCCGATATACAAATCTGGGTTTTGTCATTCCCGAACGAGTCTGGTACTAATTCACCGACTCCAGAGGGATCAAAGGCTTTGCTGGTCTAGGCGAGAAATCCGAACCAGGAACCTGGAATCACCTCTTCTGCCACGCGCCTTTTTGTTTTCTGATGTTGCCTAACCTGTTGAGTGACTTCACTGCATTTTTAGTACAATTACTGTGTCTATTGTCTCAGGTGCCCCTTATGCGCTCGTAATAAACACGACATGTATTTATCTAGTACCGCATATTATCAAGAAAGAAAACTATTTTGTATGCGGGCGATTCGCAATAAAATATGAAATTCTTCAGTTTCCTACTTTTCTAAGTTTAGGCACACTAGTTAAACTTTGGCAATTAATTCGTTACCTTAATTTTAAGCAGGAAACCAAGAAGGGAGGATGTTTTGTAGAAGTTCAAGCGATGGAAACGTCGATGCCCCATCAACGCGGTGAAAGACTAATCCATCAAACAATACAGTGGTGGAAGCAACACTAGTATTGCCAAGAGCGTTATCAATCCATTATGCGCATAGCATAAACGCAACAATTAATTAATTTTAATTTAGGTGCACACCAAAACGAGTGTTTCAGTTGAAATGGTCGAAATCAGGACTGTTTTAAGGCGGGAAGTGATTTAAAGACTCAGGTCCAAGAGGAATTTGGACTTATCCTCATTTAGCAGAGAGAAGCACAGCTGTATTGAAATGTATCAGTGGTTATCGCAGAATAATGAGAATGAAGAGACTTCTGTTAGGCCACCCCTCCAGTAAGATGTAATGCTCTGCTTTTGATAGAGCGCTCACGGCGTCGATTAGTGGGAACTGCTAGACGAAGATACAACTTCTTCTTCTTCTTCAGCGTCTGTCCCGCTTCGTAGCGGGGTCCGCTATTCTGGTGTCATAACGCCACCTCTCCCGATCCAGCGCTAGATCAGGGTGGACACCAACAACCTTCAAGTCCATATGTAACGTGTCAGACCAGCGCTGCTTCGGACGCCTTCTAGGCCGCTTTCCTACCACCTCGAACTTAAGTCCTATCTTGCGGACGCTATCTTCCTTTCCACGCAGAACGTGGCCGTACCATCGTAAGCGAGCTTCGCGCATCTTGTCCGCTATCGGCGCGACACCGAACTTCTGCCGAATGATATCGTTTCGGATGCGGTCCAGACGCGTGACTCCAGCCGTCCAGCGTAGCATCTTCGTCTCCATGACGCTGAGGCGCGTTTCAATCTCCTTGGTCGCAGGCCAACACTCAGCACCGTACATCGCTACCGGCCGGACGACAATTCTATATATTTTTGACTTCAAGCGCTCTGGCTTCTTCCTATCGCAGAGCACGCCAGTCACGCCACTTGGACCAAGCTGCACTCACGCGTGAGTTCACTTCAATCATCAGATTGACATCGGATGATACTGCTGATCCCAGGTACTTAAAAACCGAAGAGCGTGGGAGATGAAGATATATGAAGATAAGCTGTGTTCAAAAAATCAGTTCCAAAGCCTAAAGGCCAATGCTGAAACTACAAGCGGGCGGAGTGCTACTTCCTCTATCGCTTACCGCCGTTTTTTCACTCTACACTTCAAAATCCAGTAGATCTTCTAAGACGTCGATTGACTTTGCGGCCGATATATCTGGGATATTCTGCGATGCCCGTTCAGTTGAGCGGGAACGGCATCAGAAAATCGTCCGTTTTTTCATGAGCATCGTCTTCGTAAAATTCAACTGCGTATTAGCAATATCACATACGCTCCCGAAGACGGCAAGACTTTCCTCGCTTCTAAAATGGTTGGTGAGTCCGATGCCTTCAGCGAGGCATAGATGGTAGAGTTAGCTGCCATCGCGTCGCGTATGCATGAGTATTGCGTACATAAGAAAGGGGTGCCACTGTCTAACTCGGCCCCGATGGCCGCTACAGCCTTTCCTCATCCCCAAACAATCGGAAATCCCTATTGTTTTAAATTTTTCTCGCGCCAAAGCCTTCGAAGTAGCATTTCGACCGGACTGTCATTCCTAATGCTAGCGGTCACCACGTACATGTCTGGAGATCATGACCGACCATTGAGAATTCAGGTCTTCTAGCAGTTGGTGGGGAAACAAGCGTAAGTCAATTCCTTCCGCGATGTGTCTTTCTAGAACATCTAACGTTAGAATTCAAATAAGGAGCGAATGAGACCTGCAAGTGAATGTAGTGCACCGCTGAGAGTACCATGTACCTGCAAAGCCGAACGGAACGCCGTTTTCCTGTGGCATAATCGACAGCTTACCTCACCTGCATCACGAAATGATTTAGCGCTCGAGCGGACAAACGAGGCAATTTCCCGCTTCTTTGCGGAGTCTGTGAATTGTCAATAGAATGGAAGAAAACACGGCCTAAACCCCTTGGGCATGTTAGCGTGGTTCGAGACACTCTATCTGGGGAACACCTGCACCTTGCCACGAAGCGATTACCATTGCTCTCCTCAACTGCGCGAAAGGAAGAGGAGAAATAATATACACACAGCCCGAGATCGTCAGCAGTGCCAGTGCAAATGGGGCTGATTGAGTTCGGCTGCATCGCCGATGTGCACCGTACGTCTACTCGAGCCTCGGGGCGATGCACGCCGTCGTTGTCCCTGCATCGCAGTTGCCCAGGTCGTTGAGCGCGGCGTTGGTTTTGGACGGACGGTGTTACGATGACTGCTGTAACGATGTTTTATTGCCACCAAAGTTCTAGCACAAGGCGGGACTCGAGCCAGCATCTCTTACTGACCGTATAGGATGCTCAACGCATTACATCACCGACGCCGTCTGATTGAACGCGAAATCCACACCAAACAGCGCCGGTGGTGCGCGGCTTGCTATGGCATCCTGCCCGGTAAACAGGGGGTGTGGGTTGGAGTGCCGCTGGGCGGAGGGATTTTGATCCCAAATACACGTATGTCTGTTACAACAATGATTTGCTGTGATCAAAACTCTAGCGCTAGGCAGGACTCGGACCTGCACTTCCGGCTGACCGAGCGGGGATGCTCTACGCCATTTTACATCACTGGCGCTGTTTGGTCAAACGCAATATCAACAGCTCGTGGGACCATCAGCCCGTATATTAGGATCAGCCGGATCAGCATGCACCAATTAACCAATTGAAGCACCAATTGAAGGTCTTGTTTTAAATAATTAAATGATAGAGATGATTGATGATTAGATGTTAGAGATGAAACGTACATCTGACAGCTTGCAACTTCAGCAACATCCACTTGTTGTGGATAGCTTTCAGTGTTTCACTCCACGATATGCTGGACGTTACGGAAAATGTATGCATGTGCTGCGGATCTTCCTCGGCTTTTCTAGATCACTCCATTTGGGTCGCCCCCGATTGAAGATTGGGTGCAGTAGCCTCTCGCAGTCAGGGTCTCCCGGCGTCCTCAACGACGGCGATGGGTGGGTGACCTATGGGATAGGGTAGCGGACTCATGGGAAAGAGAAGAGGAGTTTGAAACAGCTCACTGTAGCCCCGTTTTGCATGCTTATAAAAGTCCAAGTATCTGCACCAAAGAAGAAAGTCCAATCAACTAAGTGCAGACAACTGGACTCGCTAACACTGTCATTGGAATTCATCGCTCCATTATCATTTCATTTTTGTAGAGCATAAACTGTTACTCTACCAATTCTTTTACTGTTCTTTTTTATTCGAATGCAGTTTGACCTCGAACCAAACTTGTCTTGCGTGCTGGCGCAACAAGAATCTAAGTCATCTCTCAACCATCGAATATGTAGCTATAAATTAGTTATATCAAGGAGCTTGGCATAGTCATAAAAACAAGTCGATGTCAGCTGTTGGTAGCTGTATCACTCCAATTGGTTGGTAGCAGTCATTCGTATTTTGAATACCATTGCCTATTTGGAAGCTACTTGTGCTGTATGTACAATATACATTTTGCCGCCGCAGAAGCTCGTGATTTTGTGTCTCAACGTTTCCTAAAATTCGTGCAAGACTTGCCAAATGATTTTAGTCGGCTTCTTTCGTTCGATTACTCTATTAGTAGGTGCAGGAACTGCAATTCAATTAATTAGTCGACCAGTCCATCATTGCGACCCAATCCAATGGTGATGTTAGCGAATCCAATCATCTATGTACACTTTTATAAGCATGCAGATTGTGAATCCACAATGAACGGATTCGAACCTTCGGATGTCTTTTCCTTGACTACTCCAGTCCACCCTCTGGACCACCAATCGACGGTGTTGAGAACGAAGCAAACCCGCGCAATGACAAGAGGTTTAACGCCCAATCTCTAGTCGACTAGGACACTCACCTGCGCGGTTGAAACACTGTTCTTTGCAGGGCTGGGGCCGAGACGCTTGCATTTTCGTATTGCTGAGGCCCAGGCGCTTCTGTTCATGTACACCACTACCGCCGTTCAGACCTATCGTTGGAATGATCTCCTGGAAAGAGCGATACTGCTTTTTTCTTTTTTCTTTTTCTTTTCTAGCGCATTCCAGCGCCTGAAAGTCTCTTCCTTACGTTGCCTAATATGTAGAAGACTATTGGCGAACGCTTTGCTATCATTCTAAAAAGAGAAGTTAAGCTGTCTGCAAGCAAATATTGGATAGAGCTAGTAGAGCTAGAATGAACAACTATGGATAATGTCCAATATGATAGAATACATAAAAACATTCTTCTACCGTGTTCAATTCGCTTTTCTACCGCCGCGCAAGACGTGTAGGCCTTCTACCAGCTGAAGTATACCAGGCCAGATCAGCAAACATTTTTAAGCACAATCTAATAAGGCTAGATCTTCCACAATTGCTGAACATCCAACATTTTTGTTGGCATTTAGATGGCTACAGACACCATGATTGTTAGTTTGTTGCTCTCATTTCAAGATGGCCGAAGATGCAGAGCAGTATTCGTTTGTGATTATGCCTGCCTTTTGTAAAGATGAAAAGAAAGAAAACAATCAAAATCTCCATGTATAGACAGGACTTGACCCTAATTACGAAGCCTCTGGCTTGCTAACGTATGTGCTTCTCGATTCAACACTCGCAAACAATAAGACTCGTAATTCGTAGCAGAAAATCTCGTCTCAGTCATGTCAATATTTACCTATTTCCTAAGCTTATGATAAGCTTGAACATCTACTAGATCAATTTCTGGTGCTCATCTGTCTAATCTTCCTTCTACTCTTCTACCTCGTCTTTCAGTCTTTTTGCTAATGTATTGTTTCAGATATGGTGTCGGCACAGAAGCATTAACACGTTAAATCATCGTCATCCCTTTCTCGTCATCCTTATCATAATGTATCCTCTAAAACCACTACACTCTATATTTCCCAATGAGAGCTTGCTTCTGCTGCGACGTTACGATTCATCAAATTTCACATCAGAGAGAAACATCAAATCGAGCCGTCAAACGTGCCCGTCAAACGTTATGTTCTCCTTTAAAAGTTCGTGTTTTCTTTGTAAGGCGCACAAAGTGCAATACGTAAATAAGTAAATAAATAAATAGAGAAACACCTGAAGTTGCACTGATGCGAGAGGTTCTGACGGAATCAAGGCCTCCTAACAGGGTCGTACGGTCGTGAGAAGTAGCGATGTTACAATGGGGTACGAGGTCCCCGCTGTCCGCCGTGGAATTTCGGCGATGTCCTTCGTGATTCGTCAGACCCGGCTCGACCAGGTCATGAGCGCCGGGAGCGCCTCTGTTCTCGGCGGCCGAATTTGACAGTTATGACTCGGGGCACCGAATCAGCCCGCCAACTGCGCGCATCTTCTTTGTCCACGGGGTGTGTATTGGGTTTACAATGGCGCTGAGCGATCAGCGCCATAACTGAACGGTGGCGACACGCCGCTCTCTTCTCACCGGGAGTTTCGGTTTTCGGTCGCGACGGCGTCGTTACGCAACCCTGCGGTGCACGGCGGCCACTTCCTTACCCGTCGGCTGCTGCTCACGGGCATCTCGTCCCCGGAGGGATGCGCCGCCTCAGCTGCCGTAGCCGCTACGTGAAGCAGGGCTATCGTCGCTGAGGATCGCAGATCGAATCTGTGGAATCCTCTGCCCCAACCGTCATCGATCTGTGACGATTCCGACGTCTGCTGCTGCCCAAGGATTCTGCTGCTGGAGGGTTAACGCCTGTTGGCGTCATTACAGCTGCTTCAGATTCCTGCCAGGTGTGTGGAATGCGGCTACTTTTTTGGAAGGCTGCGCATCGCCCGATCCACTTTCTCCCCTCCACTTCTCCTATTCTGCTGGTTTCTGTCTCCTTTTTGCCGTTCTCTGGAACTTTGAGAGAGACCCAAAGAGCCTCTAAGAACTGGCGGGTTCACAACTCGCTGACATGCCATCTTTCGAGAAGATGTGACGGTTGAGTTACCTACAGCCGACCTCTCACTGTCGTTCCGTTCAGCACGGCAAGGTCGAGGCATCGTTCGCCGGTTCTCTCCGCTGTGCGCGTCGCTGCTCGAATTGATAGTAAACGACTTCTCTCTCTGTCGATTGGACTACATTCTTCCTTCCTTATGGCTTCGACTACCAAAGAATAGCTCTTCTCTTTCGAAAAAATTTCAAGATCTCATCTGTAGGATTATGCCCCACTGCTTTACTTTTTGCTTTACTGGCTAGTAAGCATATCTACCTACCACTTTCTCACTGGAAAGTCCCTGTCAATTACTATTAACGAAGTTTCTTGACATGCTTTCCGATTTCCCGCTTGAACTTTATAAGGCTGCTCCCTCCATTCGCGTACATACATTGTATCTGTTTTGAGGGGCCAATCAAAAGTCTGTTACCAACTCCCCAAGCAAGATAGATCCAGCTGGTCTGAGCGCTAGGCTTACTGAAAATGATTTATGTTCCACGCCTTTTTTCCTACTGGTGAATTGGATGCATTCGACATACTCAATACTGCAGTAAGGCATGCTACCGTTCAACCCCTGTACACTCAAGACCAGAAGTGCACTAGAAAAGGTTCAAGACAGTTTTACAAGAAGGCTTAGGATACGTATGTATGCAACCAATTCTGCTGCACCAAGCAGAGTCCTTAGCGGTTATTTCTGAGTTGTTTTATGTTTGTTCACCCTTCCGTTTAAAAGAAAAGAAAACCTACATACTGCTCATGAGACTCACACAGGTCACAAGACTCATACAAGTCACAAGGTGGAGGCGATCAGCCGAAAAACTGAGTAACCCGAGTTCAGCGGGTCCTTTGTGACTATAATTGAAGCAGTAGGAGGTTAGCTATGATTACAGAATACCGCCGCCAGCAGTGTGTCCCTCTTTAATTTCTGTGGGGGAGCGGCACTGAGATGTAACCGAGTTATATCATGATCTGCTTCGAAGCTAAAGTTCCTTCTTAATCGCTTAAAAAGCGTTGCATTCAACGCACCTTCGCCGGAGGCGGTCCGTTTTGGTAGTAGAGACTGGTGGACATCTGGTAGACCCTGTGTGTTGTGTGTTGTTCAAAGATTTATTACTTCACAACTGTAATGTCAAATCAATTTAGATAAACTCCATTTTGTTCCACTACACTTCTCCAAAGACTTGGTACTTTTCTAATTCCTTTCGCCTGAAGGACTGCAGTTCTGAAGTCGAACCATTGCTGAATTCAGTTTTTAAGGTTTTCATCCGTTTCAAAATACTTCTCTCCAATTTCTTGCCTGAGAGCAAGGAAGAGACGGTAGTCGGTAGGGTCGAGGTCAGGGCTATACGGTGGATGCGGCATTACCTCCCAGTCCAGCTCCTCTATCGTTTCTCTTGTGAGTCTTGCATATGTGGTTTTGCACTGAGTGTCTGACAGGGCATGTGGAATCCAAGATCCAAATTTCCAGTCAATTCCAAAACCCTTAAGATGGATTCCCACTATCCTATGAGACACTTCAAGCTTCTGTGTCAGTTGACGTGTCGTCTGCCTACTATCAGCACGAAGAAGATGGAGTAGTTCAGTGCCGTCCAATTCAGATGGTTTTCCCGACCTTGCTTTGTCTTCGAGTGAATAATCTCCCTTTAAAACTTTCCGAACCACTCATAACAGGCGCAATGAGTAATAGATCCCATACCATATATATTGGTAATTTGGCCGTCTGCCTGAGATGCCGTAGATCATTTAATGAATTCATGAAGAATGCCGAGCCGAAAATGGCCATGAGGTAGACCTGGCATTGAGTCCGGAAGAATGGATAGATAAGGAAGTACAAGAAGGATCTTGACCTGTGTCTGCATGCGAACGATAGACAAGTGTAATAGGATTATGATCAGCAATACTGGCTAGTGTGTTTACAAGCAGAACGGTAAAAAACTTTTCGAAGTGTTATGAGACTTTTTTCCAACCTAATAGTAAGTCATAGTAACATTTATTAAGTAACATTTATACAACAGGCATTCATATTGTGCTGTGGAGGGGACTGGTAGACGGGTCTGTTGTACAATATGAAAGTCTGTTGTACTCTTGACTTACTAGAACCATTGCTTCGACCAATGCATTTGTTTCTAAGCTGACACATAGGACCCACCAGATGTCCACCAGTCTCCACCAAAAAGGGCTACCACCAGAGAAGGTGCGTTGATTCCACACTTATTAAGCATTCAGCTTCGAAGCAGCTCCCGATATAACTGTAACCCGATGTAGCGGCGTATATCGAAAAGACCTGTCAAGTTTTTCGGGTAATTAAGGTCTCGAAACTGGTTCTATCTGTGAATCAAAGCTCTGGTGCCATAGTGGCTCGGTGCCTCCTAGTACATGGGCCTCTACGAATCGCATATCAATATTCATCATATGAACATGAAGCATTTCTTCGAGCGAACATGACCGCGACAACATGCGTTGCATGCTTACTTGTTTTACACCAAACTGGTTAGAGAATCGGTTAGTAGTACTTTTCTCCTATCTGCTTCTAATTATCTTAGCCTCTGTGCTAGTAGCTTCTAGAAACGCACCCCTTCTCAGGTAGCGTTTCTTCAGTCTCTACTAAAATATGACTTCATTCACCCGTGATGTTCTGCCCGTGATGACCTGCCACTCATTCACAACCAGTCTGTTTCTGTAGACTCTGATCTTCTCTATGGGAATTCCTGTTCCGTGACTCTATTAGAATTAGCTTATCCGAATATACACGAGATTTCGTCAGTTTTTTTCCGAAGACCACCAATGTTTTTGCCAGAGAATCGCTGGAAGGTAGTGTCTTAGATATCATCTCTTCGAAGGAGGGCTGAAAATTTTAGAGACCTTACTGTCCTATATTAGAAATTTTCAAAAACAATATGAATCCAACCATTATGTAGTTCAAGACCTGCTCTTTCAATTCTTGGTGGTTTTCACAGAGACTCTAAGCAAAATCCCCTAGATGTAGGGAAAATATTCAATTTTCTGAACCAAGATAGTACACTCTTTATTTTCATATGTTTTCATACTCAATGAATCGCCATCGTTAGTAGAATAGGAAAAAAGGGCAGCTATAATAATTTAAACTATAACAAGCTATAATAATTCAAAATAATTTAATAATAATTCCAACGGGGTAAGGAGTTGCAGAGAAACATGGGCTGATAAAATCTATTGAGTAATGCGCTCTTCTAACAGTGAGCCTGGCATGCGCCGTGCACCCACAAGCCTAATGTTTCCGACATTGCAAAAGTGTGGTAGGCTATTCCACGGTTCCAGGTTCTTGTGGTCAAGCGTGTGCTGCCTGTCATGTGCTGCTTCTCAGTGCCAGGAAAAGACCAAACAACCCTAGATGTTGTTTCCAGAAATCAATGCCCACTCCGCACGCTAATTACTCAAATGCGGGAAGAGCGAACTCGCTGAATCACAAATGAGACCAGCACATTCCAAACAGGCAGCGACCATTAGTGTCACACCTCGTGCAATGGAGGCCACCAGCCTCCACGCATGCATCAGGCTACTAGAGATGAAGTACGCGCAGCAGAAAGAAGGTCTGAAGAATATGTAGAAGAATATGTAGAATATGTAGTCCACGAGTAGTCCGATGTATCAAGGGCCACGCTGACTTTTCCCGACTGACGTGAGCAAACTGCTCGCAGCAGTCTTCTTCGAACAAGTTTCTAGTCGAGGAAACAGTGGGGTGCTGGTGTCGTTGTTTGGCCGGCAAATGGTCGAATTGATGACTAGTGCTGCCGGTGACGTAAGTGCTGACCCCTCCCATCTCGGGCATTCCACGGGAGACCTTGCACTTCTGCACTAGTTCGCCGACTTCTAATCGGTGCTTTGTGACGTGAGGGGTGCGCCCTTCAGAAGGGCATGCCACATTCCTTGGTGGATGCTCCATTCTGCCAGACGTCAGCTCATCAGTCCGGTTCCTGCGGTTCCTTGAGGCATTTTTGGCGGCTTTTTGCTGTGCACTTTCCCTTTTTCCGTCTTTCCTCGCGTTCACTTCTTACCAGTTCCACTATATTGTCATCACAGTCGTCGCGAGAAATGTATAAAAACGTGCAGTGTGGGCAGCCTTTTTCGAGTAAGTTACACGCTTTACTACTTTGATGCAGCCATCAACTTTTGCAGTCAGACTGCACAATGTAATTGTCAAAAAAACCCGGAATTGATCGAGATTATTCGATAGAGCCTTCTGTGCTGAACAAAGCGGTATTACAGCGAGTGTCGAGAACCTAAATATTGGCGAACAAGAGCGCAGGAAACTTCAAAGGCTAAGTCCGCGAGTCTAAAATGGCAGTTGGGGTTACTAAGGCACTCTAGGCAGATGGGGTGTTGTGAGCACCTCATCGTGAAGTACCCTCAGTGTTCTGCTCGCTTACGCATTTGTATCAGGGATGAGCGGATTGACCGTTACCCGTCATTTGTTATCCGGTTTCCGTGGGGTTTTGGCCTATCCGTTTTGTTGTTCGCTATCCGGTGGTCTCTGGACCGGAGAACGAACAACAAATTTGCTGAATCTTAAGTTTGGACGTGGTGGTAGGTGGGCTATGTAAAGGATCTTTCACGATCGTAACAGCGGTCGTCAGAAACAGCAGAATTATTCAAATCCATAAGGGTTAGTTGAGGCGTTTCCTCTCTTGGAACTGGTTACATAGTTTTAGAGATGTCTAACTTTCACCCATCCAGAATAGCTAAACTTGCATCATATATCTATGAGGCCCACTAGATATAGAATTGTTCATTCGTCTCAAGTCATTTGCAGACGAAGAAGGCATGCAAACTGCTGTTAGCGACCGCAAGAAGTGTGGGGTCTGAAAAACCTAGAAAGAACTCTTACCGCCGATCATTTGTGGTCATTCACACAATTGCAGTGTGTTCGATTTGACCGCATGCGGAAAAGGTATCCTTTTAGCAATATGCTGTTGTGAATGATCAAGCAAACACCGCAGTGCAGCAGTGAATACGAGCAAAGGGGAAATAGGCTTTATCTAGGTTTGTAGAGAGGGCGACTTCTCCATCAGAAATTTTAGCGGGGCAACAAACTCCTAAATAAACTAATCATCGCGGGTGCTGCAGGGCATAGAGGTTCCTTCTAATTCGTGGGTTTTCTAGTGAGACTTCTCATTTACACAGAGAACCACTCCCTTTTAGGAATGCTCCCTTTTAGGAAAGGATATTCTACGATGTCATCTCCTTGACGTTAGGAAAGGAAAAAGAGAACCACTCCCTTTTAGGAAAGGATATTCTACGATGTCATCTCCTTGACGTTGTATTTGGCTCACATAATTTCTTGCAGCAGCTAGGCAATAGGAAGCTCGTATTTTATCCATCCCAGATAATTCCACGTTCAACTACCTTGGATCTTGGGATGCTATCGAGCAGCAACAAGAGTAACTATTCTTATCATGCGTAGAAACAATGATGTTATTTAAACCTTATTAGGCTGAACGTCTCCCTCCTTCTTCGTAGCGTGGAAAAGTCAAGAGACATCAAAGAAATTGCTCTTCTTGGACCATTCTATTTTTTCAGCGGCTTTGTTTGAAAAAATTAGGCGACTGGTAAATAAAGCAATCCACTCGACCCTCTGGAAATAGAATGTTGCTATTTGTTTGATTCTTCTGATGGCAAGAAAATCCCATACAGCGTTGTTAATGTGGTGAACGCACTATGTTTAAGGAAACACTTAAAATGCCTAGAAATGGCTTATAAACTAACAGTGCTTCCTCCTGATCTGGTGTTGAAATTGGATCAGTTTAAAGCGAGTTCTATTTTTTGTAGTTGGTTCGTTATTCGTTGTTCCATTATCCGGCCATTTTTGAGCGTGTTATCCGGGTTTCGTTATCCGGGTTTTACAATTTCATTCCGCTCATCCTTGGTATATATGCCGTTAGCCCCCGTATCTTCCCGCAACGGCTGACAGAAATAGGAAGAAAATCGCTTCACACAAGCCTAATCTGCATCTTCCCACCGCTTAGCTTTGTCCAATCATCATGGATGTGCCTTAGCATATTACTAGAACGTTTTATTACCTATAAAGCCTACATTTTGCAGCCGGAAGGACTCAAGCGTGACAACGTTATATTGCACTCGTGGAAAATCCGCCATAGTCGGTGGAATTGCAAAACTCACTCATTGTATGCTGGACGTCTAGAGTTCACTGGTTTCCTATAATTTTCGCTCATTTAGGTAAGCTGTTCTCGTCAAGCTAAGCTCACCCACTCGATTGATTCTGTCGGGTCCCCTACAAATGAATCAATCCCATACTTTGTACCCGTGCTACATGTGTTGTCTTCGTTTTCGTTGCTTCGCCGTCATCGCCGTTGCTTTCCTTTTTTGTAAATCGTTGGCACTTTACCTTTTTCTCTTCTGGTAATCCATCACGTGCAAACCAAACTTTGGTTTGCCAGCACCGTAGCTATAAAGAGATCCCTTGGCATTAACAGAAACGGGGCAGAAAAGGCTTGGTCCTTTCAAAATCGGTGCATCCTGCCGAATACTCCTATCCTTAGAAATTCGGTTCTTTACTACTTTCAACTACATAAAGGATAAAGGATAATTATCACTGTTCATCATTTTCTTCTTTTGGGATGCGCCACTCATCCTACTTCATGGAGGCAATTTTCATGCCAATGCAATCCGTTTCGCCTATACATCCAGAGAATTGCAGTGGCCAACTGATGGACATGCCAGTATTTTATCCTTCCAAGACAAGCCCAGCACCAATTATCGACTTCATAGGGACTCCATCGGGATGAAGTGCTTGTCTGACCTAGACTAGAACCACGAAAGTCAGTTCAATGTGTACGCGACTATCGTTCCGTCTCCGATTGCGCTTCTGCACGGCAAGCTAGTGTGCTGGGCGAGAAGTGACGATGACGAAAAACGAGGTAGTTATGAGCAGTGGTGCCGTAGAGATCTCGTAGGCCTAGAATGCCTTCCTCACTTTCCTTAAGCATGACTGGAGCTCGGCGGATGAGGTTTTTCGAGTTCGTCGTGAAGGAGAGAATCGACCGGAGACCGCCCCGTGTTGTTCCGCTGGTACACAGTCCTGACTTTTCGCGGTTCACCGGCCACAAGCGAACGCCTGTCCGTCGTCGGCATAAACAGACGCATAAACTCGGGGTAACCTGCGCCGTTCGAAACGGACGCCGTAGAGTCAGGCCTGCTGGAAAAGAAAGCAGCGCTGTGTTAGACTGTGTGTAGTTGCGTATGCGTCCACAAGGACCGTCGCTGTTGCCGTCGCGGCTTCACGTCACACCCTCCAGGCACCGTTCTCTGTGACACTGCCATTCATCGCTCGGGAACCCGTTTGCATCCAGCAGTAAAATCTATTTGCACCATGAAACAGGGCTCGATGACCTGTGGTTTAGCATGACAATAAGCGTGTGCTATAATCGTCTCTTTCCAGCTTTCCCTGTAAATTCTGGGGAAATTCAATAGCAGTGATGGTAGTGTGCAAGTGGTAGCGCAGTTGGAGGCGGCGTGAGCAATCGCGTGCCCTGCGAATCAAGGGTTCTTGGTTCAAACCCCCAGGCCAACCAAGCCTTCCGTTTCACCGGGTCGATAACCAAGCACAGTTTGTCCTGTTTTCTTGTGTTACTCACACCGGTTTGCTGGCTATCTTAGCGTAATATGGTCGACAAAATAAGGAGAACTAGCCCCGTCGCTCAGCATTTACACGTGCTACACTATCATCAGTTCCAAGGTTTGAAGCAATTTAATGCACAGCTAACCCCCTGAGAACGAACAAGACAAAGGAGGAAGGGATGGAATTCGTCTTTCGTTTGTAAACGAAACGAGTGTATCCAGGATACCGGTTGAGGCATGCTGTTGCACTTGTACCTTTGGAAAAGCAGGATCCTAATCGTGGCGATCGAAAGCTTGTGAAACTGGAATCCTAACCGGGCCGTCGTGTATCCATAGCAGTCTACTTCCCGTTACTGAAGCTATGTATGGGCTCAGACGTCGGCATTTATCACTACACTGCCACTCTGCTCAGACCGGAAGAGCTTTCGGGGTCGGAAGATGTCGGAGAAGAATGCCCCGCTCTCATTTGCGAAATGGGCGCGAAGCAGGCCACGCCCAGTTTAACGGCGACAAGGTGCGTCCGAGTTTTCCGAAAACAAGTTGGGCCGCTTTATAGCGGTGCGGGGGGGGGGGGGTCAATAAACACCTAATCGATTGACAGTAACAGACAACAGTCAACACTCCCGTACTGTCGTCTGCCAACAGCCATTGTCTAGTGTGCTTACTGGATTACACGTCTTACTCTAGATCGGACGTCGTCCACGGACTGCCGCGCACCCGTGGCGGCTTCGACCTTCGCTCACCGAAGTTCTTCAATTTCAAATCGGACGCTGAATGGAAGCTCGGCCAGAAGCACGACAATATGCGTTTCTGCAGGAAAAACGAGCACCCTATGTGCTGCTTTATATCCGGCCATCACTTGCATGTTCCTTGTGCTCGTTCTTACACATTTCCTTCCTTCAGACGAGACATAAACAAGAGTGAGAGTAATGTTCTGCTCGGCAATAATAAGGACTTCACTTCCCTTTGCGTTCCCATGTCTCGTATTCTTCTCTTCCTTGGAGCTTGCAAGTGGACGCTCAGGTCCTATCAAATAACTGCCGCAGCTGCAAAAAGTCAGAAGATGGAAGGCGTTTCCGAAAGCAGACAGATTATTGCCCGTCAAAATAGTGGCATACGGAAGCCTGCCCTGTTTCGTTCGTTATGGTTTTGTTCCTCATTCGTTCATGTGATTTGTCTCTCATTTGGTCTCTCCTGGTGGGGGCATACGCCATTCAATAAGTTGCATGAGAGGCATGAGTTCATCCGAAGACGAACGACGCGATTTCAATCGGCTTTGTCAAAAATGGCCACCACGCGTTTGAGCCTCAAATCGTTCGAGCTTCGGTGAAATGTTGTTGAAGAATCAGATTTTATATTCTGCACACGCAATGAATGACGTGAGCCCGCACGGAAGTTGGGGCGACAAGCTTTATTCTTGTCCATTGTCTGCTGTTTTTAGAGCGACTTGTTGTAACGTCGTTGTGGCAATGTGCTCGCTCACGCTTCGCCGCTTGTTACCAACGTTGCTCGATTGACTTCCGCCTTACTCACAACGAGTCGCGCTCCAAAGAACACTCTAGACGAACCACGAAGACATCGTTCACACAGAACTGCTCATCTTCACATTCCGTACCGTTGAAATCTCAGCAGCCCATGTAGCCGGTTGGTTCTCTTTCGTCGCTCCCTGCTCAAGCCATACTTGTTCTCACCGTAAGATTTGGTATGCGATTAGGCCACTTTTGCAGCTGGCGTATTTGTATGGTTTCGTTTGCACTCCTGAGGGGTTCCCCATCAATGCTCCCTATACCGATTCACCAAAGCCCTCATTTAGAGTATACGGTTTTCCTTTGGATTCCTAATGTTTCTTTTTTTCATTACAACGCTTTCCTTTCGATTTCTTATGCCTTCATTATCTCGAATACTGTTTTTACAGTCTGATAGTCTGTTCTAGTGCACACTTTATGCTATACGATTATCACTGAGTGCGTAATCTCTTCAATATTCTGTTTGCTCAATTCCCCCCTTCCTTCCCTTTACACCATTTCCATGTCATATTCGAACGAACCGAATTAGACAGTTTCTAAATAAAATTGGACATCAGAACACCTGTCAAATCAAATTGGACTTTCTTCTAAGCAGGCTTGACGCTTTTGTACGTCTTCCAAATCAAGACGAGCTTCTTCTACGTTACATTAGAGACCCTCCGAGAGGGTTTGAATAATTTTCACATTTGTACTAACTACTTGAAATGTTACAGAACATTTAAGAAGAAATTGTTATTATTTAAGCACTGCTGCTTTCCTGCAGTTTAAGACAGCCTTTAAATCGTGATTTTTCCTGAAAACAAAATTTTCACAAAATTTCCGGCGGTGTGTTAAGTGTACAATTTGGTTTGAAAAGGGTGCAGTTTGATTTGAAAGGCATACATTTTGACCCGAAAATGGTACATACATATAGGATATCTCAAAGAATGTATACATTATTTGAAAGGTGATGACTTTGCTCACAGTAAAAGCACTGAAAATGTTAAGAGCTCATATTAATACTTGAGAAACTAGAAATTTTCTGACATATGAGTGGAATAGAATACGCCATGCAGTCGTCTGAATTCTTGCATTTTACACTCGATTGAATGTGTTTCGCTTGAATACCTGTTATAATTACTTCATCGCAAAGTGGTCGTTTTGATCGATTTCTGCTTTTTTATGGTTTAAAACTCAAAAACGCACTATGGCTCGCGAGAAATGCAGAGGTTCCCAGAAAATCCAGGTACTGTTTGAAAGTTTCAAACATTGCTACTAGCAAAACGTTTGAAGATGTTTGAGACTCATATGAAACAAAGGGTGACGAGATTTCTATGGCATGTAAATAGAGAGGATTGCGCCATGAATGAAACCTTGCATTTCGGACTTGATTGATTATGCATGGGCTGAACGCTTGTCGCAATCTTGTTACTACTTGGCCAGATTAACCTGTGATGTGCTTATTTTAACTTTTAGAACTTGATAATCACATGAAAGACACGTGACATGCGAGCTTATTGGTTGCACAATTTATGTATGAGCAGGAGCCACACTTTCCAAGAGGGATTCTGTGAAATGATGAGGCAACATTCAAGCTCAACGGAGAGGTTAATCGACATAACTGCAGCTACTGTGAGACGGAAAACGTTAGAAGAAGCACGTTAATCTGGCCAAGTAATAACAAGATTGTGACAAACATTCAGCCCATGCATAATCCATCAAGTCCGAAATGTTTCATTCATGGCGCAATCCTGTTTATTTACATGCCATAGAAGTCTCGTCACCCTTTGTTTTCATATGAGTCTCAAACATCTTCAAAAGCTTCGCTAGTAGAACCTTTCAAACAGTACCTGCATTTTTTGGGATCCTGCATTTTTCGCGAGCCATAGTGTGTTTTTGAGTTTCAAACCTTAAAAGAATCACAAATTGATCGAAACGGCCACTTCGTGAAGAAATTATAGTGAGTATTCAAACGGAACGCAACCAACCGAGTGTAAAATGCAAAATCTCAGACGAGTGCTTGGCGCATTCCACATCGCTCATACGTCAGAGAATGTCTGTTTTCTTATGCTTCTACATGAGTTTTTATATGAGCCTTTAACTTTTTCAGGTCCTTCACTGTGAGCAAGGACGCCACCTTTCAAACTGGGTATACATTTTTGAGACACCCTGTATATTCTTCTTCTTCTATAGTGCCACGTACCCGATACTGCACCAATTTTTCCATATGACTGAGTTCTGTTCTATAATTCTGGTCAGAAACAAGGATATGAAGCGCGTCGAAGAAGCGTTATGTGGACTGTTTTAAGCCGTTCTTAGTTAGCTACGTGTGATTGTTATGTACTGCAGTCATAGTCCCTTCTTCACATCTTTGGTTGCGATGAAAATTCCACTCCAGCTCCAGGCTGAACTCGAACTCGCTGTCTCTGAGATCAGTGCATCAGGATAGCAGGGTTCTAGTCCGGCCCGCTACTGGTTTTAGTTGGAAACAAAGATCCCGCAACAGTTATGCGAAGCTGGAACTCTATCAAAGCCGCACGATTTGCTTTCCTTCTTTGCATGAAGACCTTCAAAGAATAATCCAATGTACCCCGATTTTGCGCCCGCCTTGCACGTTCTGTGGAGTTTTGTGTCTGGTCTTCTTGAGGAGAACCCTTCACTAAACGGCTCCAGCCTTCCTATTCAGCCTTCGTCTCCGTTCAGAGTGTATGTAGTGATAAAGTCGATCTGTACTCCTGAGTGGTTCTTCCCTTGTATGCCGTTGTGTCGTCGAATAGCGTCAGTCCTGTTTTGCAAAGCACAGACATTTCCAGGAGAGGCTTTGAAATGAAGACAGGCAACATCTCTTTTTGCATAATTGAGACACCACAGTAAAGCGCGGCGTTAATAAATTCCTCTGTGTGATGCGCCACACATTCTTCTTCCATGGTGTATCGCGGAGGCTACTTAAATGCGCGTATTTGGCTATGCATACAATGCTTGATCAGTTGTCAAGGATGAATAGAGCACTGATACAGCCGAGGGCCAAGTCAGTGCTTTACTCATCCCAGGCAAGTCAGATACCGATTTGCTGAACTAATATGGCTGGCATGGGCGGGACCCGAAACAGGAACTGGGGTCGAAGTACATACATGCGATAACCTGCGCCTCCTCCGCCTACGCTAGCACCTGCATGACGGATGAATACGAGGTGTTCTCTGCTATGTCGGTACGTTGCTGCAATACCTAATGATGCGGCACACTGTACAGTACTGTGTGTCCAAAAAGCAGAAGAATTAGTGAAAACGCGAAACGCACAGCTATCTGAATTGCGTAGCGTGTTCCGATGTCTCTACTCGTTGAAGAGTATCGATAGGCACTGATTCATAGAATGGGATGGGAATTTTTTGACCGCGTTTCTGTCATTATTATCGCGGTTTCTCTGAAGCTATGAGGCTATCCTGTGATCAAAAAGGACTAAGAGGAGAAGAAGAAAGTGAAGGATGCTGAGATTCATGTTGTGGTGGCAATGCAAAGTTGGAGTCAACTATCAGGAAATGAATGATGTCCACTTGAACAAAATGCCCATTATCTGTTTCCTAAAGCGTCATCGTCTTCCGAAAAAGCGATGCCGTAAGTGTCGCAATGTCTGCCTTGACCCAATTTTTGATGTACCCAGGGCTGAAAATTGCATAACTCGATTGAACCGCCGATGATAATTCTGACGTCGAGTAGCTGTCCTTCATTTTTGTTCATAAATGTCATTCTTGCCAACGGTATTTCTGCAGTTCTGACTTGACACAGAAACTCTAAAAAGAACAGAAAGAACCTTCGAGAAACCTGTTGGCGACTCAGCATTCCGTGTCTGCCCTTACAGCGACCCAAGTTTCACCTTTCATGTTGTTGTTTTGTCGCCGATAGATACGCGACTGTCATTCCGATTATGCCATCCATTTCTTTGCGTACAACTTTGAGAAAGAAATGTATAAGGAACTATTGGTTACTATTAGGTGGACCTTTTCGGAGAATATAAACCTGTACATGCCTCAGAGTATTCAAGGGATCTGCCAGTGCAGATGGTATTTTGGGCGGAAAGAAAAAACAAGGAGTGCATTTGCAATTCAGCAACTCCCACTGAAATTAATGTACAAAGTTGAAAATACTCCTTCATGATTTTCAGCTTCCCCGTTTATCACATGAGACGACGAGCATTGCTTTTTCAGAGAACGCAACTGTCTGTTGTCATGCGCGAGTTGAAATTCTGAGTTGGTGATTCCTTTTTTCGAGCAATTCTTCGTCTACTACACTTGGAAAAGGCTTTACCGATTTTCTGCAAATGCCCATTCTAAGGCTGTGTCGTGGTTGTAATTGATTCTTGAGTTTGCGGGTGGCCACATCGGAAGGAGACCGTCTGCTTCAGCAGCAATCTTCCCTCGGTTTCGCTATTTTGCGAGGACCATACCCAGCTCTTGAACAAATCATCACGTACCACCCCGTTTAAGCGCTCGTGATCCGCATACTGTGCGTCGCTTCGATGCATTACTATCCATCCTAACAGCTGGTCGTTATTTGCTGTTAAAGCAAGAGCTACGAACTTCCGCTGGTGTCGTCATCCGACGAATTGCAGACGTACATAGGGCGACCAAAAGTAAGGCCTGAGTTATACTCCCGCGGGAGCATCCGCGGAAGGCCGGGAATCGCGCCGAGACTCCTCGGCGCTGGCTAATCGCCGTGCCTCGCCACGCCCGCCTCCGTCGCGCACCATTGGTCCGCGGACGTTCCTGCGGGAGTATAACAGAGGCCTAAGTGACTTCTTCTGATTCCAAGTGCGAGAATGGTGTTCAGCGTGGCAACTTTCAATGGCATCTGGAGGTTAATTATAGGAACTTGTCCTCTCGAACGATTCATTCAACCGGAATGCGTCCTCTTCCTTCGGTTTGCATCTCGTCTCGATCTTTGCATCTCTAGTCACGCTTGCACTGCTGCTGTAAATGGATTATTGATCTACCAGATCGAAAGTTCCCGACTTCTAAATTTTTAGTCAAGGTAGGAGTTGCTATATTTGCCAAATCTCTTCTAATAGAAGCACTTGCAAAGATTTCCCGTTTTAGAACGAATAGGTCTTTTGAAGCAAAAGAAATCATTTTTGAGATGCTTTGGTTACACGGTGAGATTTCTCCTTTGAAAGTTCTCCAAGAATTCCGAAAAAATAACTGCAAGAAGGGAGATGTTCCGAGATATAGTCAATTAAATCTAACGTTGAACTGCTGCCGAATTTTTCGTGGATGAATTTGATGGCGTCCTATTTGGAGATACCGCTTGGATGAACAAGAACTCTTTATTACCTGAGTCGAGCAATTTGTCAACAGATTTCTGAACTTTGTTTTGTTTTCTCATCGGCGTATTCCGATCTAAGCTTCTAGATTATTTCCTGTATTTCTTTTCATCAGCAGTAGGCAGTCAAATACCAAAAACTTGTGAACTAAAAGCTTCGCCATGTTTCCAAAGTGCTCGCTATTTGTGCTAAATAATTACTTTTTGGGAAAATTCTCTGCCGTTTTGCCACAAGATATGCACGTTGCCGTTGCCATCCGCGTCTGTTAAGGGAGGAGTCTAGAATGAATGCGTTGCTTTCTTTTCTTATGCAAGGAAGCGGAGTAGCAGGGCCTTTTTTTGGTACTTCAATCCTACGAAAAGCTCGTTTGAGGCTTTCGTCTACCTATCGTTCTCTTTACATTCATCTTTCCACCATTTCAAGGTTCTCTATCTGTAGTTCAAAGTCAGTATGTAGTCCATGAGAAATCGATTAAGAGCGGCCACCACCAACTAGGAGGCAACAAATTTCACATATGCACCAGAGGGCACGACAAAGTCCAAATGTTCATTGCGGTCCACTTCTAACTTGATGAGAGCCTCCAGAACGCACGATTAGTTGTACACATGATTAGCTTTATCTCTCTCTGTAGATGCATAGCTGAACAGATAGACGTCAAAGCGCTTCCACGCAACTTCTTTTTGTTGTCGGAATCGCTACTCTAGCGACCTATGCTTTTCTCGGGACTAGTGGGCTTAACTTAAAGAAGATGTAGCCCCCTGTGTGTGCCACAGAAGTGAATACAGGCTCTCTGCTATTTTCTGCTAGTTCCTTGGGGCTCACTAACGAGAAATCTTTCTGAAGAGGAAGCATTTCGGATACTGACCTCGCACAACGCTCTCCTACTGCTCCAGCATAATTTCCTTCCTGCTCTCTTTTCCATATATCTTAGTCCTTTTCTCATTTTGTAGTCTTATAGAGCTTTCCTTCTAGTTTTTCAAAAACAGTATTTATAATGGGGCGTGACGTGCAGCGCTTAATTATTATTTATTACACGGGATATCCGTTTCACACGGATATCTCGTGTAATAAATAATAATAATAATAATAATAATAATAATAATAATAATAATAATAATAATATTGGATCTGTTCCATTTCGCCGCTGCACTGTATCGGCAAACTAACTGCGTTGTTGAATTGTACAGAAGCTGGACAAATCGGATGTTCACTTTGGAAAAAAGACTGGGAGAGCCCTTCACGCGACCACGATACCCAATATCCAACGGTCAAAACAGAAACGAAAACCAAACTAATTCCTTGCCCTCCATACTTTTATAATTAAAGTTACAATCACGCTTATATGGCTTTACTCTTTCATTATTCAAAAATCCTGTCGGGGCGGAATGTGTGTTGATCAAGGGTAAATGTTTCACTATCAAGAAGAATATGTAAATGAAATTCGAAATTTCATAAATCGTAAATCGTAAGAGTCAAATGACCTCTAGCGCAGTACAGTTAAATTTCCAAAGGGTTTTTCTGCTAATGTTAATCGGTCGTGAATCAATATTTATTTCTCGTATTATTTTCAGCTCAAGCTGATTAGTTTTCCTACATAAACTATTCCCCCTTTTTGCGTCTTCTTGATAGTGAAACATCTTTTAAATCAATCGTTGCACGCTTCAAGAAAGTCGAAAAACGGTAGATTGAAAAACTGCTTTAGCCTATGCTTGGAATTCCAACAAAAAGCCAAGTACCAAGCAATAGCCATATTCGAAGTCAGAAGCTCTGTTAACTGCATAGATTGCAACGAAGGCATTTCGCAGCTTTAAAAGTGCTCTCAAGTTCTGAATTATCGATCAACAATCTCAGCTATTGCGGTAATCTAAACCCAACTAGGGCGCCGGTTCCCTATGCAAATTTGTCTGCTTTTGTACGATTTCGAAAAGATTAAAATATTACACTACTACATAATAATTCTCTACACTCGCTCGGGCTGCCCTTCGCCATATCTAAAACGATCGTTTGCTCTCCGAGAGTCTCCAGCATCTTAAGCGGATTACATATGTAGGGTGAATACGATAGACTCAATCACACCACCGAAAACGGAGATCAAAACTGTCCAGACCAGTTTGACTTTTTTCTTGAAATGCAGCACTCGGTTTTACTGCCCTTTGTACATCAAGTTATACCGCCCTTGAAGTACAATGCAAAGCGATAGAGACATCAGTGGTATATCCCTTCCTCGCCAGTGTAGCAACTTCCTAGACCCCTCTTCCAATCAGGAACGATCTTTGATTAAGGATTTGCGTGAATTCCATTCGGTAGGATTAGCCTGTACAAATTGACGAGGTGTTATTACCAAACAGGGCGTGGACCAAGAATAGTCCTCCCCTTTCTCTAAGAAACTGCCTCCAATGCTTTCTCTGGAATGGAACTACCTTTGACAGTAGCAATGCGATGTGCCTTGATAGCGTTGGTCCGATGCTCAGCCTCCTAGACAGGAGCTTATTTTCCTTTAATATTGCATTGCACTTGTTTCTCCTCTTGAATTGGGGTCCGACTCCAAACGACAGCCCGTTCAATGTTAGAGAATTGGAAGATTCAGTTAGGCGAAGGTCGAATTCGAGAGGCATGTGCACAGGACGGTGCTTTCTGTCACAGTAACACATTAGATCATCAAAGGCAATTTTCAAGGGAAGCGGGAATGAGCTGTAAAATGAAACATTAGAGCGGCCACATCTCTGTAACCTGGTTTCACATAAAGTTGGGCGGCCCACACTCACGAAAATTTACGATTTGCGACCCAAAATGCCGTAAATCGTAAATCGTAAATTATAATTACGCACACACCTGGTGTGGATTCATACGTACCAGGAGAGCACAGTCATTTCCTTTGATGAGAGCCCACTGCGTTCTAATAGGAGAACCTGCTTCCATGACTGTTGTGAGGAGTATAGCGCTAAGCAAAGAAATGCATACACAATAGTTATTATATGCTTCAATGTAACTGTCGGTTTTTTCTAACATGGTCGCCAAATTTTGTTGCAGTTGTTGTGGGATACCCTTTGGTAGGCTCACTTGGCGCTCGGCTCTCAATTCACGCTTTCTGACAGTGTCGGTCTTAGCTGTCATTACCAGGCGTTTTCAGTTGTCTGCATCCTTATCAACCTTTGGACCTTTTCGCATACTTTCTCTAGGTATAGAAAGATAAGAGAAGAGAGATAGAAGAAACTGGGTTGCTCGTTCGTCTCTTGTTTTTCGAAGTTTGTCGTCTACCAAAGAACAGAAAGTGTATTAGGGGGGGGGGGGGGCTGTTAAGAGCAATGACCTTGCTGCCATCGCTCAGCCATCTTCCTGATCCCATCCTTCCACAACTGCTTGGGCCAGGTGTTGATCAACTGCTCGATATGGTTGTCGAGGACTCCATGGGTTTTTGTGTCCCTTCCGACCAGGAAGTCCCGTAGGCCCAAGAAGTGGTGGTAGTCGCATGGAGAGACGTCCGGCGAATACGGTGGTTGAGGCATGTGAACGTAGCCCAGCTGGGCAAGCTTATCCGTGGTTACTTGTTCCCGATGCGGTGCGGCGTTGTCGAAGAGGAGGACCTTCTTGAAGCGCTACGAATGAATAAGAGCGAGTCGCCTGCCCATCTCTTCTATTTCGTTCGCCATGGCCTTGGAGTTCATCGTAGTGCTCTTGGGAAACAGCTTCCGGTAAACCGATCCATGGGCGCAGACCTAAAAGCTCCAAAGGTGCTTCTCGCCGTGAACATCTCGCCGAACAAAGGTCGCTAACGGGTCACCAGGCCTCACCCAAACTCGCTGCTTGGCAGGGTTAAGGTAGAAGACGTGCTTCTCATCTTGCGTGACTATTGAGCCCAGGTTGCTCGGGGTTGGGAATTGGGCGAAATTTGCGCGACACAGGTCGACTCGTCAGACTGGGGTTTTTGACATGAGACAGACTGGGGTTTTGGCATGCTTCTGGAAAGGGCGGAAGTGGTAACTTCTCAGATGGGCATCAATAAGTAGAATACAAACATACAAATACGATAAGCACAAAACCAGACTCCAGCCACGAGATATGTGGACACGGCACGGGGTGTCTCATTACTTTTGCCCCCCCCCCTAATAGGAGGAAAAAATTCCAACCGACACCCTTCACCTGCAGTGTTTATATTGATTGCGTTGCTTTTGCTCTAAATTACAACGCGCAAATTAAAGTGACGTGGGAAACCGCAGTCTCCATGTCTTAAGAAAAATGGCGCAATAATTCGGTGCTATTACATCGGGGAAGAGCAGAAGATCAAAGCTCCAGTTGCTCAAGGATTGGAGTAGTTTAAGTGATTCGTCAGCAAGCCATCTAAATCTGGAATCCGCACAGACGGTACCTTCTCACGGCCTATTATTTACCATTAGTTCATGTTTTTCCCGAGTATGTCCGCTTAGTGAAGTAGTGATTGGAGGTCTTAACCGAGGATCGCATGCCATGTGTACTTTGAGGTTGACTGTTCTACAGACTTCTTGAAGGATCAGTCTGATCTTACGTTAGCAAGGTGTAAGTTACATATGTTGGTAATCAAAACTTCACCTTCGAGGCGCTGCAGATTCCGCATGCTATCGCGGCCAAAGGTGGTCGCTCCCACAGAAAACCGTGCGGCGTCACCGTCGTATCCTAATAGTGACTCTAGGCCACTTTCTGGTTGCCGGCTTCGGCCGTGCCTGCACTTCTCCGGCTTCTATTTTGTGGGCAGTCCGGAAACTTCTTCTCATTTGTGAAATGGCTGCAGACTTTTTCTTAAACGCTGAAACGATGGCTCGCCTAAACAGTGAATACTGTCCGCAAGTTAAGGGATAATCCAGTTGAGCATTCCCATTGCCTCCGCAATACCTCTATAACAGCGGAGCTTGTCGTGACAAATTCTATTATTTCCTAAGATCTAACCGGCCAACTAGAAATTCTGACCAGCGGCTTTCACAGGAACAGCATTACATGAGAAACATGTACACCACCTTTGTTTAAACCATTCGTTTCAGCCGAAGTTTCGTTCATCTGCACTTGGAAGCTGAAAACGCCGGAAACTTTCAGTCCGATTAATATTCTCGACCTCCATCGAAGGTTCGTCCTTGTTAGAAGTAGGCGTGCTCTCGAAGATAAGGTGATCTACCTACACTATACAACAAGACTAGATCGAATTCGGCAATACCAACTCTTTTGAAGTTCCTTTCGCTTCTTTATATGTATGCTAGAACGCTGTCCTGTCCCGCAAGTTTTCGCTTTCGATTTACGATTGCCGAGTATCTTCGACCTCATTTTCCATACATTTACTCTAGGTGAGCTTACTGGTGTTCAGTGTGTGGTACTTTTCTTTACTCTCGGATTCTCCTGACAATAAGCAGAAGAATCCGATACCGCAGCCTAAAGGACATAAGCAGAAGCAGCAGCATTTGAATTAAGTTGACGATAGCATAAAGTGTACACTTGAAGGTCGATGGTAATCGTTCCCTTTTTGAAATGTGTCCCAAATATTGATGCATGATGCATTTTTTGCCTCTGTGTCTGCTAGAGGTTGGCGTCCAATGCTAAATAATGACAATAGGATACACAAGGCCACATATTCCGACAAACATCAGCTAATAGAGAAGTGCTTCAAATCGCCATAGATTATGTAGTGGAATGGTCCAATCGAATGGAAATGCTTCCTTCAGCTGAAAAGACAATGATATTACGCCGTCACGTAGAGACACGATTTATAAGTTAGACGATTTTTCCCTCAATGGATCACAGAGGCGAAGGATTAAGGATTTTTGGTCGACGACAAACTCAGCATAGATAGCCATTGCAAAGCTCTTGTTTCGAAAACAAATGGGGGTATATACATAAGGTACTCATTGTGCTCCGAACAAAACATCTTGGGTTTTGATCAAAGCCTACAAATTCTATACACGTCCAACTCTAGATGGAGGTTCTAATATTTTCTCGCCCTATAAAAAGAAATTCAAAGATCTCATTGAGAGTGTCTAGAACAACTTCTCGCAAGGTTCTTACGCGCATTATAGATCTAGGTTGCCAGTCCATCCCCAATTAAGAGAAAGTAAGAAAACAACTTGGACTGTCTGGTCTGCAAAGCAGGAGAACTAGATTGCAATGCACTTTTAATGGTTTTTAAAGTGGCCTCCAGCTGAGTTCTAGTGATATTTTCTACCCCAAAACTTCTAATAGAACAAGAGGAGCAAGTGCTGTAAGCTGAAGGTTGCAGCTACTATGTGGCAGGTCCGTCCTGAACGTTTTTACATAAGAGTGCTACCGTCACCAAAAAGGCGGCTTAATGAGATCACGCTCTCCCTACCCTTACCTCGGCCTATACGATCAGTCGGTGCAGTCTAAAATCGGTTGCTGATTGCAGTGGCAGCCGATGGACAGCTCAGTGCTTTGTCTTTCTCAAAAAAGGTCTATCACCCCTCTGGCTTCCCACGTTCTCTATTGCGCATCCTCCTGCCATCTCCATTGAAACCAACTCGGCGCTTAGGAATGTCTCCTTCGTGAGTTTGAGTCGGAGACGAGGTAGCGCCGGTGCTACATATTTTCCGCCTTTTCGGGGCCCTCTCGCAGCTCGTCGAAGCTGCCGGCTGCTACTGTCCTCGACGCTCGCCCAGACAGCACAAATCCATCCAATTGAGGCGCCACCTTCTCAAGGTCGGTCGTGGCACCCACGCTCTCACTTTCAGCCCGGATTCCTTAGCGGTGGTTGCAAGCCCCATTGCATATCCGATTCCGCGACCGTGCCGTCCCGAAAACTCCACTGAGTTGTCGTCGCCCACTTCCGACCTTTTTGTTTTGTTCGCTTTTCTTTCGTTGTTTTTTCTGCTTATGGTGTGTTATTTTCTACGCACTTTTGCACCTTATACTGCTGTATCTTTCATCACGTGCAAATCTGAAGCACTAGAAGTACACCTACTATGTACGTTGTCTGGTTGCGATCAAAACTCTAGCTCAAGACGGGACTCGAACCCGCACCTCCTGCTGACCGGGCGGGGTGCTCTATGCCATTACACCATCGGCGCTGCTTGATCGAACACAACCTCCACGCTTGGTGGGACCCATCAGCACTAGAGCACATGCGTCGGGATGAGCCTGCCGATGACAGTGCATGGAACCAGTTAAGATGAAGTCCTGATAGAAATGATTCAATACATTTCCTTTGTTTAGTGTGCTCGCGACGTTCGACGCGATGTGATGATATGCTCTTTCATCGATTGCGTGACGCGATGAATCGATATGAGAGCTTATTACTAGCTTATTACTAAACGATCACTAAAACATGATCGCCTTAAATGGCTGGTATCGAGGTAGCAAGCTCTCACAACGATAGAGCAGAGCAGAGCTAGAGCATTACAGCCCAGTCAGCAGTACGAGTCTCGCCTGGCGCCAGTGTTCTGATCGCACCGAAACATCGTTATGGAGCTGACAACCTCGATACTAGCGATTTGAGGGTTATAAAAATGAATTGGCTCAAAGCACAATCTTTAAGAATCCAGCGAAATGTGACTCGGTGGATAGGGAGACCACCACTCCATTCGGTGGCAGTTTGCCTTCGTAAAAAAGCTCATAAATGCCCAATTACATCGAAGGCGACCTAGCTCAGTTCACCACAAGAGCAGAACACATATATGCTGCCTAAGGTTTTTAATTTGGGCAAAACAACCATATAGCTGCTTGACGAGGTGACTACCCCGAGTCACTTAGCGCTAAGAGCCCTTCGCACCCCGCAGACCTTTCAACATTCCAGTTTAATTAAGCTGTCAAATTTCTCTACAATCAATGAGGGTTCTTCTTTCCAAGAAATGTGAATCGGACACTATAGTTGCCTCTTTCCTGCTTAGTTCTCTTCACATAATGGACAAAAGGTCCCAAAAGTCCCGGCTTTTGTTGTTTTTCTAAACAAAGTAGTTGTAGGCGCGGATGAAGAAGGCAACGGCTGAGAGGGGTCTATGGAGAAACGAAAGAAGGACGAGGTGCGAGCCTTCGGAATCCACGACGCCATGCATTTGCAAATGGTTTAATTAAGGAAACGCTTAGAATTAGGGATATCAGAAACTGATGTGTTCGCTTGTTTTCTCAACCTCTGTTCACAAATTCCTTACTAGGACGTCTCTCCGATGGCTCCACAGTGATCTAGTCAGTTAATGATTGGATCATGCTGTTTTGTCTTATTGGTTGAGTTTAGAGCCACTACAGTATTGAGTGTAATGCATTATCTAGTATTTCGTTGAGGAACATTTTTGCCCATAAAATGGGTTCGCTTGCTCACAAAACGCGAAGAATGACATGACAAGTATCGAACTTACTCCTTTTTTGACACGCGCCCTCGCCCTACTTCTACTTCACATCGCGGATGTAGGTTTAGTGAATGTGCATTTAGCCTTATTACTGAATTGTAATTGCTAAGGCCCGCTTAAGCTACGGTGGAGGCATGGAATGCTTCACTTAAGCGTCAACCCACTAAAATCCATGAGGCTTCCGCATCAGACGTTCATATCCTGCCGACTATGCAACACTCGTTCGTCACGAAGCGTTTTTGATAAAACAAATTTGCACGGGAAGCTTAGGATACATCTTAGTCTATAGGGGTATAGATTGCTTTACTTCACTATGCCCTTACTGAAGTCGTCCGACGGCATTTGCCTTTGCTTCTTGGTAAAAGGGTCTTCAGAAAATTTGGGGGAGGCGACGGTGTCGCACCTCAATTAAGGACGTAACGTGCACTTTGAGGTTGACTCCCGAATAGATCCGAGATCTAATTCCGCCACAAAGTGGTCACTGAGTAGGGATCAGTGAGTACTGTATTCGGAACAGAAACTTTGTCAATCAAGAAGTAGACCGTGGTTTTCTAGTCGTCGTAATAGAACCGTGGTGGGTCCGAGATGAACGCACGAAAGGGATTCCTTGACACTTACTTCTATGCGGAAGTGACTTCTTTGCTTACTTGTGGGGGGGGGGGGGAGAAACCAGAGAAAACGGGCTAGTAAAAAACTGCTGAGTTCGGGATGCTCTCCAGTTCTGGGAGACGACCTGTAGCCCTGTGCGGCAATTCCGTTCCGAGAAGATGTCGGCGACCGTGACGAGGGTCAGACGGTTCTCTCAGCGACGTTGCTGTTGTTGTTTTGTGTTTCGCTCGCTATCTCTAGCCGTGATCACTAATCCTAAGCCTCGCGCGGCCGGCGGCGCCGCGTCTACCAGTTTGGGGGCGCCGGCGAAGGAATCTCCCTCCAGCTGTGAGAGATGCCAATCTCCTCGGCTCGCCTCGGCTACCAGTCATCAAGTGTTCGCGCCCCCAGTGCGCATTTCGTGTTCGCAGTTTCTTCAGCTGCTGTTGCAAAGCGCGGCCTCGTCCTGTTCCCTCCCAGCTCAACTCGGGCAGCCACATGCTCGCCCTTCCGAATGGCTGCAAGCCTTTCAGCGAAGGGGAGAGCGCACGTCTCCATTTGAATTCATGGATTTCGTCGCCGACTCTGCGCGATTTGGCCGGTTTTCGTGTGATGGATGCGTAAGATAGCGGAATTTCGCAGCAATTCTTCCTGCGACATGCCTTGTAATAACAGAGGATTGTGCACTGTTTCCTTTTCCGAATAGCTGAATTTACGACTCTTTTTACTCTTCTACGAACGTCTTCCGTATGTCTTTCTCAGAACTTGCTTTGAAAACATTCCGCCAGAGACGCTATCTTCCTGCGCATCGTTTTCATTCCTCCATTGATTCATTGCATTGCTTTTTCTTCCTTATTCCTTCCATCCCTCTTTTCTAATTCCTTTCCTCTTATTACGTTCGCGATGATTATTCCCAAAGCATGTCACTTTCTGAAAACAGATTCTATTTAGCCCTTATAAGTACTCACCTTGTTGCCCTAGTGATAAAAGAGCCTCCTGTCTAGGTTCTAGGAAGAGTATCGCTTCGCATGCTAATGTAAGTGCTCATATTTTGGCAACCATGGATGTGGATGGACCCGTCGGGACAGGGTGCGAAACGAGGATGTTAGGGCAGTGATGAAGACTGCCCCGATCCAGCTGAAGATGAGAGAGCAGCGCCTGAGGTGGTATGGACACGTTCTCAGAAGACAAGAGGATCACCCCACAAGGTTGGCCCTAGATTACGAGGCACCCGGAAAGCGTCCGAGAGGAGCCCCTAGGAAAAGATGGAAGGACGTCATCAAGAGAGATCTCGCCGAAGTCGGCGCCACGGCAGATGACGCCCTTGATAGGATGAGGTGGCGACAGATCACAAGAACAGCGGACCCTGCGACTGCGCGGGACTAAACGCTCAGGAGAAGAAGAAGAAGAAGAAGAAGAAGAATTTTGGCAACCACTTTGAGGATCCCAGAATGCGGAGGAAGGAGCGTGCGCAATCAGACGATGAAGCGCACTTCAGACTTCGCTAGAACCTGCTCACACAGCTCTTAGCTTACCAGCATTTTCTCCAATAAATGGGACGGAATAAGGGGACGTCAACTGATAACATTTAGACCCGACCACATTCAGTGGACCAAAGGGCCTCGTAGGCATTACTTGCCATTGTAGGTGTTTAGGACTAGACTTGCACATAAAGCTTACCCATATGGTAGTTTATTTTGAACATCTATTGATTTATTTTAATAAGGTAAGTTTAGCACATTTTGAAAAGCACACCTCAAGAACAGAGCGGTTGCGCAGTCGGAGGAGGCGCCCGCTGTCGCTTGCAGCCGATTCCAGATTCCTGGTTCGGATTTCCCGATTTCTCAAAAATTCAAATTACCTCCGCGACATCCCGTAGATGTAGAATGCATCTCGCGAAGGGATTCTTTAACGCCAAACTTTCTCCTTTCTCTTGGGAATGGGCTCGTGGTAGCGCGGTCGGAAAATGCGTCGGCTATTGCGTGCATCCCATGGTCTTTATATAATTTGTGTATCTACCATTCCTTCCATATCTTTGAGGTCGGTCACTTGTACGTTCGTTTTGTTTTAGAATAATGACACACCAGTTCATCCATTGATTTGCGCTACAATTCGTTGAATATACCATATAAGCGTTCGAATGTAGACGTTTTACATCCTGGACACGGCGACAAATTAGGGCAAATATAGGGCAAATTGCGTGCCACACCCGATGGGACCACTAGTTGGAATGTTCTACACATTCACTTCTTAATGCTTTGCGGAGGCTTTCTGATGGAGACTTAAATCCGAGAAGAGGCGGTTGGGTTGCTACCAAACTTCAAACCAGGGATGTGCGTTAATTTTTTTCGGTACATTTTCAACGACTACTTTTTAACTGAAAGTTTTTGCTTCAAAATCGGTGAATTCTATAACTAAAAATTCTTCCAACTGCAGCCAGTCTGACTATGTTTTAGTATGTAAAAAGTCAGACCTTTTTCTTTGTTGATTTTTTCGACTCCATCTACATGGCAGTTATATGACTACGTCTTCATTTTCACAGTAAATAACAACAGTCTATATATCATCAATAAAATTGCTAAACGAGAAAAATCACGAAGACTCTGAAACCAAATAAGAACAACAAGCTTTGTAAAATAACGCAATTCTTACTATGTCTAGTTAGTTTAATTTGTGGAAAGTTGCCCACCTTCTGGGAATATCCAAAATGCAGCGCAACATTGCGCGGCTGGACCTTTTTGATTTGATTTTTCGAAGGTTCTGACAAAACTTTTCATAGAAATGGCGCTCGCTAAGTAAACCTTTACACCCCAATATTTTTCTTTACCGCCATAATGGTTTTGAAAAACTACAGAATATTTTGATGAGGAACTCGGATCAGGAAGCGATCACAGCGAATTCTTTGGTGCAGTTCGTTTTTGGAAGTTATTCACGAAGTACAGAATGGTTCCTTCAAATGGTCCTGTTCTTACTGGCAGAAGACCAAATAACTATCCAGGGACTGTTGACCGAATATTATTAGGTTGTAACAAATTAAATGGCACTGGCTCGCGCCATTTTTTGGCGCGTCTTTACGCGTTTGATCAAGAACAAACCGTAACATGTGGCATATCATTTAGAAGCGCAAACTTTGCTCTACCGGTGAGTACCAAATTTTCTATGTAAAAGTGGGAAAACTTTAGAGTTTTATTGACTTTTTTGCAGATGGACAAAAGGGTAAACCGAGGCATTTACTTGTATGAATTCAGGCTGGGCACTACAGCTAAGGAGGCGGACGAGAAGATCAACGCCGCATTCGGTCAAGGATGTTCCACAATTCGGAAGGCGTACCGTTGGTATCAGAAATTCCGGAATGGAGATGAGAGCTTGGAAGAACATGAAGAGGCATAGTGATGTTGATGAGGACAAGCTGAGAGATGTGGTAGAGGAGGATCGACACAAAGGTACCAGGGAGATAGCGAAGGTTCTTGGCGTCAGTCACAACACAGCTGCTCGGCATCTGAAGGAAATTGGAAAGACCAAGAAGCTGGAAAGATGGGTGCCTCACGAGCTGTCTGAGGAGCAAAGAAACCGACGATATGAGATCTCGTCCGCACTGCTTCTACGGAACGAAACGGACCCATTCCTTGATCGCATCGTAACCTGTGACGAGAAATGGATAATGTACGACAACAGGCGACGATCGACACAGTGGGTGGACAGCGATGAGAGCCCCAAGGTTTTTGCGAAGCCGGAATTGCACCAAAGGAAAGTAATGGTGACAGTATGGTGGTGTTCGCTGGGAATTATTCACCACAGCTTCCTCCCTCCCGGCGAATCCATCACGGCAGAGAAGTACTGCATTGAAATTGAAGAAATGACGAAAAAGTTGAAAGATATCCGGTCGGCCTTGGTAAGCCGAAGGCGAGTTCTCCTTCTGCACGACAATGCTCGCCTCCATGTAGCACGAATGACGTTGCAGGAATTGAATGAGCTGAGCATTGAAACTCTACCACATCCTCCGTTTTCTCCAGACCTCTCCCCAACAGACTACCATTTCTTCAAGCATCTTGGCGACTTCTTGGTAGGGAAAATATTCAAATACCAACAGGATGCCGAAAGTGCCTTCGAAGATTTCGTCCAGAACTTCTGATTTTTATGCTACTGGGAAAAAAAGGCTTGTGTCACGTTGGCAACGATGTGTAGAATCAGAAGGTTTTTATTTCGATTAATAAACTTGCCTACAAGCCGAGATATTAACTGTTTAAATTTACAGTGGTCCAGTGCCATTTATTTCGTTACAACCTAATAACTGAATACATGGAATTCTACTGCATTGACTATTTTTGACTTTCCCACTAAGTAACGTAGATATCAATTGTTAAGCTCTTTCTAATATGTACCATACAGCACATTTGCTTAAGATTCGAATGCGTATTAGTTTCTTAATTTCTTCCGATTTTTGTAGAACACATTTTGAATTGATTAACAGCATTATAGTAGGTTCGCAAATTGGACGAAAAAATCTATAGAGTTAAAGGAAGTTTTTTGCTAGGGCCGGACCTGCACCTTCAAAGCTATGTCTTTTCTTAGAGCTTTAAAAAAAATCTTCATGCAATAGATTGCGTGTAAAGCATCAGTATTTGGACTAGCCCAATCCATAATAACAGACGAAAGTGGTCATCGGCTACTTCTCTTTTTCACTTTTTTTTGCATTCATCTAATGATCACTGTTTCACGTGTATACTGACCTGCCTCTCACAAAGAAAACTGCCAAAGGAGAGTCCGCGAAGAAGACGGAAAGGTGAAGCAAATTCGTTGACATGCACGGAATGAAACTCGATAAAAGCGAAGCCATTACAGCACCAGCAGTCACTCCCCATCAGTTAGGCGGGACTCAATGTTGTCTTAACGTAGTCCTAAATCATCGCCGGATGCTGCACGAAAAACCCGTTCAACTTCCTGGCAAAATTGCGTGGAAAACGGAAGGAGACCCTTTCTTCCCTTGCTTCGTTTTTGCTTATTTTTCGCATTATTTGTGTTTCGTGTAATTTTCTTCGCGTTTTCCATGCCTATCAAACCCGCTTTTTAAATAAATGCCACAAAACCGGTGAAAAAACTGATTGTCTGGGAAGTGCGATTAATTAATGTGTAGCAATCATGCGCGAGAAACCGCCTAGGAAGAAGGGAACGACTGCATAGAAAAGTTGGTGAGCACACAAATAAATTGGTCAACGGGAAAGAAAATTATCAACAATTCTCGAAATATGAGGACGATGTCCACAGCCTATTTCTCCTGAATCAAGTAAGTAGAGGCGGATTGGCGTTCTTCCCCCGCCCTTCAAAGAGAAGCGTTGCAGCTGTCTGCGCCTCCACTATCTCGTAAGGTAGACACTGGACTCTCGTGCAAGCCCAGGAGTTGGGGCGGACGGGGGGCCGGGGGGGGAGGGAGGGGAGGGGGCGGGGCGAGAGTTAGAACGCTCATCCCCCGTAAAATTAGAGGGCTTGCTCGGTATCGCAACGATACCGCGAAAGCTCATCCAAAAAATTCTCACGAAATGCATTTACATGAAGAAGAATTAAAAATTCAAAAAGGGTGCAAAAATGTCGTTAGTGTAATTTAACGGAAGTTTTGGTCGTTAAATTTCGTTAAAAGTTTTTAACAAAAAATGTAGGTAAATCCGGTAAATCGTTAATCGTTAAACGCACACCCTGCTTCAAACCAAAGGCGTTCTCGCATATGGGCAGTGCTTGTGTGGTACTCAATTCGGGAATTTATCCGAGAGACGTGTATGCTGTGCCGTCCAGTTAACGCACGAATAGATGAAGGGGTGCTCACTGAGTTGGAGCAATCCCTCAGTGGGCGGGACTCGAACCCGCACTTCATGCTGACCGTGCGGGAATGCTCTACGGGCCCTACGAGGTGTGGATGTTGCTTTCGTTCAAACAGCGCCAGTGATGTAATGGAGTAGAGCACTCCCGGCCGGTCAGCAGGAGGTACGGGTTCGTGTCCTGCCTGGCGCTGGAGAAGTACTCTCACTCTTCCCCAACGGACCTGTCGCCGTGCAATCGAACGCGCAGCTGACATGGAAGCCAATCGATTCCAGAACCATCAAGCATAGCATGGCAAGGTTGTTCCAGCGTAGATGTGCACGGCGCACGCGCTAATGCGAATCGGTTTCAAATCCAAGTTCCGCGCTACACCTCGCACACTGTAAAACTTATGCCAGCTGCTGCGAGAGCCCCGCCTGCTTCGCTGTCCTCTAGCACTACCCAGATCTGTTCCTGAAACGGCAGCTACGTCAAAATATCTACCCTGGCAACTGATCATCATGTCTAGCAAATATATATGAGCTGCAGGGTTCACCTCCATTGCTTCGGCACAGTGCTATATTTACTCGTCCCAATCATCTGGTGCTGGTCAATAACCCTGCACCACACCTATTTTCTTAACTCCAGTCTTTTCTCAGATACTGTTAACTATTTTGTTTCGCGTTTCATGCAGCCGAAGATTATAGCATCAAAACATCTTGAAGCCTTCTTAGAAGGGGAGGATACGAGATGACACTTGTAATAGGATGTATATTTGGGATCATGTCCAAACGCTAATTCCAAATATGTGTTCCATATCTGCTCAACGCACCTGTGGACGGAGTTTCGATCATTTTCTGTTTGGCTCCACAGCCCTCGCATAGCCCTCCAAGCCCAAGGGCGAGCTGAAGTAGGCTGTAGGCAGCGGTGACGGCCGAGCAGTGATGGCGCAGAGGACAGAGGAGCGGCGTGAGGATAGAGGGTGGCTTGTGACTCCATTTCCGGTGGTGTAGGGTTCTTGCGCTTTCTGGAAAGGAACCATGTAGCTGCTCCATGGTTCCATTGACGCTCAACTTCTACTGGTACCCCGAATGTCTCTTCGAAGAGAAGACTAAAAAGATAAAGGATAAAGGAGGCCGTTACTCGATCCCTTTTGGGATGCGCCACGCACTCCACTTCTACAGAATGTCGTGGAGGCGACACGAATGCGTATTTGGACATACAATGACTTGCAGTCGCCAGCCGATGATCAAGTCAGCGCTCTATCCTTCTCAGACAAGTCTGGTGACTATTAGCCGACCCCGGAGGGACGGAAGGCTTGGTTGGGCGAGAAATCCGAACCAGGAGCCTGATATCGGGTGCACGCGACGGCCGGCACCTCCTCTGACTTCGGTACACGCGCGCATGAAGAGGAGACTATGAGATAACTATTTCGAGGTACGAAGAACACAAATTGGAGAGCAGGTTTATGACACAAAATCAACACGCAATTGGTGGGACAAACAGTGGAGCTGCTGGAGTCGTGTATGAGATCCTTGTCGCTCGAATCTGCCTCTTATATCCACACACCATGACGTGGCTAAATTTGAGTGAGTGGAAGACGGTGGGTACATACATGCCTACAATGGACCACCGTAGCCAATGGACATTTTGAAAATTTACCTGGTATACTCCCGTCCTTCGTAGCGACGCGGCATTGCACAGCGGCAGCGATGACTCGCGAGACGCGCGGTCGAAACAAGTGCAAAAATAGTGCAGGACGGCCAGCGACAGCGCGGAACTATGTTCCTCTTCCGCCACGCGGAGCTATAACACCCCTCTGCGCCGTCCGCCACTGCAGCGAAGGCGCATCATTGTCAGTTGCCCCGAATCCGTCGCCGGCGCATGAGTATACCATAAGCCTAAATGATCAGCGCCTCAAATAAGCTCTCTAGGTGGAGTTTGGAAGAAGAAATTCTTCCACCTCCGGAGTCGTGAAAGTGCAATAGTACCCATGAATCCCGTTTACTTTTGGCGACCTTTTCGAAGCGGTTTAGTGCAATTTACAGCCTACTTGAGCTCGATCCCTTGTGCTTGGAGGACTAGGTGTCATCATATGGCGTAGGGTTAGCGTGAAAGTCACACTAGAAAATCTATTTTAGGTAAAGCGGTGTATGATCAATCAACAGCAGTGCCTGAACTAAGAAAACCGAAGGTTAAACATGTATTTAGCCTTCGGTTTCCTTAGTTCAGGCACTGCTGTTGATTGATCCAGCACTCCAAGTGGTGTCATTAGGAGGAGGCACGCCAGGTGGAGGGGTTCATTTTGGAACGGATGCTCTCGGGAAAATGTTCACAGAAGAGTCCCAGCCAAGCGACGTGAGTGACGCCTGCGTCCCAAATAACGAACTAATTGCTCAACGAACGAAACGAATGGACCAGGTGCGGGTGCAAACACTCTTCGACAGGGATGAAACCAGAGAATGATGTTAATAAGCGATAGGAATCCACTGAATTACGGTCCTCTTCGAATTCTTAAATAAAGTTCTGTTAAACAGTGAAACTACACAAACACTTCGCTGGGGTAAAACAATGAATATCTGGTCTGCATGGACTGTTGATGCTTATGTCAGAAGGGTGGAATAAATGAGTACAAAAGAATCTCATTTTTTCGATCGCATTCAAAGAGTCTAAAGGTGTACTTTTATAAGGATTTATTTTAAACTTTCTTACGCAGTTCTGTATAATTTTTGAAACGGCTGGACGCGTTACATCATTCAGCACGTTTAGTTTCGGCATGATTCTGTGCGAATTCATCTCTCACAGGCCCTTATCGTTCCTGGCTAAAATAGTAGCCACGTGAGCCTTCTGGGATGGACGAATCCCAGAATTCCCTTCGGATTGCACTGCATTCAATCGTGAAGGTTAAATGCACTTTCAAAACGTGGCCGCGACATTCCGTCGAAATGCAATGCGTGGCGCGGCACAGAAGAGTTTACTCTCTCACTCTCAAGCTGTGTTCCTTCTTAGCCTTTTTGATTCATGCGGTTATGCTGCTTCTGAACTTCTGGAGAGCGCATCGCCCTGATGTTGCCCATGCAGCTCCGCACGTCGCATTCCCATCGCTGTGCATGTTTTTGCGTTGTTTGCGGGCGGTTCGCCGGGCCGCTAGTCCCCGTCCGGAAACTAATGCGCTGCTTGTGGTTTGTTTTCATCTGCGTTCGGCCGTCGTGGAGTGTGTCTGCCGCCGGCACCGCAACGGCATAGATGACCTCCGTGCTTGATGAGGCGGTAACCAGTTCGATTCGGCCACACGCACAGCGCCGTTATGACAGGCAGAGATTGATACAAGACGAGGAAGCTTCGCTTTCTGCGGTTCTGCAAATTACCATCGACGAAACGTGTTGTGCGCGCAGTTTATAGCCGTTTCTGATGGCTGCGGATCTGTGTGATGCTCCGGATACCGGCTTCGGCGCCATGACTTTCACCGCTCGACGCTCGCCGGCCAAAGGGCACTCGGCTAGAACCAGCGACGTTCCGAACGAGTTGCACGTACGGTGTTAAACTATTGGCGCCTCCAGCGAGGCAACGCAACGACGACCCTCTTCATTGTCGTCTCAAGGCGCGTTGTAAGCGGCGATTATAGGCAGCGGTCGGTGGAACTTCGCATTCGGTCCAAATTGCCAGCCACTCCACCCACCGTGCCCCGTCTCCTCGAGGCCGGGTCAAATACCTCCGAACAAGCGATCAGAAATCGCTAGCACTGGTGGGTTCTAGCAGGCGTACGGACTGTTTCATAGTGGAAGCCTACAGGGAGTATGTCGATCAGTGGCAGGATTTCATGGGGATCTCTTCTCCTCCCGTCGCTTCGAGGAGGCTAAGAAGGAAGGTGACGCACCGCTCCCGCGTGCCGTGGTTCTTGCTCCACTACCCCTTTAGATCAGGATTCACTTGAACGGTCACACTAAGTGCAGACGCTCTTCGATGCCGCCTCGTAGCTGCTTTCACTGAGCCGACAGTGACTTGAGGCCGTGTCATTTGGTCAGCCGATTGCGACCGCACACGTGCTTAAAGTGGTTTTTGTATCGCTAACGCTTCATCTTCACTGGAGTTCCAGTAATCTTGAAGTCCTGCTTCGCTTTTTTCCTCGATATGGCTATTCCTTCATGCAGTGAAATTCGGCAAATTTCGCCTCCGGAATGACTCTCAAATTTTAAGTGTTCACTGTCATACAATGCCGCTCAAATTCTTTGAAAAAAGACGCTTTGCGACGGATTAATTTATCACAACCTATGAATCACAATCCTTGTCGTAACTTGCTTTAAAATTGCTCTTGTGGATTCCAGCTAACACCACTCGATTCCTCTCTTCACTGCGCTTTCGGTGCTTCCAAGCGGTGCTCAGTTCGACAAGCTTGATCTAGTTATGGAACATTTTCATCTGGAGAGCCCTAATTGATTTACGACCTCTCCAAAACCGCCACTGGCGTCTACCTCGGTCACTCCACTAGCCGATATCAGCGAAATCCGGAAATTTCCATTGCTCTCAAAAGATCTGAATTCAACTTGCTGCAACTATCACAGCAGCACTAAACACGACCTAATTTGGCTAATTTTGATGTCACGGCATATTTTATCCTTTTGCTCGCAATGTTCAATTTCAGAACGTCTTTTCTCACTAACCATCCTTTCCCCTGCAAGCATTTAGTTACTTTGAGTTAACTGAGAAAACCATCTTTCACGTCAGATAAAATACTTTTAGGAGCTAAAAAATGGTCCCTTTAATATGTCTCCAAAAACGCAGTTTCTCGTCTGCTGCGAAGGATTTTCCTTTATTAAATTCGTTGTAAGATGTACAATAAAACAATGAAATAGTCCTAACTTTTTTCACCGGACGGCAGTATGGTCAGTATTCCAAAACTAGCGGCAGATAAGACTGGCCCTCTCCGCAGCGATTATTTTGTGGTGCTATCCAAATTTGGTGTTTCCTCTCGTTTTCTTCACCTTACCCTTCGGATGGTTCTGAAAGAGAAAATGGTTCGGTTAGCCATTTTGGCCGCGTCAGCAGCATCTCGGCAGTAAAGTATGTCTCAGATAGCGAGATGGTCGATATTTTGCACTTTCTGCACACGGTCCGTTCTGAGAGTGGGACTTGGACTCGGCCCAAGCCCTTGCTCGGCGGCCGAGTCGCGGACGAGCTTTGCTCGGTTCGCACCAGGGATGGGCGGAAATTTTGAAAATTTTCCCAGAAAACAGAAAACAGAAAATCGCCTTCGTCAGAAAACAGAAATCAGAAAACAGAAAAGCCAAAAACGCCAGAAAATCAGAAAACAGAAAACAGAAAACAGAAAATTTCGAAATTATCACACGACCTAATTATTTTACCTAAAGATCCATATTTCCAGTAGCAAATGCTTTTGTAGGACCAGAAATGTAGTCGTAGACCAGCGTTTTAATTTGCAAGCGTTTATAAAAATTTCTATTAAACTCCAGCTACTGCAATCAGCATGTTGTAAATCTTGACTGATAGATCCTAGGAATCTCGACACTTGAAGTATACTACATTACTCATCAGCTCCGTTTCACCGCTAACGCCTCAACTAGAGAACGGTCCCACTATTAAGAAACTGGCTTTTTAGAATACCGAACACGATGAAGGCTCAGTAATCACTGTTTGCATGTTTCAACACAATTGCTTGAGTTTGTAGACACATTCTCGCAACATACTCTAAAGCTGTGCAGAGGGTCTTTGAGTAATACTGGCTGCGCCAGAATCTATTTTCCTAATTCGTCTTGTTCATCAAGAATACCTTTCCTTGTAAGTGTCCTAGTTTCCGTGCAGCTGAAAGTTTTCAGGCTAACTTACCAATGCTCTTAACAGCACCTAGTTACTACTTAGCCAACTAAAAATTTTGTGTATTGGCTTGATATTTCACAGAACAACACGAGATTGCGACTGAAGGGCTGTCAGCATAGCAGATCTTGTGTGAAGGTGCTTCCTTGAATGCGAAGACACCACATAATAAAGACCGAGCATGTACCCTCTCCATCACATTATTATTATTATTTCTCCTCAGATCTACATATCATATAACATCTCAGTGGAAGGCCAGCAGAACACCTTGCTGTACAGGAGTGCACGACATTAGCAACTATCGCCCGCTCTGTCTGCTGTCCGTAGTCTAGAAGCTGTTCACTCGAGTGATCCTGAATAGGATTAGCAGAACGCTGAACGAAGGACAGCCATGCGAACAAGCAGGGCTTCGGAGAGGAAGCGGCACGATTGACCACATACACATCATTACGAATCTCATCGAAGTATCGTGAGAGTGCAAGCTGTCGCTGTCCATTACGTTCATCGACCTGAAGAAGGCATTCGACTCCGTCGAGACTGAAGCGGTCATCGACGCCCTGCTCACTCAGGGTGTTCCTACTCAGTACATCAGAGTCCTTCGAGAGCTGTACAGTGGATTCACGACCAGGATCTCACCATTCTACAACGACGTTCTCATCGACGTGAAGAGAGGGGGTCGGCAGTGGAATACCATATCTTCGAAGCTCTTCAGCTCGGAAACGCCATGCGCGAACTAGAATGGGAAGACATGGAGTGAAGGTCGACGGCCGGCAACTGACCATCTTCGGTTTGCTGATGACATCGTTCCCATAACACCGAGCGCTAGCCAGGCGGAGCAGATGCTTGTTGGCTTCGACCGTGTATGCACCGGCACCGAGTGGACGTCACCGACTGCATTCCGCGGGATGTCAAGAGAACAGCAGGAACTGCCCACCAACGCGTTGGTCGGGCTTCTTCGTCAAAGCCCTGAACAATGACGCTCTTCGTGTCCCTCGAGCGAAAATGATCCACTGGAGCACCCTGGCACGCGGCACGGACGTATGGAGACGCTGATGGCGTCCGCTTGAACAATAATGGGACGACAGATGATATACGTGATAAATGAGAAATTTTCTGCATCACTACCCTATCACCAGCTAAATCAAAGGTAACTAAAAACTTTTCTGTCTCTTACTAATTTGTGACACCAAAAGCTGAGCAATCTTCAGAGTTAGAAAAGCAGCTTCGACAAAGGCTCTGCAGAAAACGATATTGGGGATGACCGGGCAACAATGTTCAATTTTTAAAGCGCTGGTGGAGAATAACCCTACCCACAATAACTCTAAGAAATGTGGTTAGTTAATACATAATTTAGTACCCCTCAAAATACTAGTCTTATAGTTTTTATATAAGACTTTTAGTGATCGTAGATGGTCCAAACTACTGTTAATATGGAAAAGAATACAAAGCCAAATTATGAAAGTCGAAAAATGTCCTATGAAGAAACTCCTTGCCAGCAGCACTTACACAATCAATCAAGCAAACATGTGGGATAGTTCATGAGTATATGGCGCAATTGCTACATGAGCACATCCAAAAACGCTACATGCTTGCCATTTAAGATACCCTAGAAACACTATTTTGGAATGAAGCTCACTATTTTATGATACTTTTGAATTTTTCTAATTGGATTTCTGTGATAAAATTTTGTTCGCGACACTATTTTCTGTTTTCTGGCCAATTTTTGGCCATTTTCCCAGAAAACAGAAAACAGAAAAAATTTGCCCAAAATGGCCAGAAAATCAGAAAACAGAAAACAGAAAACAGAAATTCCGCCCATCCCTGGTTCGCACCTCGGGGCGATACCCAGTGGCAGTGCACCGCCCCATTGGAGCAGTAAAAGCAACACCGGTCGATCTCATGAGATCTCTTGAGATCGACCGGATGTTCTGCCTTGGCTCGTCGATATTCTAAAATAACCTAATTGTACCAACTCATTCTAAAATTCTGGAAGCACTTTTATGCCGTTTTTGCAGGCGTTGACTTCCTTCCACTGATGTATACTGCGTAAAGCCGAACGAAAGAGGGATAGCTAAATTATTGTAGCAGTTGATTTCACAGATCTTATATTGCACCTGTTTCGTACCGACGTCGCAAACAAATAAATGACCTGCCGTAGCCAGACAATGGACACGCTAGTGCTTTATATTTCCCAGCCAAATCTGGCACCAGTTCATTGACCCTGGAAGAACGTACGAATCAAGGGTTCCGAATCGGGCTGCGACAGTTAGCTCTTCCTTCGGCTGTGCTGCCACCTGCCGAGTGAGTACTATGCTTTCTTCAAAGGTCAGGAGCAAACCCGCTACATTTCTAATCGTAAACATATCGCCAGTTTTTCACGCATGTAAATGGAGTGTAGCCACAGTCGCTGAACAACGATTATTAGACTCATGAGGAATCGTTCAAGGCTCACTGACCGTTTTTTATGATCCATCTTTGGATTCTGAAACTTAATTTGGTTAGTGCTGATTTCAAGCAAAAGCAAAATCTCGTCTCGTGACGTGTATCTATGTATTTTTCAACCTATTCTATTTGGGCGTTAAGTGCTTGTCAAAGTGAGATGCATGATAAAGGTGCCCATTATCTACACTAGAGCAGAATCACAAAAGCAAAGCAAATGCTCAACTGCTGGAAAACAAGAATAATAAAAACACTTAGTGGCATAGAATTTCTTCTTCTATCACTCATTCATCGTATGCATACAGTGCTCGGTACGTCACAAGGAGCTCTTATAAAGTAAACGGTTGGTTTATGGAATTCATTGGGAAACAAAAACAGTCGCCCATTTCATCTTACATGAACCCGGTTATAGCATAGTTTGTTCGTATGAGCGAAGCGACTGAAGAAAAAAGCCGCAATCCCTTATTCCTTGGAATTCGTTTTCGACATACAAAGAATAATTCCGCTCAGGACTGTTCTCCTACACTTTACCATTGAACACTGCTGTGGAGAGAATAGATTTAAACGCTTTAAAGAGGAATTCTACACGGATCGATGAGCGCTTGCTATCATGTGCAGCGTTTTCGGGAACACCGGTCATCGCCCTGATCCTACCGACAGCGCGTGTTGACTGGATCCTTTCGTTTTTCCTTCCCCCCCCCCCCCGAGCGGCTGTGATTGCAAAGGAATCGCTTTATCCTCGTTTTGCTTTCCTCGGAATCTTTCAGTACTGCTTAGCGTTGTTTCCAACGTTACACCGGAGGGGGCAGAAAAAAATGAAATTTTAATCGCTCCAAGGTTTCAACCGTGATCCATGATCAGTGAATGCCGGTCATGGTTCTAATTGGACTCATTTATTTGATATTTAATTTCCTGCTTGAAATGTTCAGCTGCAAAACCACGGTTATATTTTATTTATTTATTTAATTTATTAGTTCTTGTACGCCTCATGGCGCGTTAAAAAATCCATGGGTACTCCTACACATCAGATTTGTAGCACTATCTAGCGGTCAGTAATATAGAATGTAACTAATAGTATACTGGAACAGGAACACAGAGCAAAAAATTGGACAAGAAAGTTAAAGAAAGGTGAAGGAAAGTAGTAATAGGGGGGGGGGGGGCAAAAGTAATGAGACACCCCAGCCGTGTCCATATATCTCGTGACTGGAGTCTGGTTTCGTGCTTATCGTATTTGTATGTTTGTGCGCTACTTACTGAAGCCCATCTGAGAAGTTACCACTTTCGCCCTTTCCAGAAGCATGCCGAAACCCCAGTAACGAATCGACCTGTGTCGCGCAAATCTCGCACAATTCCCAACCCCGAGCAGCCTGGGCTAAATATTCACGCAAGATGAGTACGTCTTCTACCTTAACCCTGCCAAGCAGCGAGTCTGAATGAGGCCTGGTGACCTGTTACCGACCTTCGTTCGGCGAGATGTTCACGACGAGAAGCACCTTTGTAGCTTTTGGGTCTGCGCCCATGGATCGGTTTAACGGAAGCTGTTTTTCAAGAGCACTACGATGAACTCCAAGGCCATGGTGAACGAAATAGAAGAGATGGGCCGGCGACTCGCTCTTATTCATTCGCAGCGCTTCAAGAAGGTTCTCCTCTTCGACAAAGCCGCACTCCATCGGGAACAAGTAACCACGGATAAGCCTGGCCAGCTGGGCTACGTTCACATGCCTCACCCACCGTATTCGCCGGACATCCCTCCATGCGACTACCACTACTTCTTGAGCCTACAGGACTTCCTGATCGGAAGGGACACAAGAACCCAAGCAGACCTCGACAACCATATCGAGCAGTTGATCAACACCTGGCCCAAGCAGTTGTGGAAGGATGGGATCAGGAAGATGGCTGAGCGATGGCAGCAAGGTCATTGCTCTTAACAGCAAATACATTCGTCAGCATCGTTGAGTTGTAATTGAGTTATCAAGAGATAAAGATTTTTTTTCAATTTGTCTCATTACTTTTGCCCCCCCCCCCCTAATAGGTCGGGAGCAGAAGATTGCGGAAACAAGAGGCTTTAGATAGGAAGCCCAGTAAGCAAGGTGGTGCCAACGGCCGTGTTTAGTACCATGAGGAACGTGGTTAAAGATTAGTAGGATGTATTCCATAGGCCATGTCCTTGCCCGGGTAGTATTGGTGGTGCTTGAGCATCGCTCGCCTGTGACGCCCGCACCTTTTGTTAAAGGACGTGGCTGCTTACTGCAAAACAATAAGCAGCCCCAGTGCTCACGGGTATACCGGCCTCACGCGTGGACACCGCAAGCATTGAAGATGTGAAGAGGCTTCCGTTAACAGCTGAACAACTTTTCCCGGAATTAATAAAAGACTCTGCATAGCGCTTTGTCAATGCACATTAGATCTCCTCTCTAAAGCAATAGTGCTTCCCAGTATATCGCTTTCAAGGTCCTCGGCTCTCTTTTTGGTTTCTACAGATCTAAGGAATGTCTTCCAGAAAATCAAATATCCGCCCTGGGAAGCGAAATAGTTTTGTGGCACACCCTCATTTATCATTAACGGGTTGACTCGATGCATAATTTTTTGAGTGACGATTGCAAACTGCGTCAATTACTCAGCGGAGGAGAACGATTCTGCTAAAGTAAGGTTTGGCATTTTCGCCACTACTCTGAGCGGTCCACTCGAACCTACGAATGACATATAATATAAGGTGTTTTACAACAAAAAACAGGTGTTCCATCCCATCCCGGGTTCGAGTCGAGTCGATGCCTGCCTGCGTAAATCAAGAGACCTCTCGATTCGGCGGCGCGCCTAGAACACGCTCGACGACACGTTTTTTCGGTTCGAATCTGCGGATTTCGCTGATAAGCTATTGCGCGGCGAACCGGCTTTGATCCCATCTCGCAGAGGTCAGAATAACAGTGTAATATCTGCATGATCGTGGCATGATGGGAGGCAGCGAGTGTTTCGGAATGCCAAGGTCCCTCCCGCCGTCTTCGGGCACACGGCGGCGCCAGCCACGCGACGACGTGACCCGCCGCCAGGGTTCGGTCTCCCGGCGGGACGGTGTTTTGCTGTGCTTCTTGCGAGGTGGTCCTTCTGTGCGGACGCGACGTACGTGGGGTGCACGCGATCGTGTTTCCTTCCGTGGATCCGGGGGTGGGCTGACTGCTTTGAGACCAGTCGAAGACGAGCCACAGCGGCCGGCAGGCACCGTATTTGCCACTTCTTCGCTGCCTGGCCACTGCTTAGCAGCGGCTAATGATTCGATCACACTGCAACCTCTGTCCGCCGGACAGCATTCCTCTGCGAGTCACCGACGGAGGATTTGTTGCTGTTAGTCAACGAGTTGACCCAGTTCAGGCAAATAATAAACTCCATTATCAGTCGCCTTTTAAGGGCGCCTTGCAGCCACGGAAACAGTCTACATAGACTTCGCTTTCGAACCGGAACTTCCACTCCACGCGAAATTCCTTTCCCATCCAGTTTTCTTTCAATTGTACTGGTCTCAGAATTCCCGTAGGTCTTTTGTGAAACCTGCTTGGCGAAGGAGATTTTTTTCATTAGAATTTCTAGAGCCCATTTCATTGTGAAAGGGAACATATCTAATGAAATATGAGACTCTAAGATGTTGTGTATAATTTGGATAAGCACCTTTCTACATGTGCAACTTCTTCAGCAACATGTAATATATGTAGCGAAAACACGGCCGAAAGTTCGTATACCTACTTTTGTTTCTGTGCTCCTTGAAATTCTCTTTCCACGCCATTACTTGTATCCCTCATTTGCTTTCAATTTCATTTGTATTGATTTCTACTGCCTTCAGTCTCTTCATCATTCACTGCAGTTCGATTCTTCCAACACTTCTGTCTCTCCGGTTTTTTGCTGAAGCATTGGAAGCTGTACCAACGACATTGCTCTTTCTACATCTTCCTGTAAATTTTTAGCATTTTCTCCATCTCCATTGCCTTCTTATTTGAGCTTTGTTCCACGAAGCCGATTCATTCGTTTCTAGGATCATCTTGTTGGTCACACTTCTCACCTTCTTTTTTTACTTCACGGTTTCTACCAAGTCACTATTCCCCTTTTTACTTGCTTTAAAAGCTAGTTATTTATTTTGGCGATTTTTTTTCTTCATCAGCTGCCTGCTCTCATTTATGCTGGCAAAATTTGTAGAGCATTATAGTGGGAATTACATGAAGCCTTTCGACTCATGCTTGACTCTAGTGGCCTGATACAATTTGTTACAAGTTAACTGCCGGTTGAGAGAATCAGAGTTTGTGGAGAGAGTCAAATGCTAATTCTTCTATCCAATCCCTTTAGTTCTTCCATGTATGAAAGAAGAAGTGCGACTTATACCACCCCCGCTTCACACCGAAAAGTAAAATGCTTGGCGCACTCCAAAGCGCGTACAGTAGCGTCGCGCTTTTTCTTTAACAACTTTAACAGTATTCTTTCGCATCCTCTTCGCTGAATCAAACGCTGTGATTCTTCAATTTCGTTCTCCTGTCATTCCATTTCATTGCGGCGCTTTCTTTGTGGGACTTCTCAGTGTTGTGTCTTTAGGTAGAACTAAGCAAATAGATAACAAACGTGTCAACAGTAGAAATCGGTTGTTTCCAAACTGTGTTTTCCTTCAAACTTGCATGGAAATCATGACTTTCCCTCTTGTGAACCTCAGGGTCCGTTCTTGTTCGGGGACAGAAAGATTCTTCGGATCTTTCCGGATTTATCCTAGTCGGAAGTGGGCTGGTTCCGTTACAAAAGAATGAAAACAGGGAGGTTGGTCAGTGCGGGGTAGGAAATGGCAAATAAATGTCGTCTTGTAATCAATTCCAGTGGGTCGCCGTTCTAAATTGGTTCGTTTTCAAATAACCCTTTTTTGTCAAAAAGCCTCAGCAGAGTCCCCTTCTCCCATTAAGGTAGCCCCGAATTTTCTTCTGCTTGATCCTCTTGACCAATAAATAGGAGCGTGAGCTGACGCTGCCATCTGAGCTTGAACAGGCGATAGATATCATACGATCCCCCTTTTTTCTGGAAACAACCGTTGGCTAACATCCGACAGTCACGCACGAACCCGCCCAGTTGCGGTTAGACTAGGCGCTTGCTTTCGAGTCTAGATTGATCGCGTTTATTTCTCGCTGAACTTTAGACAATGCAGCTCCTCCCGTGGCCCTCTCCCGAGCCAGCCCTGTCGACTGGAGCCAGAGCCACTACAAATTACCTAGCAAGACTACGCTGAAGTGCCAACGATAAGGCTCTGGGATTAGACCACTCATCAGCAGCAGGGTCGTACCTCCTCCGTAGCATCGCTTTGCTTTTTCGCTTCTTCACCGTGTAAGTGTTGGTGTACGAGTCTTCAGTTCTTCTATTTGGTTGCCCGTCCTTCCCCAGGTACCGTTTTCTTCACAACATCCAAATGCCGTGTCGCGGTTATTCCTTGTAGGTTGACATCCCATACCTCCTCTTCCCAAGCGCAGTACAGCAATACCATGAGGTACACTGTGCCTTAAGATCACCCACTCCTTTCATCCTACGCTTCTGAAGTATCGGTCAGGCCGTCGCTTTGCTGTGAATGTATATGCAGGTTTTGCCACTATCGTTAGAGTAGTAAGAATACTTCCTTGACCACGCAAAGCGCAAATTCTGCGAAAATGGAAGAAACAAAATGGCAGCAATAAACACCACCTTGCCTCCACTTGCTGGATTTCACCTGCCGCATGGATATGTTTGCTCTCAGCAGCGTTGTCATCAATGAATTTCTGTTCCTCTTTTTCTTTCATTTCCTTCCTTGATGTTTTTGTATTTTGGGTTGAACAACAAGGCCCAAGCTCACCGTTGAATGGCCTCTGTTTCACCGTGTGCTGGATTGTAGTCGCTGAGGCTCTTTATGTGCGTGGCCCTCACATAGCACGGCTTGCGCTGGTCAGCTGCTGGACACTTCTGTGTTTCAACAGTTTCAGATGAGTCTGGCAACACTTCGACGATGTTGGCAGGGGAAGGGTTTATTGGCCTGTATGGGAAACGAACCTCTGGTTGATTCGAGGTGCTCAGTGCGATGAGGGCTGCATATTATTGCCGACTGCGCTATTCGCGCAGATGTTCTTAAGTAGCCACAGAAACGCAAACATTTGACAATCTCGCTGTTTTCATGGCTCTTCTATTCTTTCATTTTTCTCATCCTTATCGTGTGGTGCAGAGGTAGGCACACTACCAATTCTCTCTCCTTCCTTACATCATTTTTTATTTTTTCTACCATCTAAGCCGAAAGCATTGTCGCAAGGGAGTGATTTTCTTTTCCAGGAAATCCAAACTTTGCTTCATGATTGCCTCGTCGCACGACCCAAAACGAGGATTTCTGTAGTAGAAACATTCCATCGTCAATAGGGTCACGCTGCTAATCAGTTCTGTATTACTTCCATGAATTACAGTACCGCCGCTAAACATTCAACCAAACGACGTTTGCGACGTCGTTTGGTTGAATGTTTAGCGGCGGTACTGTAATTCATGGAAGAATCATGATAACTCTGTCCAAAGTAAAGACTTTCTCACCAAAATTTACAGAGGCGCCTAGCATCATCCTACCTACCACTGGGCATGCGATCGTCATTCAAAAGTATGTGGAAGCCTGAAAACCAGTGCCGCAATTAAGGGGGTCTTAATCACTGTGACCTGACCCCAAAACCGTCGCCGAGTCTCGCTTAATTATGTCCCCAGGCACAAGTGGTGCTGCCCAGTTGAATTTTAAAATTCTTAAACATAATTAAATTTTATTTTTCTGCCATTGACGGTCTTCCCCTGGTTGCGACAATTCTTTTGGTACCAAATTTGGCAGGAAGATGCTTACTTCAACCGATTTCGTTTTTTCAACGGAAGAATCCTCAATCTAAAACCTGTGATTGTAGCTTGCCATCTACTCATGTTTAAAGAAGGAAAACGACATAGAAAATTTACGCGGCGAGTTGATTTTCGGAATTTGGGTGCTTCCTGCAGTTCATCAAACTGCAACTGAACATTTGGTAAACAGCATTCTTCGGCTGCGAATATCTATCTCCTAAGCGAACCAGTTAGTCTAGAAATACGTTGACTTACCAGACACAATGTAGAGATTTTAGTTATCAAATATCGAGAAGCCTGGTGATCAGGCGGCACAATTTCAACCGGTTAAAGTGACGACTTCTTACAAAAGTGTGACTGCGTTTTAACAACGTTTCATGCTGAGTCTTCGCAGAATGAAAGCTGGAAAGCCCAGCATTATAATTGTGTAATTTTTCGCTCAAAATTTTCAACCAGTTCGGACGCCAACATTTTGACGCAGCAGATCGAGCACTGATGTAGAGGCCCCTTTTGTCATAATTGCGCTGACCTGACATGCCCTACAGAGACATTGCACTCGGCTGCATGACCAATGAGTCTCTCATTTCTCTCCCGATTCGACTTTTCCACCATTATCGATCCATGCTGCCAAATCCTGATGAGTTTTGGGTTTTCCGGATTACATAGATCATAGCTTGAATATGTTGGACAGTATGTTAGCTTCACATAAAGGAAATTTCAGCAGCTGTTGTTGAGCCCAATCAACTCAATTTTATTTCTCTGTTAAAAAATATTTGTAGTAAAACAGCTTCATTACGAGTTGGAATTGGAAACTTTTCAGATCAAATTGAACACTCTGCAAGCTAGCTTAAGACTTTGAAATCAAATTCAACTTTGCCTAATTAAAATGAGCTTCTTCTAGAATAAACTAAGATCTCTCCAAAAGGATCAGAATAATTTTTTGTTCATGGAAAATTTTAATATAATTTCTTTCAAATTTTAATTCACATTCCCAAAAGGTTGTGGTTTTTTTGTTTGAAATTTTATAGAACTCTCATTTTCTGTGGAAAAATGATGGTTCATAGCCAGTTTTAAACAGTAGGGCTATTTTTAGGACCAGAAAAGGAATTGCGCCATGCAATCATCCAAGACTTCGCAATTTTTATTCAATTGATAGCAAAATTGCCGTTTGTATAGAGTTTTACCCGTGTAAAAAATATAACAAAGACAGTTGTGAAAACACACATTCTCACTTCGATGCTTCATGTAAGCATCACTGACACTATCAATCAAATAAAATTTGCGACGAGCTTTCCAAGCGCATTGTTCAATCTGCTCTTTGACCCACTAAATGATTGCTGCTTTGTTGCACTTCAAAACAGAATTTAGATTATTTTTTTCAAAAAAAATTTATGAAATTATTGCACTAATTAAAGCAGCTGGACTAAAAGATTTCAATAAAGTTATACAAAACTTTCCTCGGACAAAAAATTGTTCCTACCATCTTGGAAATTCTTTGGTTTAGCCCTTAAGAAGTTCTTTTCAATTTTGAAGACGTTTAATTTGATTTCAAAATTCTTAGGCTAGCTTAGAAGAGTATTCAATTTGTTTGAAAAGTGCAATTCGACGCGAAAATTGTGTATATTTTTGGGAATCCTTACGACTGGGGTCACAATTTTAAGAATTAGGGAATCTGTGTGATCTACCTAATCCAGAAAACCCAGAAACTCACCAAGATTTGGCAGCATGGATCGATAATGGTGGAAAACTCGAATCGGGGAGAAATGAGAGACTCATTGGTCATGCAGCCGAGTGCAATGTCTCTGTAGGGCATGTCAGGTCAGCGCAATTATGACAAAAGGGGCCTCTACATCAGTGCTCGATCTGCTGCGTCAAAATGTTGGCGTCCGAACTGGTTGAAAATTTTGAGCGAAAAATTACACAATTATAATGCTGGGCTTTCCAGCTTTCATTCTGCGAAGACTCAGCATGAAACGTTGTTAAAACGCAGTCACACTTTTGTAAGAAGTCGTCACTTTAACCGGTTGAAATTGTGCCGCCTGATCACCAGGCTTCTCGATATTTGATAACTAAAATCTCTACATTGTGTCTGGTAAGTCAACGTATTTCTAGACTAACTGGTTCGCTTAGGAGATAGATATTCGCAGCCGAAGAATGCTGTTTACCAAATGTTCAGTTGCAGTTTGATGAACTGCAGGAAGCACTCAAATTCCGAAAATCAACTCGCCGCGTAAATTTTCTATGTCGTTTTCCTTCTTTAAACATGAGTAGATGGCAAGCTACAATCACAGGTTTTAGATTGAGAATTCTTCCGTTGAAAAAACGAAATCGGTTGAAGTAAGCATCTTCCTGCCAAATTTGGTACCAAAAGAATTGTCGCAACCAGGGGAAGACCGTCAATGGCAGAAAAATAAAATTTAATTAGGTTTAAGAATTTTAAAATTCAACTGGGCAGCACCACTTGTGCCTGGGGACATAATTAAGCGAGACTCGGCGACGGTTTTGGGGTCAGGTCACAGTGATTAAGACCCCCTTAATTGCGGCACTGGTTTTCAGGCTTCCACATATTTTTGAATGACGATCGCATGCCCAGTGGTAGGTAGGATGATGCTAGGCGCCTCTGTAAATTTTGGTGAGAAAGTCTTTACTTTGGACAAAGCTATCATGATGCGACGCAAAAAACGCGTTTTTGCGTCGCAAACGTTGTTTGGTTGAATGTTTAGCGGCGGTACTGTACAGCAAAACGATGAGCAATGTCATTTCAAAGACCAAAATCCTAGGATTTGCGACAGTCTGAAAGTCCATGTGCATTGTACATTAGAGATCACTTATCGTTAGCAGTATTGCTCACAACAGTCCATTTCCTCCTTAACCAGATCGAGCGATTAATTTCGCCCACCTCTTAGCGGCAGTTGTGGCGCCTGTTTTCATCAACGATACCATGCCTTTGCTCTTTAAGGCTGTGTAGCGCAAATCCTTCTCTCCAACGAAGGCATCAGATAGGGGGATCGAGACGTTGGGGATGGGGAACCTCTTGAGTGCACTCTTACAAGCAGGAAGCGGGGCAGATACACTGTGGGCCGTTCTTTTTGCTGTTAGGACGGCCTTTCTACTGCAGTGTGAGCTCTGCGAAACAGCGACCTTGCTATGATATATTAGGTTGGTGCATAAGTTCTCGGACATTTGGGGCATGAAATATTTATCATCACAACATACGAACAACAATATCAAATCGTTTGAAGTAACCACCCTTTACATCAATTGTCTTTCGCCAACGTGCTGGTAAGTCATGGATGCCTTTTCTCCAAAACGTGGCCGGTTGTGATTCGAAAAATGTGAGCAGTGCATCCTTGACATCCTCTCGGTTCCTGAATTTCTGGCCGTCCAAATAGCGTCGAAGGCTTGAAAACAAATGATAATCAGAAGGAGCGAGATCTGTTGAGTAAGGTGGATGTAGAAGTACGGTCCATCCATAGTCCGCCAACTCAGCCGCCGTCGCTCAGCAATACGCGGTCTAGCGTTATCGTGTTGAAAATACACCTTCACCTGCTCTCCTCGTGTGGTTTGAAGGTGGGCCCTCAACTTCCTCAGTGGGCTGACGTAAATCTCTGCCGTCACTGTTATCCCTTCGTCGAGCAGCTCCCAGTACTCTTCGCCAAGAAAGCTCCACCAAATGCATAGCATCATCTTTTTCACGTGAAGGTCGGGTTTCGGAGCGCCCTCTGCCTCTCCAGTTGCGTCAACCCACTGTGCATGCCGGTGATAATTAGAGTAGAGTATCCACTTCTCATCCCCTGTGACAAGGTTGTCCAGCCATCCGTGGGTACGTTTGAGGGTAAGGAGAGACAGAGCGACATCGGCTCTGCGATCCATGTCATGTTGTGTTAAGTCGTGAGGTATCCAGCGACCCAATTTTTGCACCTTGCCAATCGACTTCAATCCTCGAACGACTGTTGAGTGACTAACACCAAGGGTGCTTGATAGTTCGCGAGTGGTTTGGTATGGGTCCGACCCTACTTCGGAGGCCATCCAGATCCAGTGTCAACGGGCGCCCTTCTCGTTCATTATCTTCAACGGAGAATTCACCAACTGCAAACTTCGAGAACCATTGGTACACAGTACTTCGTGCATGAGCACTCTCGTTGTAAACATCCTTCAGGCGACGATGCGATTCGTTGGAATTGGGGCCAGATTGATGCAGGAATAGCATGACGTGTCGAATATGCGTCTCAGTTGGGATGAATTGCTTAGCCATAATAGCTGACGTTGACAACGCAGAAGTAAATGTTAGGAACAGTTTTGTAGCCCTTTCCTTTCTCTATCGATCATTTACGCGTTGGTACATGTGAGAAATTTGGCAGGAAAATGCGCTTTCAATTCAGGAGGAAAAAAAACTTATGCACGAGAACTTATGCACCAACCCAATACTTGTCTCGTCGCTGTTTCGTTGATTTCCATTTTCTAAGAGAAGCCTAGGATGTGAGACATACACATCACAGTTTATTCAAGGAGTCATTCAAAGCGAAAGACCGCTGTGCAATCATCTTCCTAACCAAAATGTAAACTCAGAAATTGTGCAAGATTGCCATTCCTAAATGGTCTCATTGTCAGCTGCAAAGAAATTCTTGACGAAAGGAAGCAGTGGACAGACCCCAAACTCCTCCAACTTATCGTTGAGCGTTAATACATTTTGTCGTGCAATCTTCTGCTCAAAGCCGATTACTCGTCTTATAGCCTTCTTCGTAGAGCTTTTCGTCGCGTTTTCTTCATTAAAACACCTTATCTGACAATGCGTTACACACGCGTTTGTATAGAATATTAGTTAAACCTCGTCTTGGAGTCAAACATGGCCGCAGGATGGTGGCTTTCGCTGGTCTCGGGGGGTTCTCAAAAGAGCATCAACGTTGGACGGGTATTTTCGTGAAAGGCCTGACGGAAACATTGGAAGGACTTCTGTCTATCGGACGAGGAGGATGCATTGAGCAACTCTGGCATGAAACAGGGAGGAATGGAGGTACCACTGGTGCCCAGTGGGACAATGGATGATATAAGTCATAGCGCTAAGCCACATGGGCCGTCATGTTTTCAAAGACGTTTGAGAAGTACGTAATTACATAGGATAGTGGCAGCACGATCAGTAGGGGAGATGCTACGTAAAGAAAGAGAGGCACTGCGAGAAAGAGAAACCGGAGCATTTTGCCCTCCTGGACTTGGAGAAGGCCTTCGACCGCGTTCCGCGAGATGTCATATGGTACGCGTTGCGACGACACGGCCTCCCGAAGAGCCTATTGAGTACTCTTGCCCAAGGAGTCGAGTGCGAGCGCCTGCGGGCACCTCAACCGAATTTCCCATCTCTGTAGGGGTCACTAGGGATTGTACTATCCCCACTGCTCTTCGTGTCGTGATGAAAGCAATCTCGCGAAATCTCCTGATCAGGGGTGTGCGTTTAACGATTAACGATTAACCGTATTTACCGGCATTTTCGTTAAAAACTTTTAATGAAATTTAACGACCAAAAATTCCGTTAAATTGCACCAACGACGTTCGCAGCATCGTTGCGATTTCAGGGAAATCCTTACTTGAATCTGTGCAAAGAGACAGTAAATATCGCCCTCATATCTTGCGAATTGTTGGCATTTTTCTTGCTCCTTGACCAAATTATTTGCGTGCTCACCACCTTTCTATGCAGCCGTTTCGTATTTTTTGACTTTCTTGCCGTTTCTTGTGCTTGATTGCAACACTGCCTGACAGTTTTAACCTTTTTTGGGTATTTATTTCATAGGTGGAGTTGAAAAGGAAGACGCGAAGAAGTCGCCGCGAAATGCGAATGATGCGAAAAGTAAGTGTAAGAAAGGAATAAGGGGAAAAAACTCCTCTTCCCCGCAGGTTTTCCGGAAGACCGGATGGGTTCTTCCTGCAGTATGAGGTGATGATTACAGGACTACGTTAAGGCAACGTTGACCGCCGCCTAACTGATAGAGCGTGGCTGCTGGTACTCTCACTGCTTCGCTTCTACTGAATTTCATGTCGTGCATGTCAACTATTTGCTTAACTTTTTCGTCTCCTTCGAAGGCTCTCTTGGAATTTTTCGTTGGGAGAAGCATAGTCAGTATACATGTGAAGCAGTGAACATATGTACAACGGTGTCTTGTTGCGATCAGAACTCTAGCGCCAGGCGGGACTCGAACCCGCACCTCCTGCTGGCCGGGCAGCAATGCTCTATGCCGTTACACCAGCGGCACTGTTTGATTGAACGCAACATCCACTCATCGTGGGGCTGATCAGCATTCCCCCCATATCGGGCTGAGCCGGCCGCTGATATCATCTTAGAACCAGTTGAGCTGAAGGTCTTGATATAAATGATTCAATTCATTTTCTTCAAGCCTCAGGTGGCTTGAATGGAAGTTGTAAGTTCGCAACAAAACATCTTGTATTGGTTTCTCGTTTAGCAATTTTATTGATGGTAGATGGACTGCTGATATCCTGTTGTGAAGACGAAGATGAAGTCATATAATTACCACGTAGATGGAGACGAGAAGAATCAAAGAATCAATAAAGAGAAAGAACTGGCTACCAGAATACAGCCAAGCTGACTGCAGCTAAAGGAAAGTTTATTTAACGAATTTACCGATTTTAACGCAAAAATTTTTCGTTAAAAAATAGACGTTAAAAATTTACCGAAAATTTTAACGCACACCCTACTCCAGATGGCGGCACCTTGGACACTGCTGTATGCTGACAACGCCAGGCTTGCATGTGAAGATAAAAAACTACGAAATAAAACTAACCGAACTCGAGCGGCAAGCACAGGCATGGTGCGATCGCTTGGCATTGTTTGGACTCAAACTAAACGTCAAAAAGACGCAACACTTGACGATAGATGTGAACGAGCACGGATCTACCAGGATAACCAAGATCAATGGTACTGAGCTCTCACGAGTTACATCTTTCAAGTATCTCGGATCAACAGTCGCGTACGATGACAGCCCAAAGGTGGAGGTGAAAGCAGTGAGCGCAGCTTAGTCCAAACGCCGCTCGTTGACAGAGTGCTCTGCGACAAGGCGATACCTGAGCACATCAACTCAAAGGTTTATAGAACAGTGGTCCGCACAGTAGCGACTAGCGCTGCTGAGTGCTGGCCGGTGACCAAGGCAATTGAAAGTCGCCTCAGTGTAGTGGAGACGAAAATGCTACGGTGGACGGCTGGTGCTACGCGTTTGGACCGCGTTCGCAACGACACCACGCGACAAAGGTTCGATGTTGCCCCGATGGCCGACAAGTTGCGCGAAGCTCGTCTACGATGGTACGGCCACGTCCTTCGCGCGACACCATCCGTAAGATTGGCCTGCACCTTGAGGTTCCTGGAAAAGTCCAGAGGACTACCGAAGCAATGCTAGATAGATACGTTGCACTTGGACTTACGATAGCTGGTATGCATCTCGATCAAGCATTTGTTCGAGAGAAATGGCGTCACCACACCAGAAGAGCGGACCTCGCCACCAAGAGATACAGATGCTAATGAAAAAGATGATGAATAGAAAAAGCAGAATCGCCAGGTTTCAAAACCAGGCATCTATATATGAATCGACTGTATATGAATGTAGTGATATTGCGCGAAAGAACGTAATTGCTTCTTGAGAAAGATAACAATCGCCAAACCTTGGTAATTACCAAATTCCGCGAATAGCTTCTTCATTTTCATGATAGGACGACAGTGCTTTTCAAGATGGAACTGTGCGCTGAAAATATGTGTTGATGGGGCATGAGGCAGTTATGTAAAAGAAGATAACTTCTGAGGCTCATTATGTCCTCCACTGTCAGAGCGTCCATCTTCTACAGCATGAAGTACTAGGAACATTCGTCTTTTGACAAATTTCCGTGGTTCAGAGAATCCAATTGCCTTGCTTGCTAGTTCGTGGAGAAGACAGTTCATATAGAGTATAAAGCAGTAGGCAATATAGAACATGAGAAAAGGTAGAAATTGAAAGAATTATAGAAAAGTGTGAAACGGAAATATTTCAAACTATAAAGAATAATACAATGTTACATAATATAAGGAATTTAAAAGTAGAAAAAGCTTCATTTCGCTACAGTCTTCAGACGAACCTTCAGACGAGAATTTACGTTTTTACATTTATTTTTTTAATGTATTGTACATTTATAAATTATTATATATTATTTATTATTTATGTATATATTTTATATATTTATATACTTCTATAGAAGACACAAGATACTCGCAGGGGCGGCAGGCGGCATACGTGTTTCTGAATTCTTTTTGTATGTGTCGTGCTCCTTATGTCTTTTAAGTGCTTTGGAGGAACAGCGACGTGAAATATAAAGAGGTGAGTCCATGTAAGTGTAATCTTCTTCTTCTTCTTCAGCGTCTGTCCCGCTTCGTAGCGGGGTCCGCTATTCTGGTGTCATGACGCCACCTCTCCCGATCCAGCGCTAGATCAGGGTGGACACCAGCAACCTTCAAGTCCATATGTAACGTGTCAGACCAGCGCTGCTTCGGACGCCCTCTAGGCCGCTTTCCTACCACCTCGAACTTAAGGCCTATCTTGCGGACGCTGTCTTCTTCTCCGCGCAGAACGTGGCCGTACCATCGTAAGCGAGCTTCGCGCATCTTGTCCGCTATCGGCGCGACACCGAACTTCTGCCGAATGACATCGTTTCGGATGCGGTCCAGGAGCGAGACTCCAGCCGTCCAGCGCAGCATCTTTGTCTCCATGACGCTGAGGCGCGTTTCAACCTCCTTGGTCGCAGGCCAACACTCAGCACCGTACATCGCTACCGGCCGGATGACTGCCCTGTAGATCTTTGACTTCAAGCGCTCTGGCATCTTCCTATCGCAGAGCACGCCAGTCAACGAGCGCCACTTGGACCAAGCTGCACTCACGCGTGAGTTCACTTCAATCATCAGATTGCCATCGGATGCTACTGCTGATCCCAGGTACTTAAAAACCGAAGTGCGTGGGAGCTCGATGCCGTTAACCTTGATGGAGCTGGACTCATTAACGTCAGTCGTTAGATACTCGGTCTTCTTCACGTTCAATCTGAGTCCAAAGCACTCCAAGCGATCACACCAAGCTTGCACCTCTCGCTCGAGTTCACCTTTACTTTCGCTAGCGAGCATTACGTCATCAGCATAAAGCAGTGTCCAGGGGACTGGCTTCTGAAGATCTCGTGTAATGGCGTCCATCACGACAACAAAAAGGAGTGGGGAAAGCGCAGAACCCTGGTGCACCCCGACAGAGATGGGGAACTCCATCGAGGTTCCGGCTGCAGCTTGAACTCTACTTTTTGGGGAAGAGTAGAGGATTCGCACCCACTCTATGAGCTCTTCAGGAACTCCATGTCGTCGCAGGGCGTACCATATCACTTCACGCGGTACGCGGTCAAAGGCCTTCTCCAAGTCAAGGAAGGCGATATGCACTGGCTTCTGCTTCTCGCGATGCTTCTCTAACAAGAGGCGGGCGGCATGTATGGCATCAATGGTGCCACAGCCAGCTACGAAACCGCACTGATTGCTGGAAAGCTGGACGATGTCACGAACTCGACCATCGACAATTCGCTCAAAGATCTTCATGCTGTGCGAGAGCAAGCGAATCGGACGGTAATTGGAGCAGTCTGCAGGACTGCCCTTCTTCTTCCAAATCGGAATCGTCGTGCTTTGGCGCCAACACTCAGGCACCTTCTTCTCCGCCACAACCTGGTTAAAGAACTTCGCCAACCACTCAGCAGTGTACCACAGCTTTGACTTCCACAGATCAGGTGAGTCCATGTAAGTGTAATAGTAGCCTTAATTGCAGAGCAATGGAAAGAACGAGTTAGTTGTACGCATAAGCACTGAAGCAGCCGGCGGGTGTCTGCGAATCGCATTACGTGGCCGGCCCACCTAATTTTCGACGACTTCGCCCATGCGACAGCGTCCCTGATTTTCGAACGTCGGCGAAGTCGTGTTACTCCAAGCATCGCGCTCTCCATTCCACGCTGTGCGTCGTCGACTTGATCTTGCCTAGCTCCAAAAGCACCTTCTTTACACACCCCAGGCGAACGAAACCCTCACTTCCTTCGAAATCGGTGAGCTGAAACTAACCATAAGCTCATCTGTCATCTGGGAGAGGTGGTACACAGGCTTAGGCTGAATATGCATTCACACTGTCTTCGCAGTATTCGAAATGGGATACACAGCACATCCCAAAAGAGGTTGACCAACGCCAACCTCTAATTTTACCATTCGTTTGGAGATGTTCTGGATAATGCTTCTGATGCATGTGCATTAGGCTGCTAAACTACTTAACTGCCTCCAGTTCTATAATTCAGTGAAGTGTATTCATGGTTATTTATCCCATCTGTAAATTTATTTGGACCACATTTCGAGACTTCAGTTTCTCTTCTGTTCGAAGTGCTCGACTATGGTTCCTTCTTCAAGAGATTGACAACCGTTACATACATACGCATGTGTTTCTGAGAAAACCGCATCAGTACAAGATGGACTCTTCCAGCCCATAACGGCATTCTGGGCATTGCTTTTAGAAGGGATTAGTCGTGATTACTACGTTGGGTCATTCCTTCCACAGTGTAGTCCTTGCATTTAATTTAATTTAATTTTTATTATATTATTTACACCAAACATTAATTTGAAAACTGGACATTGCTATAAGCTTCGAGACCTACATACTTAGGTGATGTGCATGTGCCAGAGTTCGTTTCGTTCTTAGTGATCAGGCGGTCCATTCTTTCGGTTTACAGTTCTAGCAAAAGTTTCTGAAGCTAAGTGGTTTTCGGCTTTTTGCCTTATGAGGCAGCCGAACAACGTAGGGCCGGATGAGGACGGTTCCTGCCTTTTTGCCGCTTTTGGGGTAGATGTTTTCCCATCCAGCGGAAGCTGTCACTTTTCGCATTTGGCCGCGCGATCTTTTTGTTCGCTCCATGCCATGCCATCACCGTTTTCTCGTCGCGACTAGAGGTGTCCGATGAAGTTTGCCCCAGCAGACCTCAGTTCCAGTGCCACTCTTCGCGCTGCCATTTTGGCTCCTTCTGTGTGCCGCTCTTGCATGTGGGCCTCCCTTCTCCAACAGTCGCCCGCCGTGCACCTCTACGCTAATCCGTTCCAGTGACCCTAAAGAATTCGCGGCTTCTGCTAGCTGCATTCCTTCCCGCCACCCGTTGCCCCGTGTAACACAGCCGTCCTTGGGCCCTCGTTATCTAGATGAAACTTGTGCGTTGATGCGACTAGGTTGGACACTCGGCACATTCCTTTCACGGTCATGAGATCTTCGAACTCCTTTTTCGAGGTCCCAGTGACGACTTGATCCTGCTTTCAGTTCGAATACAGGAAATCGGAATGGGCGCTATTTTTCAAAACAACGCTCAAATTCCAGCTGCTGCACGATTTTAGAGATGCAGCCTTGTGGCTTCAAGCGTCATGGGCAAGCAGTTTCTCTTCACATTATCTTGTTGGGTTATCCGTAGATAAGTGAATGTTCCAACATTCTCTCTCGGCGGAATAGAAAGCTTGATTAGTCCATTCAAGCAACGAATCTAATGAGTATCGACTCGGTGTGCACATGAGATGTGGCCGTTCCTGCCGACTGAGTCGCACTGTCCCAAACAGATATTTAGCAATATTCTGGATACACTCACCCTCATTACCGTGCCATCTGTGCATTCCTTCAAGCTCTACTCTATATAGGTCTTATGCTTGCCTTGCCCGTCCATAATGATGGAATCGTCCTTTTGAAGGGAGGAGCCGACGAGTGTGTCATGGTTACGCCTCGGCTTATTCAGCAACGATAAACTTCCACTTGGCACAGAAATGGGTAAAGCGCCAGTTCAAGCACAACTTTCTTCTTTACAGTTAGGATGATTTCATAGCTTTTCTATCACATCTACAGTTTCGCCTGCGACCTCTCGCCCTCGTATTTAACGTCAACGCTCTGCAAGATGTTTGGGTCGATTTCGGAGTTGTGCATGGTAATGGGCAAATAAAGTTGAGTCAGAGTGATCCCACGTAAGAGTCCGGTATTTGTTCCGCTTTCACCCTAATTACCGTCAGTTCTCCGATAAAAGCGTCGAGCTAACAACATGTCCGGACTGTTTTGAGGCCCACCGCGAGCAGCGTTTTCGGGATTTTTCCGAGGGTATCGCTGCCGAGAAAAGAGCGGGTGTGTCCAGCCGATCAGGTTCGTGTCTTGTACGGAAATGGAAGCATATACGTGAGGAATTGCGTCGACGCGGCAGAGATCCCGATGCCCGATAGGGACGAGACGTGGGAGGGCGCCAAGAGGGTGTGGGAGGAGGAGAACTCTTTGAACCTCTCCGTCGCGACTGTCGGTCTTGCGCCACCGCCGGCCGTGTTCTTTGCGCTGTTTACGGACTCTTCCGGGAGGTGTGACGTCGACGGCACCTCATGCTTCCGCTCGCTCGCTCCCGACACCCATCGTGCCCGCGCGCAAACGTTGCGCCCAACAAAGCGCCTGTTTACCTTCGATGCTTTGTAGCGGTATCTTTACCCCTCTCGGCGTCTCATGCCTCGCATTCTCGCGTCGAGAATGCGATTCCTAAATAAACACTTCCGAAGTCGGGCATAAACGCTTTGCGACAAGCTTCAAACTGACACCTTCTCGAATGCGAGGCGGAGATGATTCAGTTGGCGTTTCCTTCTGATAATGTGCTGTGTGTTTAATTAATTTCCGCCTTAATTTTCGTGTTCTCGCCTTTATTGAATGTGTCAGCTCCGTCGCAATCTCCATTCCAACACGGCGATTCACCCTGAAGGCCAACGCCTTCCTCGTCTCTCAGGACAGTCACTGTGTCGAGTTGCTGCTCCAAAGGATGTCTTTCAGACCGATGTGGACGAGCTGGTTTGGTGGCTTCGCCGAACCGTCCGACTATGCCAATGCCGAAATGCCTCATGTCAACATCCAGGCAATCCTTGTGAGTTGAAAATGTAATCTCTTGCCGATTTTCTGCAGTCGATCACAATACTCTTGGTCACCTTTCTTTGACATTGATCCTCCCGTTTTATTCGGATTGCAGTTTCATGCTCCTAAATGTGAAGCGGTTTTTAGGAGGTGGTTTTGGAGAGGGGTATAAAGGCGCTTTAGGGGCATCATTTGAGGCGCTTAAAGGGCATTGTCCGCGCTTAAATATGTTTGCCAGCCGTCACGTTTTTAACGGAGGTACGGCAGCGGTATGTGTAGGCGCTCCTGACGCCGTACGGCCTGCGGTACATATTGTTGATATCCATTATTCCTAAAAATCAAGAAGCGGCTATAACTATTAACACGTCCCCTCCTGATTCCGTTTCGTCTACAATTTCTCTTTCGTCGTAGGATACTATCCTTACGGCAGGTCTGAACGGTGTAGAAGCATTGCATGTGGACGGGAGCGCCATTAGCTCAGAAATTCAAAAATACAAGTATCTCTGCCTGAGTCCCGTACTTGCCAGAGTTGCGACCGGCTAAAGATAGGCAGAGCGTAGTGTGTCCTCTTGTGGGTATGGAGTTGTTCCTTTGTCGGCGATAGCGGCCATGTGGCCTAGTGGGTTGGACCGCCGACTCAGGCACGTGGTGAGAGGTATAAAACTGCTACTAAAACTGCAATCTGCTTTGCATGCTTGTAAAGGTGATTGGATTCCTATACGATATTACTGAGTTGTGGTCTCAGCGACAGAATGGTTGACCGGACGCAGTCCGCTCTGTCTGCAAATTGAGGTGCTAGAGAGAGGAACCACTGAATATTCCTGTGGTTAGAGGAGCTATTCACAGACCTTGGGGATCGTTGTGGCACAAAAACTGTGACTTCCTGGCATGAGAAAACCTAGGTTAACAAGCGTCATTCTTTCCAATGAATCAAGAAAACGGACGACTGCGACCAACCAGAGGGAGTGCGTCAGCTGCATATGTATGTACAGATAGCATTCACTGGTTTTCGATAAAAAATTCTAGCTTTATTTTCGATTTTTAGGTCTTCTATAGCTACGACATGACTCAATTTTTAATCACATGGGCATACAGGGAGCTGTTGTTACAATGAGGCTCCAAATGAAAGCGGTACCTTCACTGTTTCTCGCCATATGAGTCAAAGTCATTGAGAAAAGGCTGTACGATGGCGATTTACACTGGACATAATCTGGCTGACTCCAGAAGTGCGAGTGCTGAGCAAGTAGAGGATGAGGTGGATGATATTCAATCACTTTTCTAGCCATTCCACTTCTACCGGATATCACGGACGCAACTTTAATGCGTACTCGGCCAGTACAGTGACGTTTGATGGCCAGCCGATGAGCAACTCACCTTGTTTGGTCTTCCCCAGACAAGTCTGGTATAGTTCACCTACTCCAACGGAATGGAGAACACCTCTTCCAACCAGACTCGAATGTGGGGTTGGGTTTTGCCGAAAATTTACGATTCACCCCTCCTCCCTCCGGAGCAGATCTGATACGACTTAACAATTGTCTCCACCACAATTCGATTTCTTATCTGCTTTTATTTCCCTCTTTCTAGGTGATTTTTTTCTACTTCTTAATAAGTTGTTCTTCTCGGATATGGTTTCAGTTTTGTCAGTTTTGTACACTGAAGGAGGCAGCGTAATGAACACGGAGTTGTATCCTAAAAAGATTTCAATGCGGGTTGCTCAACACTCAAAAAATAAAAATTCTTTAAGGCTGTCATCGAAGAAAAGAGCAGGAGGTCAATTTTTGTCCGATTTTATCAGGATGCGACGTCATCATCGACACATTTCGTATAGTGCTCCTTGAAAAAAAGAATTAAGTGCTTGGGCTACAAAGTGTTTCTAGGACTGCCTTCGAATCGATCACAGACTCGTGACCGAAAGCTTAGCGTGACGGAAATTTTTCTTCTACCTGAAGAAGTCCACTTTAGGAGGTGAAATGGCACCCATGAGATTTCCAGGCTTGACTATTATGCAGCAAAGAAACCAAGTCTTACAGCAAAGAAACCAAGTCTTTTTGTAACAGTGCTCGATATGATTGAAAACCATTGTCCTGCATGGACGCTCACTTTCGGCTGTTTTTTAGAAATTGTGGTCCAGCGGACGATCATGGATAAGTCGTATATAACGCTAGTCATACGTATTTTTATTACATAGGCAATGCTTCTAGTGCGTTCAATAATTTCTCCGAGGGCTCTAGGAGAGCAATAATTAGTGGTAAGAGCTAGATTTCTGTAAGAACTGTTGGTCAACATGCACTCAACTGCGTTACCATACAATCACCTAAATAGAGCGGAAGTTAGTCGGTTATGAAGCCCGTTCACTGATTTATTGCTAGTGTCGGATGGCTACCTATGTCTACCTTCCGCAGGTTATGTATCGAAGAGGGCTATGTGTAGCTTGAACTCGTTGCTCCTTGTGATGACTTCTTGTTAATTTTCAAGCGATTTGTGCATCTCGTTAGTGTTTGCCAGAAAAACAGCGTTAATTAAGATTTGCTGTTAGGGAATCGGTTCGAGCAGTGATGGACTTAATGGTAGGAATCTCTTCATAAGGTACCAAATATCTTCTCAAAGACAGCCGTTGCATCGTGATTTTTGGTTTTACCGCACTTGAGCTCACAGTTCTACAGCATTTGTGTACTGCCGTTAGCTAGGTAAAATACATAGGTGGGTGCTTAAGTGAACGAGGATGCTGTAGGAGCTGTTGCTTGTTCAAGTGAGTAATCTGACCTATCGTAGTGCTAACAGTTTGTTTTTGGGCACATGAGTGGAAAACCCTTCCCTTCTTCATTACAGGCTCGTCAGAAAGCGCTTTTTCAGATCTCCAGCATATTCGTCATTCCATACCTGGCGTTCCTCGTGATTCTACCCGGAGTCCGAGAAAAGCGCATAGTAACGTTGGCAGTCTTTACCGTAGTCACCTTAGTGGGAGCTGTTCTTGCAGGTGAAGCCCTCAGTTACACCTCGTTCTACTACTTGTCTAAATACTTCAACTTACAGCTTCAATGGCCCTTCCCGGTTGGACGGGAGGATCCGCCAACATCCTCGCTCAACTTAGGTCTCACGTCAATGAACGAATGAGGGCGCGCGTCGGTGTGAACGTTGGCCTGAAGAGCATCAACATCACACTTCGATGTGAGGTCTTTCTGAATGCGTAAAGCCTGTTGAACTCTGCACTGACATTGGATACTAAAGGATGTCTTGCAGTCGAAGAAATGGTAGAGCTGGACCTACATGGATCGCGGATAGACATGAGCCGGCTGTACTACAACGAGAACTTCGACATCTCAGGAGGTAAGCAGTTCGCTTTTTCATATAGATTTCCACACCTCGACGCATTTTATGGCTGAAATGAGCCATTTCCACTTTCAAATCAAATTGGACGCTCTTCTAAGGTAGCCTAACAATTTGAAAATCAAGGAGATCTCTTTCAAACTAAAATGAGCTTCTTGTACATGTAACTAGAGACTCCCCAAAAAGGTTAGAATAATTTTTTGCTCAAGGAAAATTTTAGTATAACATTCCTTGAAGGTTTGCTTGATCTACCCAATAAGTGAAATTTTTTACATTTTTTATTTTTCGAGGTAAAATAATGGTTGAAGCTTTTTTTAAGCGGGTCTTTTAATGCGCTATATGCTTGCTCCTCTGCTGTGTTTTAAGGATTTTTTAATTTGATATTTTTCTCTAGCAATGAAAATTTTACGAAATTATTACATTTATTGGGGCAGGTGAACTAATAAAACTCCAAAGAAAGTTAAGTTTCCGGAAAGTTCTCAAAGAAAGTTCTGAACTAAAGGGAGCCACCAAATTTTCTTTGAATAAAAAATTGTTATAACCATCTTATCGACTATGTGGTTCTACCTGCTCGAAGGCCATTTCGATTTGGAAGAGTTTGCTTTGATTTCAAAAGTCTTAATAGCTTAGAAGTGTTCAATTTGACGTGAAAGTATCCAGCTAGACGTAAAACTAATGATGTGAATTTCAAGGTAAAAGTCTTATAACTAACTAATTTTCACTGCTTTTGGAATGCTTCAGATTTATTTATAATGTTACAGCATTTAGCACCTTAGCTCTTACGCTTCCATTTTATTTATTTCAGAAAGAGGAGACCGTCGTAGGCAGACCCAAAGATTAGGCTATTAGTGGGCCTGACACTGATATTGAATCGTGTGAATTTGTGGCGCGTTTTTTGAACCATTACTCCTCTTCTGCAGAAATAGCAACAAAATCGAATCAGACCTACAGACTAAATGCAATTAGGCTTAATTTTTGGAGGTATTTTCGCCGCTAACAGGAAGAAGGGCTGCACCTACGAGTATGCTCGAGTTTATTCCCGGTCTGAAAAAATAGCCTTCGCCTTACCAGATGCTTTATGATCGCCGAAATCAGGAATGTGTCAGTCCTTCAATGTGAGCTATCCTGAAGGGAATGTTGCTTATCTCCTCCTCTTGTCACTTCTAGAGGTAGTCGTACTACATGAATTTGAAAATCACATGTTGACAGGACTTCGCGAGGCTACTAGTACTTCTTGCCCTCCTTCACCCCAACCCTAAGATTGTACATAATTATGTTCGCAGTTTTTGAATAGCCACTGTACGGGTGGAAATTTTGAAGATCCACAATTGCCGTTGCTACAGTTGGTCTCCTAAGAGGCTACTTTGTATTTTGGTCGCATAGCCTTTAGCCTTCACGCGGCAAGAAAGTTCACAGGTCTTGTCCTAAACAAACAACACTGACCAAACACGATCAGGCGGCAGCTCGCCACGATGTTCCTCTACGTCTGGATGACTACACCTTTACAGTATCCTCGATGGCGGAGGAACTCCGATTCGCCTACCTTCGTGGCCTACCGTACCCAATCCTCAGCATCCTCGAGTACTTCTCGTTGAATCAGGATGCGTTCGACTGGGGACGGCACTACCGTACAGCTGGTCACTACACTTCAGCTGCTATCAGGTGCGCTTGGCTTCACTATCAAAAACTTTGTGCATGGCTGATGGAAGACAGGTGGAGTTGAGGTAGAATTACAGCTGGAAATTATCCGACGTCTTAACCAAGTATGCCTAGCACGAAGATATCGGGAAGAACTTGAGCAGATCTCGTCATCCTGACCGTATACCACTAACTATTTAAGGCAACGAACTCTTTGTTCCAGAGACGGTTTCTTAATGCACGGAGTTACCTACTGCTCAGAAGTCAGTCAGGCGCGGGCCAAAAATCTAAATTAATTTTAAGTGTTTTTGCTTCATTCGCTACGTTGCGGTGCAAGAGCTGTATGTAAAAGATTATTTCTTTGCTTTTTGAACTGAACTGATTGAAGTCGAAAATTGAATTTCTTATAATTCGGTGGTAGAGTACATTAAAATGCTTCGAGATTTATTTTCTCGTTGATTCTCGAAAGGCATTCAATTGTGCAGGAATAATGGCGACCTGCTTGTAGGACTGAAAAATTGTCTCTACATTTTCTTCCGATTTTCGTGGATTTTGAGGGTTTTGCAACCTCTTTTAGCACTTGTTTTCTTACCCAATGCAGCAGCTGACATGAGAACATACAGAGTTTTATGCCTTGAAACAGAGACGCAGAGATATGATTGAATTAAACGAAGGTCGACATTCAGGAACTTCGCCCCACATTTTCCGTTGAGCACAGCCTCGTATTACCACCTGCTTCTTCAAAAAGGCTGGCTGGCTTCACGAAATTTGTCTTCTGGTGTTTCATTTTTTCAATTGCGGGACTAGAAGCCCCTCGTGGACACTCTTTCGCACTTGTAGTTCTTGTGTGTCTTGTTTTAGACAATGCATATCCTATCAAGTTGTACAGAAAGTTCAATCGGTTCTCGCATTCATGATGTTTAGTCGCGCTGCGCGAAGGATTCCCAACATGTCTCGATGACTACGCTTCTTGAAGCTGCGTATGTACAGACTGCAGATTTTCGCACGACTGTTCCCTGAGTGCCAACAGTCGAGAAACAAATGAAAGAGCCGCTACTGTACCAGATGAAAGAGGAGAGAAAGGCAAAATGCGATTTGCTTACAGAATCGAGCAATTTCTGGAGGGTTGGTAGGGTTATAATTCGAAGGAAGGCTTGGCAGGCCCTCATTATGTATGCAATTGGCCACATCTATTGGAAGGCAGTAGACGTAAACGATGAAGCTGTTAAAACAGATGGCTAAAGAGGCCTTTGACATATTGCTGTTGTTGGCCGCCTCACGAGGCTTGGAATCAACAAAAATGAGTGGTAATTTGGAGCCACAAAGCCTCATCCCGCAGTCAGCCGACAAGCGTGAAAGGTGATGGTCTATCTCTCAGGACGAGTCGTGTTGAAGCATCATTTCTTTCAGTTCTATGTTTTGGCGAAGAGAACCCCATCTACGGAACTGGAGCTGTTGAGTTTGCAACGTTCGATTTTCAGCTGTCAAGTACTTTTTGCGTGACGACCCATCGCACATTTTTCAAGGATCACTTGTATTGAAGAAAAAACTAAAAACTGAACCAAATTAAAAACCATCGACCCTATGTTTAACAGTCCCATTTAGAATCGTCCTAACTTTGCAAGGATCTGAATGTCTTCCTTAAGGAAATAACACATACAAATAAAAAATACATGTCACGTAGGTGAGCAGCATTGGTAGGTGTGAGGGCGCCAGCCATTAGTAACCAAACGGAGCACAGGCCGAGCCCATCAGGGTACCAACTGTACATACCCTCTCTGAATGGCATGCGCATTCCATGCGGTATGATTGGTTTAGGAGTTCCAACCCTAAGCTACCCATGCTGCTCACCTACGCGACATACACCAATAATGCTTATGGAAAAATTTGCCTCGTAGGATTTCAAGCAGCAGAATTCATCATTCTTTTACAGGTTGACAACCGTGTGACACGATGTCGTGTCACAGTCTTGTAATTTGTCCATCTTGTTGGATTCAGCTCTTCCGAAGGAACTTTTTTTTTGTTGCACGTCCTCCATCTATATGCATTGTTGTAAAAACCGTGGTCCACGAAATCAGTCTTCAGTCACTCATATATTGAGCTGCTCGATAAGTAATGGCTTCAATTGACAGGCAAACGTTGACGTTGCAAAAAACAGAGTAATCCCAGTAGCCAGACCTATAATCGCGATGTAGTCAACGTGTTTAAGACACAGTCATCCCCTGTTGCCACTCACATTGGGTGTGGATGGTCGTACATAATAAATAGTTCATAGAATGAGTGGGGAGGTGCTCTTTGAGCGGAGTTATGTTTTATTGAATGAAGTGCTCGAAAGGACACAGAACTTTCCTTACAACCTAAAACATGCACGTTTCCTCAGATGAGTACGGATGGAAGCTGCGACTACCATCCCTTTTGACATGCATAATCGAAAAGTGCCTGGCAGGGATACTAGATGAACTTCCGTTGCTTCTACAGTTGTGGATACTAGATGAACTTCCGTTGCTTCTACAGTTGTGGCGGACGTCTAGATGACTTTTCAACAGGATAGGGGAGTCCGAATAAAGTGAAATCTCCAAGGAATCTTTCCAGTAAGTGCTCATGCCACTTCTAGACGGACCACGCAAGGAAGTCCAACCAACTACATTGTGAACAATAAAGAATGTCTGTTCTTACGGGTCCCATTGGACTGGATCCTTTCTAAGTGTGACGAATTTACGTCACCTTTTCTTCTTGACAAGTCCCACCTGCCAGATAAGAATTCGTGGTATGAACGTGGCACGGTCCTTTTTGTATGTTGTCGTCCTCTAGCCCATTTTCGAACTCTTTTCAACAAACCATCCAACACACAACGTGTCCTAATGATCTTTTCTCCATCACGTCAGTTGGCGACTCTGGTTCCATGACCTGGTATCTGATCATGGAAAATGTATTGCCATCCCAAGGAATTCACATAGTTTTAGCGTGCTGAAAGCTAAAAGTGATACATCCTTCACTGGTAGCCAGTACTCCTTGGTAGAGACCTTGGCTCTGTTTTCCATCTTCGCTCGAGCTGTGTCGGATTTTTTGTTCACCTTAGAAAATAACCGTAGGTAGCGGCAAGAGTGGACAACTGGGAGAATTGACCCTTGATTTTCCGCAACTTTCAGCTTCGCTCTCGCGTGCTGGGCATTGGCGGTCGTGTTTCTGTTGTTGGTGCCTCATTACTTCGGCATGGTAGGAAATCTCCATCTTACGCCTCCTGTGTAGGTGTCCCAGACTAAACCCTTTTAGGCTATGCTGGCCACTGGCCTGTCGGCCCTGTTCTCCTGCCTGCTCTACCTGATAATGTCGCCGTGCCAGCTGCAGATCGGCTTCGTCGGATCACAGGGCAATCGCGTCGTCATGAAGATGAGCTTCCAGTGGGCCTTCTACTGCGTCTTTGCTGTCGGTAGGTGCCTTCCTGATTCTGTTGGAATAGTTTCATGTCATGCTGAAAACCACTTTGCGATAGTTCTAGCTCATTCAGCGAGTTATTTTCGATTACAAGAGAGGTCAACTTTCGTCATTGAGCACCAAACACTAATAGAACCAGTTCCCATCTGATCTTGAAAAATGGCATGTTTTGCGAGAACTTGTCCACGACGCGCGTTTTTGACTGAACAATTTGATAAGTGAGCGAGAACAGGAAGGTCCACTCATGCCTCACCGGATATTTCTCTAGACAAACTAAAGGTGCGAAGAGCAAGGTGAGGATTTTAGGCCAAAGAGACTAACATGTACGGCGTGACTCTGAGATATGCTTCGGAGACAATCTTACGACTATCCTCTTGAGCTGCGTGAATCTTGGACGATTTTTTAGGGGAGAGGAGGTGCGAGGTTACTGCAGGACGTGAAAATATACATATATCTATCTGAAGTCCTCCAGTGAAGCTTTGAATAGGAAAATGGGTGGTAACACAAAGGGGTAGCATAGCGAAGTCTGCGACTAGACGCCACAATTGCATCTGGTCGTGGATTCCTTGATCGACACGCGCGATTTTCATGTGACTGCCGCGTGAGACAGCGAGTATTTCTCCGCGGTTGTATTATTTTATTTGCATGATTTGCAAGATATACATGAAACAGTAACCAATTAAATTTCCCATGGACTCTTGACCGTAGATATAAGTGCAATCAGTGATTAGTACAGCACTATCAAGTGCTTGATAACTTTTCATGAACCATTTTTATGATGGTGTCCGACGACATCGTCGTACAGTGTCATGAAAGGCTTAAGGAGAAGAAGAACGTCTGCTTGCTTCACTATATGTAGTACTAAGCAAATCTTTCTTCTTACGACATTAATTTGAGACGACCATCAGAAAATGTTGTTCGGTTTAGCTGTAAATTAGGAAAAAATCATAAACTGTCTAATCCATCACTTCGACAGATATACATGTTTTTCTTGCGCAGCAAGTATTTCTCCTTTGTTGATCTTTACCCCCAAACACAACAAAAAATTATACTATATCTGCTGCTAATAAGAGTTAATGTTCTCAGGACGTCCTGTCGTTTCTAGGAAACCTCCAGCCTATGTACACGGAATTCGTCGTTGGCAAATCTTTTGTTCCTGGATGTGCTTTGTGTATTGCTGTCGTCAAACATCTTGAACTCTGACGGCTGCTACGAGTGCCAGTGGTTTAAAAGTGGTGGTGATCGTGACCTTTTTGTTTGAACATCTTTTTGTCAGAGATGTTGACGAATGTTGCAAACATATCTCATATCACGTCTGGTATGACCTTTAAGACCACACGAGAAGCGACGCCCATGTCGTATGCGTCACTCCACACCTCATTCGAATAAAGTGGTGTGAAAATTGTACGCATTTAAAAAATATCGAAAAAGCGGTCAAAATTCACATTTTCGAAATGCCTCAGGTTGTTCAGTATGAAAGTGGAACTCAGAGAACACGGTTTTGCATTCGAAGGTAACGAACCTGAGTCTAATGCTTCAGGCCTCCTCGCCCTGCTTGTCGGGTTACTGCTGATTCTCCTGCAACACTACCGCGTCTATACTCTTTCGACCTTCCTTGGTGCTCGCTTGGATGAGGATGTCGTCCCGATCAAATGCAGGCAAGAACAGCTGGAGCAGGAACTGCCTAACAGTTTGCAAGTAAGCACGCCTTGACTCCTTTATTCCGCTGCGGACGTGGAGGCACTCTTCCAGGTGATGCGCCGCACGAAGGGCTCTGGAACAAGCTCAGTAGCAAGCGAGAAGAAGACCTCGTCGAGCGGGTTCCAGTCGCGAACAAGCTACACCGGATCGTTGAGGTCTGAATCCCTTTTCCCGTCGTGCTTACGCTGCCTGACCCTTACCGCTTTCAGGAGTCAATCCTCCTTCGAGTCGGTCCATGGCGATCTGCGGCGATCGCCTTCGAATTTGACGATAGACGACGAACACCACCATCGGCCGCCGCGAGACCATTCGGACGTCGTCGTGGCGGTCGAGCGCTTCTGAACCCGCTTGCCCTGTGTATAGTAGTTATGTTGTACGCCCCCTGATGATTCTAGTCATTTCGCCAGCTCTGGTGAAAACTTCCTCTACACGTGTTACCTGCTAGCCATGCGACTCGCCATGTCCTCCTCTTCACTCCGTGCCCCGTCTAAGTCTATGTCTTTGTGGTTTTCATATGAGCTTTTCCATTCGTTGATGCTTAACTCATGATCGTTTTTCGGGTTTTTATTGTAAATATGATCCTTGCACACTCAGTCCAGCTTTTAACCTCCTTTCACAGCCACTCGGATCAGCAGCTCGCCTTTCTCCTCGTTGCGTCGCTGAACTTGCTTGTGTTGTTTCTAACGAGTCTTTCCCGCCTAGGAGGGGAAGCACCCCTCACTCTTTCCCTTTCCTGCTGGCCTTCTAAATAGATTCACTAGCTCTCAGACGGGTTCTCGTGTGTGAAAAATGTTGGATGCTTGCACTCTGAGCTTGCAACTCTACATGATTCAGCACTGTGTTTTTCTATGCAATGAGATTCGATTACTGAATGAAGCCTTCCTTCGAACGAACCTGAGTAATACTCGCCATCGAGTTCGCTACGGAAGAGACGATATTGAAGCAAGACAGATATCTTTATGGGCTCAAATCGCGTTTGTGCGGTGTTACGAACTCCCAGTTTTTTCATTTCACTTCACACACCTTATAAGTCCTGTTTATCGAAGCTTTGCCCACCAGTTAAGAAATCAGTTCATCCAGAAGACTTCATATGCAGTTCTAGTTCGACCTCCCTGTGATAACTAGCCTTAACTTCGACTGATGCGTCGCGGAAAATCGTGGATTCACCAAGGATATTCGAATGTTCGAAAGTGTGGAAAACGTTCTTTCGAAATTGTAAGAGCTGGGAATGGCTTTTCAAAATCAGTCATCACTTTCAGTTTATAAAAGCTTCAAGGATTTGAATGTTTGCTGCTTCGGCGCTCCCGGCAGTCTCCGTAAGTTCGCTATAGTGGCAATGTGCACATTACGTGCAATAATGAAGGAAGGTAATCAGCGATTTGATCACGTTTCACTCTATTATTCTATTACATAGGTTGTCCCATAATCCCCGCCGTTTTTTCAACGATTCATTGCGGATTTCGTCGGAGGCCTCTTGCATAGCGCTACACAGCCTTCGAAAGACAATTATTTGCTCTATCAGAGCTGTGTTGCGTTTCTTTTTTCATCCCGAATTCTCTCAATTTTTAGGTCGTTGAAGTGAAAAGTGAAAAAGCGAAAAGGTGGCCATCTGCGCAGGGCTTCTCTCCGCTTAGGTTTGTTGCTTTTTTTGCGCAGTTTTTCATAGTGTTTGGAAGACAATGTTCTGTACTACAAGAATACATGTTGGTCCTATTTGCTTATTTGCCCTTTGTTGACTTTTAGGCCATCAAATTAGGACGTCCGACTTTTCCATCCGAATTTTCACCAACAGCGCCTGCTCTGGGGTCGAATTTTTGCTTGTTGTTATATGTCATTCGGAAGAGAATGTCTTGCTCTATAAGAATTTGTGTCGCGTTTATTGGCTCATGCTGATTTCTGTCGATTATTACCAACTGAACAAGGCCTCGCTCCTAAGTCTCGCCTAATTATGCCCCTGGCAGGGATGGACCTGCCCATTGGATTTCTAAAATTTTTGAACGCTGACGAAAATGTATTTCATGTGAATTTTAGGTTTTGCCTCATCACGTCGATCTATTTTATATCAAATTTGCCTAACATCCCTCCAGTTTCATCACTCCAACCATGATTTTTTCTATTTTTGCTAATTAGTTACAACCATGCCACTTTTGTTCTAGGGCTGGTTTTCTTTTCAAGTTTTCGGTTTTGATGTGAGGATTACAAATATAGGAATTGGGTTTACTTTAAATGATTAAGGGGTTCGACTTCAGGTCGATTTTAGGCCAAAAATCTAGCCCCTAATCATATCAATCATTCCACTTTTAGAAGCTTTTTCAGGCCGTAGAGTTCACTTTTTACGTAATTTTTAAGCACTATTTTCAGTACGCTATTGCTTTTTTCTCAGCGTTTCCAAAAGCTTATTACAGTTTAAGTGCAGACAATCGCGATCTCTCACTTCGACGGTCCTATTCGAATGATTAACTTGTCACGGAAATAATTTTCTCATGTTCGAAGGAAAAACTTCAAAGATTTGAGCATTAAAAAATCAAGGTGTTATACAGCGGCCTTCTATGTGATCAGTGAGGTTCGATTTTTGGGAAGCTTTTTTGACAAATATGGAAAAATCGAGACCCCAGATCATATTGAAGATCACCTCAGAAATCTATGATTGATTTTTTCGGGGTACATTAAGCAAAACTTGAGTCTTTTTGATGCAAAATTTTAGCTATACATGTTGTCTGCTCTAGGTAGAAAATAATTTTGTCTTCATGAACAACAAAAATTTTGTAGATGACCCCCCCCCTTCAAGTCATATCTGAGCTTGCGGGGAGAGGCTGGTGGTTTCTTTGAGTGTGTTCAGAGCAGATCAAAAAACATTTGTAAGGAAAGCACTTGAGTCATCACTGGTAATTAACTCTCGACATTTTATAGAGTACAATTTCGTGTGCAGATGTCGCTCCTTCAGGTAGAAAATGTGTCGTGTCCATAACATCCTGATGGAATCTGCGGAAATGAAGCGGAGCTTTGATTTAAAGACTGCCGAAATGAAAAGAATTGAATTCTTTGAAGCATAGCAGAAACTATGGGAAAAATATGATTCAGCCGGAACGAAGAGAGAGTGTGACGTCCCCCTCCCACCCAAAAAAACGACGTCACATTACGATCCCTTTTGATTCTCGAACCACAGGCCTGACTCTTTCTTGGGTTAGTGTGAATTGTGAGAAGAAAGATTGTATGTTCAAAGGACATGCTTGGTGATGCTGGTCAGCTCACTGCAATTACAGCAACAGTCTGGGCTCAAGTATGGGACCTCTCTCTAGTAATAAATAAGATTGAGGTCGAGTGGAAATTTTTCTGAAAGATATTCCAAATATGAGATATGCTATATAGTAAGGAGTCTTCTGCGAGGTCTAAATAGATGTCGAGGTTGAGTCTCGTGGTCGAACTAGAAGAAAACGCCACTTTTGATGCAGTGAAGCTTCCAGACGAGAGCTGCCAGCTCCATCATTTTTGTCAGACAGCATTTCTGCATGATGTCTGATCACATACCCGGTTTCCATACTGATCCACCGCGTGGAGACACAGATCTACATGCGTGAAGCAGCCTTTACAGGACATTTTCCTTGAAACTGCGATGCACTGTCAATTTGGTATCTGATTACTATCTTACTTTTGATCAAAGTAAACCCAAATCCTATAAATCCAAATCCTATATTTGTAATCTACACCTTTCAGTCGAGAACTTGAGCAAAAATCGGCTTCCAAACAACAGTGGTACGATCGTAAATAATTGGCGAAAATGGAAAAATCGTCAGTTGACCGCAAATTTGATATAAAATAGATCGAGATGGTGAGGCAAAACGTAAAATTGGCATAAAATACATTTTCGTCAGCGTTCAAAAATTTTAAAATTGCACTTAGGTAGGTCCATTTCTACCAGGGGGCATAATTAGGCGAGACTCAAGAGTGAATGTGGGTTAAGTCAAGTCAATTACGGGCTCGACTAATCTAGATAGTCTCGCTACTCAAAAACTCTGAAATTTCGTCAAAATTCTTATTCTATCGGGTAGATCATGTTGCTTTGATTCCAACAATGTGCATTTTATTGGATATAATCGACTTTGAAGCAAGTTATGACAAAGCGGCGGAAACGGCGGATTAATCAGCCGCCGACTGCGTTTGGGCAGATGCTTACTGACGGTACTGTAAACAAACTCAGAAGTGAAAAATCGTCATGGATTACATCCTGCACCCTGTTTGATTTGACGCTTTGAACTGAGTCACTCATTATGTATTCCATGACTCTGTCAATGTGTTGGTGATTTTAATTCAGAGAAAGGTCAGTACTTAATATAATTTCAAGTATTCTCTATGTTCTCTCTTTGTAAAATCTTGGCATGCTTCGTAGTGTATTAACACTTTGACAACGAGAGCGATTTTCGCGTGTCTGTCCCGTGGGACGCAACTATGAGACGAGTTGCTGTGACCCAAACTTCTTCTGAAGGATAATTTGGGATGAACACGATGGTGGTGTCTGCTTGGGCGGTAACGCAAACTTATCTCCCAAATCGATAACTAGGGTGATCGTGTCAAACTCACCGTTATACTGAACTTCGTCTAAGGGGTTATTGGAGGTGCTGATCACGAATATCACACCCTCTTTTCGAATATCAGCCAACTACGATAGGTAGCTGTAAGTAAGCTACGTGGGCTAGGTGAACTATGTGATGTGGTTTGGATACGATATGACGGGAACAGCGCCACCGATCTAGCCAGAACTTCGTCTAGGAGATCATTTTAGGTGCGCTAAAGAAAGTAGAATGTCACAGATGTGAAATCTGATAACATTTCGAAAAGAAAACGTGAGACCTGTGGCCAGCTTCTCAAATAACCTTCCACATGGACTTTGTGCGAAATCGAAGGTCCGACACGAAAACTGCAGTTATCGATTTGGTAGAAAACCCATCGTTCAATCGATACAACGGACATCGGCGTCATTCCAAGCAACCCTTTCAGACGGAATTTGGATGGACCTGATGCCGTCCTTGTCAGTTAAATAGACCGCCGCACGCCATTGAGCGGCGTCGTCCCAAGAGACAGACTGGCTACCGCGCACCATTGGGCGACATTGTCGACGTGTTAATACTTCTGTACCGATCGAAGTTGTAGGTGGTCATATTTATTGAGCAGCCTAACGTTTCGACCTCTTCGAAGTCTTCATAGGCCTAAAAGTGATTCAAGCCTTTATATTTGTTACCTACCCAACCAAGCGCCTCCTACTCCCTGTCTATCAGGCATCGCTCTAGGTACAAAACAAAAAACCTCAACCTATGAGAAATGAACTCACTCGCTGATCCACCGTTTACGCGAAACGACGTCGCTACCGCGGTTGTTAGCTGCAGAATGAGACATACTGTGTCATTTCGAACTGGTTATACTGAGTATACTAGAGTCATTCATAAGGATACATATGTCACCACAGGCCGTTCTATAGCTCGCAGTGCGAAATGAATGGTAAGAAGAACCCAATGATCGAAGGACACTCAGCTTCGGCTGTTAAGCGTTGCATGTCTTGCAAAAATCCTGAACGCTTCCAACGCTTTCATAGACGAGATGTCGATCCGACGTCGATGTAGAATCGCTCATTTTACGTCAAGTCCGCTCCCCTATGCCCATCCACCCTGTGCTTGCCCAGTGGTGTAGTTAAAATACCGCGAATTTAGAAGACAAGTGTTCCTTCAAGTGAGCCGCCAGTACCCTTCCAGTTTCCCAAAAGTATATTTGGTTGCATGCCTCAAATTCAAGTTCATAGGCTACACCAACTTTGGCGCAGTCTCCTAATCTATTGTAGGGGCTTACAGCTCTCTGATATGCACCACCTATCGTAGAACCTACTTCGGACTAGCTGCCGCTTGATGTTGTCTTTCAGCTAACAAGCTAGCTGAGCTCGAGCTACACAAGCAGAAGATGCGGATTCGAGTCCCGCCTGGCGCAAGAGTTTTGATCGCAATAAAACATCCTGTAACAACTACACATGCTCTGTTGTATGGCAGAAGTGACGCTATCAGAAATAAAGAGAAGACAAAAGGGTGCCCTATTTTGGCGTGGTGGATCGCGCTAGCAGAGCGGAGTCTGATCTGGTGTTGTGACCACATAGCCATTTTGGAGAACAATTTTTGAAGCTAACCGAAATGACTCTTCGAGGCCTGTACACACAATGTGCTCAGTTCTGAATTTGGTGCTTACAGCTGCGCACTCAGCAGCTCAGGATGTGCAGAAGCCGCGTGAACCAATGTATTCTTAGAGCTTTATTTACGGTACCAGTTCACCCTGACGATACCTCCGGATACTTTGACTTGCGTGTTCACGTATGTCAGCCAACCATTCTCTGTAGTCTCCCTCATAACCTTAACGTATTTGGACTGACGATTCAGTAAATAAACACTCATCCATTTCGGACTGCGTTGGTGTTATATACAACAGTCATCAGTGTATCTACAAGACATCAAGAGGAAACGTTTGAGAACTGGTTGCTCTATTTTGCTCGCAAAACAAATGGCAGAACTGAAGCATGTCGCTGGCATATGACTAAACCTTTACTTGTAAAACAAAAAATCGACCTGACGATTTGAAAACATTGTTATTTAAGCACTCTTTGATTAGAGTCATGACACACACTATGCTAAGCCCAAAATTGATAATACTAATGTGATGTTGATTAAGCATTTTTGACAACGCTTGAAGAGCATCATCGTTTTCGACGTTGGTGTAGAGCGTCTTGAGTGATGTCACATCAAATTTCGATCCCACATTCTTGTTTAAGATGTCTGCTGTGTAATTGGTCAAGGAATAGTCTTGTATTAGTGAGGCGCGACGGAACCATGGCCAACAACTGGCTCACGATTCTGTTGAGAAACTAGGACATTCCGTAGGTTGGTTCGCACACGCAACTTATGACAAGTCTCGTTTTAAAAATGCCCGCCAATATCGACGACATCCCTTGTGAGACTAGTTTATGAGTCTTATGAAGGCTACGGAAGATTGGGCAAGTTGGGTTGAGTCTACTTAGCAGTTTTCTGTCAATCCATGCTGAGACACCTAATGTTATCCAAATGTGATTGAGGTGCCGCCCCCTTCAATCACATTTGGACAACATTAGGTGGCTCACCGAAGCTCATTTGCACTGGTGTCTTGGTAAACCGATGAATTCCGCAAACGGAGTTCTGTTATTTCGCGATCCAAAGATTGCGGCATAATCGCGAGCAATCCCACCCTTACCACTCACATGATGCGGATCGTGCCATTCGATCTTATTTCACGTAATTCTTCGAACCCAAGCTGTGCATCCTCCATTGATCGGATATCAAGTTGGTGCTGTTGCGCTGCTCATGATTTCTCACAACAGAACTGATGCTCCTTTAAACAGCCAACACATTTAGTGTTTATAATTTCCCAAAACATCCAACATTTGATGTGTTGGCTCTTTTTTGTAAATCATTAACATGTGAGGCCGAGATGTGGTGACAATTAGACGGCTGATCATATGCGGCGAGAATCACGGCAACCAGTTGGTAGGCGATGGACAGGTTTAACAAAAAATCTTTATGCTTCGGACAAATGAATAAAACAAGCAATACAACAAGGAATTGAAGTAACAGACACAACTGATCACAATTTGACGGAGTACGGCGGCGAGTATGGCACGGTGAGGCACCTCTTCTGAGATTACTGGGGTCGGCGAGCTGCTTGGGTACGACTTCTAAATTTCTTCGACGAAGGGAATTCTGCGCTAAAACTCAGCCAAGCCTTACTCAAAGGTGCAGTGGTCCCTTGGCACTGGGTCAGTCACTGAGTACAACCCTGGGACCCCAAAAACAAGCCAGCGGACGAAAGAGGAGAAGAGAGAAGACCCCCGTCGTCAGCCTTATTTTATATGGCCTTACAGCATTCGCTCTGTCATCTCGCGCCCATGATTATTGGAGATCAGATCAACTGATCACAACTAAACGGCTCGCCTCTTCAACGGGATTCTCGCAGAGGGACTCGCATGTGCCTCTCTCTCCCACAAACATGCTTGAACTTCTTCTTCCTCAGCGTTTGTCCCGCTTCGTCGCGGGCTCCGCTCTTCTAGTGTCACGACGCCACCTTTCCCGATCCTGCGCTTGATCAGGGTGGACGCCAGTTACTTTCATGTCTTTGTGTAACGTATAATACGACGAGCTGCTTCGGTCGTCCTCTGGGCCGCTTCCAAATACTTCCAACTCAAGGCCTATCTTGCGGACGCTGTCTTCTTTCCCACACAGAACGTGACCGTACCGTCGCAACCGAGCTTCGTGCATCTTGTCCGCTATCGGCGCGACACCGAACTTCTGCCGAATAGCATCATTTCTGATGCGGTCCATGCGGGTGACTCCAGCCGTCTAGCGCAGCATCTTCTCGTCTCCATGACGCTGAGGCGCGTTTCAACTTCCTTAGTCACAGGCCAACACTCAGCGCCGTACATCGCTACCGGCCGGATGACTGCTCTGTAGATCTCCGACTTGAAGCGCTCTGGTATCTTCTTGTCGTAGAGCGCGCCAGTCAACGAGCGCCACTTGGACCAAGCAGCACTCACACGTAGTTCACTTCAACCATCAGACCGCCGTCAGACGCTATTGCTGATCCCAGGTATTTGAACACCGAAGTGCGTGCAAGCTCAGTACCGTTAATCTTAAAGGATCCGGACTCGCTCACGTCAGTCGTTTGGTACTCGGTCTTCTTGACATTCAATTTGAGTCCGAACCTCGCCAGACGATCGCACCAAACTTGTACACGCCGTGTTGCAAGTCGGCAGCCCAAGTGCAGCGGCTGTGCCGTCAACACGTGGGACCTCAACCTGCCCCATGGGGCACCCGAAGCTGCCAAGGCCAAGTACCCCGGGGAGGTGTATTGGTCCCATGCCCTGAAGTGCCACTCCTGAACTGCAGATTCCCCGGGTCCGTCCCTTCTCCTCCCACCGAATTGTATCCTTCCAGCCCAGGGTTGCAGCCAGCGAACTACCGTGGGGGAGACACTAACCCCGTGCATGAATTGCCAGCCTGTGATATAACGACACTGCCCTCGCGGCGTCCAGGCGGAGGGCCAGAGCCTGCCCCTCCGCCCGGACCCCGCGAGGGGCTTGACAGGCTTTATCCCAGCAACCCAGCAAGATAATATGACAGCAATACCAGACATATGGAATGACTGCAAGGTATGAACGGACTCACCGCACTCCTTCATGTAGCACACCGAGGGCCAAAACGGATTTATTACACACCAGCATGCCGACATGATATGACCATATGAGAGTCGATGACGCAATGGTAGAAGAGGGACATCGCCGGCAGAGTGGAGAGCAACCGGGTGGATGGAGATACAGTGGGCCGGGCGCATCATAGTGGCCACCACTCCTCGCCCTCAGCCCTGGCGACCCTTCTTGGAAGGGTCGCCCTCTATCCGATCGGCAGTCGATGCCGTGATGTGCTGGGACGACGACGTGGCCAGGCCCCGCGGCCGGCTCCGGCTGAAGTGACGAGAAGCCGACCGATGAGCGCAACCGCTCACGGTCGGCGCAGGCGTCGAATGAACTGCCGGGTTCGCGCGGGAAGCGGGTTATGCCCGTTCCGGTGCGCCGCGCGCGGATCGATTCCGGCGGAGGCGGGGGCAGGCCGCGCGAGGAGCGCCGCGCGGAGCGCCGCGGGCATGAACGCCCGCAGGAGGATGGAAGGGGCTGCGAAGGTCGCGAGTCGCGACACGCCGGTCGAGAACATCTTTATCTTCGCAAGCGAGCATCACGTCATCAGCATAAAGCAGCGTCCATGGGATGGGTTTCTGAAGATCTCGCGTGATATCATCCATGACGACAACAAAGAGGAGCGGAGAAGCGCAGAACCCTGGTGCACCCCAACAGAGATGGGAAACTCCATTGAGGCTCCAGCTGCAGCTTGCAATCTACTCTTTGGGCAAGAATAGAGCATCCGCACCCACTCTATAAGTTCCTCAGGTACGATGTGTTGTCGCAAGGCGTACTATATAAGCTCACGCGGTACGCGGTCGGTCGAAGGTCTTCTCCAAGTCGAGAAAGGCTATATGCACCAGCTTCTGTTTCTCGCGATGCTTCTCCACCAGGAGGCGGGCGGCGTTTATAGCATCAGTGGTCCCACAACCAGACACAAAGCCGCACTGGTTGTCGGAGAGCTTGACGATTTCACGGATTCGTCCTTCGAGGATTCGCTCAAAGATCTTCTTGCTGTGCGAAAGCAAGCGAATCGGGCGGTAATTGGAGCAGTCTGCAGAACTGCCCTTCTTCTTCCAAATCGAAATCGTCGTACTATTGTGCCAACTCTCCGGTACTTTCTTCTCCTTCACTATCTGGTTGAAGAATTCAGCCAACCACTCAGCAGGATACCAGAGCTTCGACTTTCAGACATCGACTGCCAGATCATCCGGCCCTGTCGCCTTACCGGGCTTCATCTTCTTCAGAGCCGCTTCTGTTTCCTCCAGGGAAATCTTGTGAACAGGACCGTGAACAAAATCCACAGAAGGGATGGCCGGATGAGGGAATTTCCACTATGGAATTTCCTCAAAGTAATCACTCCATCGCTTCAGCGCCTTTTGCGGTAGTGAGAAGATGGCCGCTCTCATCATTGGTGCCAAAGAACTTTTCAATGTCCTCGTTTTGGCGATGGCGGGTCTTAGCAAGCCGGTACAAATACCGCTCACCATCGCGCGACTCGAACTTTCGGTAGACATCACCATAAAGAGTGGCTTTCGCAACAGCCACGGCTTTCTTTGCAGCCTTCTTCGCCTTCTGATACTCCTGCCAGTTGTCGGCTGTTCTGTCGCCGAGAAACGCATGATACAGCAACTTCTTCTCTCGAACCTTCGCTTTTACATCGTCCGTCCACAGGCATGTCTGCTTGTCGATCTTGCGTCGTCCAGACTTCGTAGTGCCGAGTCCCAATCTTGCTGCTTGGCGTATCGCGTCGGTTGCTCTCTTCTAGGTGTCAGGTGTCGCCGACAGTCGTGACTGTCGGCAACCGTACGCGAGAAATCACAGCTGCTTCCTTCTCTCTCATTCGCCACCACTTGACTCTTCCAGCACCTCATCGCTCGACCTGCTTCAGCCTCGGAGGGGTAATCTTAAAAGTGCTGATCAACGGCCGATGGTGTGGGGCGACTGTCTTATACGGCACGACCTTCGCGTCTGTGACAGTACTTCGGTCGCGATCCTTCACAAGCACAAAGTCTATCTATGACTTGGAGCTCCCACTATAGTGTGAGATGAGGTGGGAGTCACGTTTTCGGAAGACGGTGTTCATAATGGTGAGGCTATGCGATTCCGCATACTCAAGAATACGCTCACAATCGGCGTTACGAGACCCGCATCCGAAACCACGATGACAGCTGTACCCGTCCTTCGCAGCACCTACGTGCCCATTAAGGTCAACAGCGACTATGATGACATCTTTTGGCCTTACTTCTGCTATCTTCTCATCAAGCAGGCTCCAAAACTCATCCTTGGCTCGATCGGAATAGCCAGTCTGCGGAGCATGCGCAGAGAAGAAGTGGAAGAGTCACTCCTTAGCGGCGACAACGATCTTCATCAGTTGATCGTTAAAGCGCTCGACGCTTACAATCGAGTCTCGGAAACGATCGGTGTCGCGTCAAACGCAACTTCAAAATTGGCGCCGTCTACCGTTTCGTGCAATCTACCGTACCTCGTCAACGACTCGAACAAATTTTAGGCCGGAGGTGGACCAAATACGACTGCTGCTGCCCGTCGACAGGACGCCGAATCCCGCTCTTCCACCGCGTCAGCCACGTCAGGACACTACGGATCCCGCTCCTTAACCCGAGAATCCTGTCAACTGGAATCCCGAGTCCCGCTCTTCCTCGCCGAGACCCAATCGACTGGATGCCCGAATCCTCTCCTTCAGTCCGAGAACCCCCTCGTCGAGACTCCACATATCCCGTTCCTCCTTTGTCCAGCCTTCCCTTTCCGAGTCGTGTCGACTCGACATTAAGGGGCTTTTGTAGCTTGCTTAGGTTACTAAACTAGGAATCGTTCTTGTTGTGTTATTAACAGATAAAACTAATAAGTTCAATATCGGGAGGCAAAACTACAAAAGAACGACCACCGCTGCGACACTCGGAGACGATTCTACCAACACCGCTGGTGGTCCTGGGACTTCCACATAGAACGGCCTTGAAACCACATCTTATGTTCCTTGACTTGCTGCAGGACCATCTCATCTCCTGCACAGAAATCAACCCTTCTTCGCTCCAGTGCTTCAACCAACTCGCACGAGCGGCCCGTCAACATACCCACATTCAGCGTTGTCACGCGGGTCCTCCTTACGTTACGGGACTTTCGGATTAGCTCAGTTGCCTCCCGATGCCGTCCTCGCATCAGGGACCCTCGCACACTTTTCACACTCGCCGGGCTTTGTGAGTGCGCGTCGGCTCCCGCGGACGCCGTAGCACTATCTCGAGAAACTTGAACTGTCATGCACCATGTGATGTGGCACGGGTCTTCGTAGGCCGGCCTGTCACAAGGGCCTGTCGCCTGCATTCGAATGTCTGTGATTAGCTTAGCTCGCACAGCGAGCAGTTTCCAGTAGCACCATGTAGAGGAACGGACATCGCCACCACAAACACAAACATGCTTGATCAACATTAGAATAGCACAAGTGCTCCGACACGCCTCACGGCGTGTCTCGCACTTGCGCGCTTCGCGCGACTTTGCAACATCACCGACATATCGACAGTTGTTTTTGTAAAACATAAAATTCGCTAACATGAAACCTGGCATCAAGCCGTTTACCATTTCCGTGCATTCATCATAGACATTTTCTCCGGACGTTCCAGTAACGCCACTGGTTTGTGATGAGCAGTACTTCTGCCCTCGGGTTGCTCCTCCGCAACCATTCTCAAGACCAACGGCTTGCGTTACCGGATATCATTGACACGTCCTCCGAATACGGGCGCCAGGTTCCACCTCCCCAGTCGTTTCTTCTTACTGGTTCGAATTGCTTGTCCGCCTGTAAGGGGGACAAGCAATTCGAACCAGTAAGAAGAAACGTCTTCCCTCCCCGCAGTTAGTCCCCACCTTCCTGGTCCCACCTAATGGTCGACTTCTTTGTTCCCACTGTTGCCTCCCCTATTGGTCCGTTCTTGCTGGTTTCCCCGTCCTGGCCCCTCCTCCAAGTTGTTCCTTTCCTTCCCGATCGCTCTCCTGGTCCACCCTAGAGGTCCCCCTTACTGCCCTTCTCCAACACCCCTTAGTGGACTCCCCATGCTCACGGCAGACGTCGGTGACCCGTGTTCAGAATTAGGACGCTTGTTGCGCGACGTAGGGGGCCCTCGCCTTCTCTATCCGGAAGCTCAGAAGACCCGTCTTCCGAATCCAGAAGCTCGTAAGCGCTCGCAGTCGCTGCTGTGTCAAGCATGAAGAGGCTTGCATATGGCACTCCTTGTTCTCCATATGAATTTCCTAACGGCTCCCTTCTTGTTTCCCCGTCCTGGTCCCGTTTCCATGTCGCTTCTCCCGGGTCGATTCCTCCCCCCCCCCCCGGATCCTCCTTACTCCCGAGGGGGAGGAATCTACCCCAATTAAGTAGCCTTCCACACTAATGACATCACGACGGCGGGCGAACGCCCATTGCGCGACCTCGGTGTCAAAGCCTCTAAATCCGGTATCCCTTACTGGTAATGGATCCCCTTGCTGATCCTCCTTACTGCTTCCCCTCCCCCCCCCCGATTGGTAACTCCCTACTGGTTCATCTTTATTGCCTAAACCCTTCTTGGTACCACCTCCTGGCCTGCTTCATTGTTCTCCCTATCGACCCTCCCCTATCCCCATGCATCCTCCAGGTCGCTCCCTCCTTATCCCTATCGGTTCTCCACCATCGAAGTCTGTCATGACGTTCGCCACGCTCCATTACGACTCTTCAAGGGCACACACGCTGGGAGGCGCAATGGTCCCGCCGCGCAGGGCATACGGTCGCGCGCACGCGCCGCGACGCACTATAAACGCCTTCCCGCGCGCACCCGGCAGTCTCCGGCTTCGTCGTCGCTCCGAGCGGTCGGTCCGCTCTACGCTCCGGCACTCCATCGTCAGCGCAGTGTCCACACCATCAGGACTCGACTCGACAGGCCGCGCAGGTCTCCAGGACGACCAGGACAGGACGCGCAGAGACGACTACAGAGGTAATCGCAGAGACCGACCGAGCCACCGCCCTCGTGAGCGCAGGCTCCAGGGTAGGAGCGAGGAAGGATCTGCGGCTTGCGCTTGGGGCTGACCCGTAGGTAAGCTGGCGGGGCTCAGCCTTAACTCGTAGGCATTGTTCTCCATACTGATGTGTATTGTCTGTGTGTATTGGGTTGATATGAAGTATGATGTCTGATGCGCACTGTCATGTGACTCGAGAGCGGGGAAAGGTTTATTCTGAGCGCAGTGGCAATACTGCAGAAGGTCGGCTGGTTCAACTGTATCACGCGAGTGATGTGAAGATGGGCGAGAGTCGCCGGGGGGCCAGCGCAGGTGCAGTCCGCGGAAAGATCCTAAACAATATCCGCATTGGTATGAGGTGTACTAAGTCGGGGCAGCAAGGGCCTCACCCTTGCGTGGCAGGTTAGGTAAGAGTTAGCGCGCATGGGTAAGACCTCGACACCGGTTGTGCCTCACACTTGGCCTCGGGTTGAGGGCCGCTGAGTCTTACCACCGATGCAGCGGACTCACCAGGGGCACGATATGGTGCATCGGACCGATGTTGGGCATGCGGAAACGCATGTTCGGCATTGGCGATCGAGCCTTCTAGCGCGCAGCCACTGATGGGAACAATGGGGTCTAGGTGCGCATGGGAGTACTACAATTAGTACAGATCTGGTTCCAACGAGCCCCTGCGCAGTGACTGCGAAGGTAGTCACAACTAGGGTATTGCCTCTTCCCCTCCCGTGGCCTCCGTTTCTAACCTTAGGGGCTTCGAGTGGCACGGACTCTCCTTTGGGACAGGCTGTACGGCTTGAGCGCTGGGTCACATCGCGCGCAAGGGAAAATCGGGGAGGAAACCCTAGGCAGTAACCGTCATTGTTTGCGGCCGGAAACTTCGAGCACGCCCAAGCGCTGGTCTGGGGGTCCCCTCGAGGCACATAAGGTCTGCTACAGCAGCGGCTTGGCGACGTTGCTTTGCGATAAAGTGTCTTCGCCGAAGTTGCATTCCGGCCCCAACTGAGATGCTTAACCGCACGTAGTCTACGGACCGTTAGCACTGCGAAAGCCTCGCGAATTTCACGTCTCCCTTCTTTTTGTACCCATGTGTCACCACCTTGACCGCACACTATTCAGCCAATGCTTAGGTCTTATGCGCTTGCCTGGTTTCTCGCTTCTCTCGTACCGTCGGATCTTAGTATTTTGATACTGGCTCACCCGCTCGATAACCTCTTGCGCAGTTGTGTGTCGGCTACTGGCCAGGGCCGGCCACAACAACTCGACGATATGACACGTGTTGCTTTCAGATAAGTGTATTCTCGCAACCTTCGTACAACGGTCTATCGGCGCAATGACATCGGTCGCTGAACATGGGAAACAACTCCTCGAGTCTGCCGCGCAGCTACATGAGGTCACAAGTAAGATCCCACAGTACCTACTTGACCCCATCGATGTTTCGTTTGCGCAGCGCGAAAAGCGTCAGCGCCTTTTGGCTCATTATGAGCAACTCGTTACGCATTCGAAACTTCTGCGTGAAGCGATCCGCACAGTCAAGGATTGCCAGAACTCATTTCTTACATTTATTGGTTCATCCTCTATGCCTGATGCAGACAGACAGACCTATGCAGCTCTTGACCGAGAGGCACAGGTCGGAGACACTCTAGCTAAGGTCGAGGACACCAATACTGTCATTTGCCTTCGCATTGCCAAAGCGTGCAAGATGCTCATGGAGTACTTCGATAATACGTTAGTAGCAGCGCAAGGCACTGGTCAACAGTCCATTAATATTCCTGCATGCGGTAATGGGGCAGCGACATCGCCCGCACATCCAGTCGATAATAGCGCAAATAACATCAATAGCGATGTGAGTGCTAGCGACGCGCAGCTTCAGTTCCAGCCTACCATCCAGCTGGACAAACTTGCATTAGAACCGTTTACTGGCGACATTACCCAATTTCATCGTTTTTGGAGCGCTTACGAACTCGCGGTGCATAACAACAACAGCATCCCTCAGGTTTACAAGTTTCTCTATCTGCAAAGGCTTCTAAAAGGCGACGCGCAAATAGTTCTCCAGGATTTAGATCTAGAAGAGTGTAACTACCATCACCTGGTGCAAGCGTTGAAAAAGCGCTACGATCGTCCGCATAAAACGCGGGCCACACTCCATCAGCCGCTTAAACAACTCGCACCAGCACGACTCTCTGGGTCAGAGCTTAGGAGCACGTGGTTTAGAATCTCAGGCATCCTCCATGGACTCCGCAAATTCGAGGATTTCCGCAACGTGTTACCGATCCTTGACCTAGTCAAGGCGAAGTTTCCGTCGGAGATTCAATCGAAGCTTCACGATCTTGAGTTCCAGCTTAGAGAAGAGTTGGCACGCGCAATGACAGGTATTCTCGATATCGCACTCACCGTTCGACATCTAGCGAACGACATTCCTCACGGACGCCGAGCAGAGACAATTTCCGTTCCAGGAGTTCCTCCTGGGAAGATGGGTATGCACGCTTACGCGATAGGCCGACATAGCTATAACACCCATAGGCATCATAGATCATACTCTCCGCGTACGTATCGTTCACCATCGCCGCATGTTCGCCTCTGTTTACCATCTAGCAGACGCAGCGACAGCTACTATCACCGCTCTAGGCGTTATACACCACCTCGTAACTTTACGCGCGATTCCGATCAGGAATACCATCTCTTGCAGCATTGCTACGACGCGCTTAAAACACCTAGCAAGTATTCTTGCCCGCACGCAGCGTTAATGCTCGCAAAGGCTAAAGCACGTTCTTGCGACTCCGATGAGCTCGAAGATGTCATCCTATTACTCGACTCAGGAGCGCAGAACAGCTTTATAGCTACGCACGCTGTTACACGTTTAGGCCTACCAGTAGCCAATAAGCGGTCACGTACCTACATTGCGTTTGGAGGACAAAAGGTTTCAGAAGTTTCAGGCATTACGCAATTGACTCTTGTCGACTTGTTCGACGAGGAGTTGACGCTTCATCTCACGACTAAAGATATCCTCACTTTAGCGCAGAAACCACCTCAGCTGTCAGAGGACGACAAGGCGCACATCAGGAAGCATGGCTACGACATGCCGATGTGTCACACCCAAAAGGCGGTTCTACCGGACTTGCTCATTGGGATCGACAACTATTGGGTCATCCTCGACAACTATTGGGTCATCCTCCTCATCCTGCCAGAGGCACCAGTGGTATATTTATTATTATTATTATTATTATTATTATTATTATTATTATTATTATTATTATTATTATTATTATTATTATTATTATTATTATTATTATTATTATTATTATTATTATTATTATTATTATTATTATTATTATTATTATTATTATTATTATTATTATTATTATTATTATTATTATTATTATTATTATTATTATTATTATTATTATTATTATTATTATTATTATTATTATTATTATTATTATTATTATTATTATTATTATTATTATTATTATTATTATTATTATTATTATTATTATTATTATTATTATTATTATTATTATTATTATTATTATTATTATTATTATTATTATTATTATTATTATTATTATTATTATTATTATTATTATTATTATTATTATTATTATTATTATTATTATTATTATTATTATTATTATTATTATTATTATTATTATTATTATTATTATTATTATTATTATTATTATTATTATTATTATTATTATTATTATTATTATTATTATTATTATTATTATTATTATTATTATTATTATTATTATTATTATTATTATTATTATTATTATTATTATTATTATTATTATTATTATTATTATTATTATTATTATTATTATTATTATTATTATTATTATTATTATTATTATTATTATTATTATTATTATTATTATTATTATTATTATTATTATTATTATTATTATTATTATTATTATTATTATTATTATTATTATTATTATTATTATTATTATTATTATTATTATTATTATTATTATTATTATTATTATTATTATTATTATTATTATTATTATTATTATTATTATTATTATTATTATTATTATTATTATTATTATTATTATTATTATTATTATTATTATTATACGATTACACTTGTATTATGTTGCGACGGACCGCTGTAAGAGAGTATTAGAACTTGTAGTAAGCTGGTGAAGAAAAACGATTCTCAAACGGCACTGACATGTTTCATGTTTCTCTAACTCTTGAAGTCAGGCACCATAGCGTGCGTCTGGTACCTTAAATTGAGGCGGCAAAGCAGAGCAAACCATCCCTGTCTAAGCTGTCGCATAGGAGCTGAGTGCACTAACGCTAAGTGAAGGGCAGTCCGGTTAGAACAGACGAGGGACACCTACACAATAAATGCAACCACGCTGCAGTTTATTAGTTTTATAGAACTCCCACTTGAAAAGTGTGCTATTAAGTTGGTCCCCATGGTATGGTTTATTACAGATTTTCATCCTAACCGTCAGACGCGTGCAAAAACAATTTTTTAATCCGTGAGGCATCGTAGCAAAAAAAGGGCCCCCCTAACAAAGTAAAACGACTTTGGAAGTGAATGCACGGGAATACACGGGGAGTTCTTCACCGCGTGAAATCTTCATTTAGTGAAATTAGGAAAAGAGGTGGAAACCTGGGCCAGATTCATCAACGATACCGCCGGTATCATCTCATGACGTTCATCATATCGGCCTACGTAGCAAGTGATACAGGGAGATGCAGATACGATAACCGATAAACCGTTACCGGTGACGAATCTGGCCCCCGATTACCAAATGCACAACCCGATTCGCAGAGGACATACCATAATGTTTGCCAAATATTGTTCTTAGTTTTTTCAAGGGAACCACCCCTGTGCACACACTGATTGAGGAACATCGAGTGGCATCCCTTCACTTGTGCTTCCCTCCTTTCCTTTACACTTGAACTGTGTGTATTATGCATATCAACGAAACGAAACGGTCCAATCATCAACCCGACACGGGAAAAAACTGCAGGATTGCTGGCTCTAAAATCGCGTTCCTCGTGCATTACTACGCAGACCAACGCCGCCTCATTTTTGTTAAAACGGGGTTAATAGCTTCTGCACAAAATGGGCCACTTCCTCGAGTGTAAAAAAGACTTGAAAAAGTGTTCGCGAGTGTACTGAGCGTATTCAATGAAAAATTTCCGTCAGTGCGTGGTGATCACAGCGCCGAAATTCGTTTTTTTTAACTGAAAACGTAGATGACGTCACGTATTCATATTTATTCAATCAACTCCGAAACGTGATCAGTTTTCAAATTATCATCGAACATATCCAAACAACTCTTCAAAAACGACAAGCAAACGCAACTCAAAGGCGGTTTCATCGAAACAAACACGACTCACTCACATAAGAGAAAACGATTTGAATGACGTGACACGAATGGAGCAAAAACGTTCATGTTAACAGGATTTATAGACTTATCTCTGAGCGTATTCCAGTAGGACGACGCAACAGCGATCCGCCGTCCACTTCAACATATTATTAAAGCCGAGAGATGCACACGGAGAGAAGTACTCGTTTTCCGGTGAACTGAAGCCGCCGAGGCCAGGCCTAGAAGATCTGGATGCGGTGGTTCTCGCGATCGCTGGCCACGATGCCGCCGTCGCTGACGCAGAGCGCCTCGACGCCCTTCAGCTGGCCGGCGCCGCCACCCCACGAGCCGAACGTACAGACGAACTCGCCCTCCGAGTTGAACACCTGCAAAGACGGCTTGTTCCTCACCGTTGGCCGGCGGTTCCCACGACCCCTCTGGAGCAAGCCCGTCTCACTGTCACACTGGGAAGCACCGCTAAATCGGTAATGAAGATGAGAAGCTTCTGACCGCTGCAGTTTTTGTAAGGCGTCGAAGCTCTCTAATCGTAAATTCTTACTGTGGGAGACGAAGAAAATTTGCCAATTTACGACATTCTAAATCAAATCGTCCTTAATCTAAAGTTATTGTTAGCACGCCATAGTGCGTAAGCAAATAAGTAAAAAAATAAATAGATCTAGCCTTGCGCCTTTGAACAATCCATTTTCTATTTTCTCGATAATTTTGTTCTCATTCGAAATCCGCGCCCAAGATTTGTGCCAAGAACAGTTCAGAAGAGCTTTCTAAATCTCTAAAGTAACACATGTTTTTTGTTTTTTAAGACCTCCTATGCAGCCACTCAGTACCCAGGAAAGAAAAAACCTTTCTCGTTTCATTTCACTTCGATACATTCCCCTGGACTTCTTCAACGATTAGTTCGTTTGCTTGGACCTATTGTTACATACACGAAATGTGGCCTTCGATGGCACTTTTAACAGTGTAGTGTACCGTTAAGCGGATGAATAGAGTGGATAGATAGATGATTACGGTTTCTCGCGTTATTTCAATGATAGAGCCCTTGTTGGTTGTTGAGATATGGCAATTTCTCTCGCGAACCAAGTTCCTCATTCCGGTTTCTGTCTTTCCCTTTTTTCTGATTTTCGCCTTTTCCTTTTCTGTTCACGAGGTTCTATGTTTAGGGTCTTTACCCTAACTAGTAATAATTCCTTGTCGTTGATTGAACGACAAGTGAATTGCATAGATATGAAAAATCTGGTCACCATGAAAGGATCAGAATTTGATAGTCTCACAATTTCTAGAAATTGAGGTAGTCCGCTGTTCACACACTTGCCAAAGGAACATTTGGCTTCTTTACAATGGTCTCCTATCTGCTCTCTTTGTGATCCTCCTTCATGTAGCGTATATAAGCGAAACGTTGGGAAAAAAGTAGTAAAGGATTGCAAAAATTAAAAACGTCTGGAGTTCCTTCGGAATTCTCAATAGGGAGTGCTATTGGCCAGCAATACCTTTTGTACCCCTCTTTTAAGTTCAAGACAAGAACAAAATGCACGATATGTCAATCGTCTTACTGAGGGCGTTTGCAATGTCAGACGACTGATGTACTACGGTTGAAATGCTACTGCGAGACGTCTACCCTTTCACTATTCTTCCAGCATGTATTTGAACCAACCATGGCTGACTATCGGCTCTAAGAAAAGCTGTCATTTTGCGAAATATATAATATAAGTGCATATCAACTGCGAAGTAGAGCTACCTGAATTCGATTGTTGCCCGAATCAGCCACGAGGATGTTGCCCTAAAGTCATAAGTTTTATCAAGGTAATGAGAAGAAATTCTCCCACAGTTTCACCTGTGAATCCACCGCGACACCACGCGGGAATTTGAATTGTCCACCGTGGAAACCTTCCGATCCAAATGAGAACAGGAATGCTCCTTGAACGTCAAACACGCAGATGCGATGATTCGAGGAATCCGAGACATACACCTGTAAGCGGAGGATAGGATGTGCTTCTTAATGAGGAAAAGAACAGATGGGAGAGATAACACAAAAAAAGGATAGGCACGAAGGACTCACAAAACCTTCTACGATAGTGGCTGTTGGCTAGCCCTTAATCTAATTCTTGACCTGAGAACACATTCAATTGGGACATTTTTTAACTACCTAGAGTTGTGGATTGGAGAAAAACCTCTCCACTTTGCATGCCAGTGCTGGATTACTTTCGCTAACGTTCTGCTTGTCCGCAGTTCTCTTTTATCCATGCATGGAGCTCAGGGATTCACTGATGCAGATGAGTGCTCCATTAGTTGGTGCATAATCTTTGTCCACATATGGGTTTATTTGGAATTTCTTGAGGACACCGGGAATTCTCGAGATGTCTGCAATATCGCGTAGTAGGTTCTAAAAGCTTCCAGGGCACGGGTAAGCATAGGCGCACGACCGAACCCATCTGCAAATTCTGGATAAAATGGACCGCTGTCAGCTACGAGCCATTTGCCTCCACGAGCACAAACTCGGCACCGATTTGATCCACACTGCATTCGGGCCCGGCACGACTACGGAACGCACCATCCAGCGTGGGTTCAACCTCTTCGATGGTGGAAACGCAACCTCAAAGGTCACCCTCACATTTGTCGAACACGGTCGGGATTCACAAGGCATGATCTGCTGGCTGTTTAGCTACACTCGCACTGCCAATATCGACTTCTACATAAAACAGCTCCAAGAACTGACTGACACCTCTTAGTACTGCAGAATGGCCTAAAAACCTGCACAATTTTGTGGCACGCTTATACTCTGAGGAACTAGAATCGCTCTTACTGTCTTTATGTAGGAGTCTCTGTAGATTCGTCTTCTCGTCTTACCTGGTGATTCGCATTGTTTACGGCAATGAACAGCGGATTGTGCAGCTGTCCCGGTCCATGCCCGTTCGAGCCGAATTTGCCCACGAACAGCCCGTTCTTGTCGAACATTTGTACGCGGTGATTGTCCTTAACGAGATATCTGGTGCGCTCTCAGGAGTTGGACGAGTTAGAGCAAAGGTGCTTACCTTGTCGGCGACGTAGATCGTTCCGAGTTCGTCGACGGCCACACCCCATGGGTTGTTAAACTTGCCGTTGGACTGTCCATGGCCGCCGAATGAATTCACGTAGGTGCCGTCCATGTCGAATATGCACACGCGGTGGTTGTACCTATCCGACACGATCAGCTTGCTCTTGAAGGTGGCGATGCCGGCCGCCGAGTCGAGCTGGCCTCGGCCGGAGCCGTAGCCACCGAACTGGCGCAGGAACTTGCCCTCCCTATCGAACACGCATACCCTGTGGTTGCTGGAATCGCATACGGCCAGGGCCCCGCCACGGAGCGCGCAGACCCCTCGAGGCCAGTTCAGCTCGCCCTCCTTGGCCCCCTTACGACCGAATATCACCCGAGGACAGCCGCGAGCACGCCACTCGTTCGTCTCCCGCGACGCGCTGCGGCGACGAATGCGGCGCTCCTCTTCGGTGCTCGTCGAGCTATCTAAACGGGAACTTCTCTCTTGGAGCAACTGCTGCACACGCTGGGAGCAGAACTGGGAAGCAATGTCAGGGTTAGTGCGGGACCGCTGGAAGCGCTGGCGTCTTCGGGCGAGCCAAGCTGGTATCTCGGGCGGCTCACCTGTGAAATGAGTGACTGGGATCGGCACCACGGTCAGCGGCACACTCAGTGGCGACGGTGTCGGAATCGCGGTGGCGGCCGGCTCTTCGTCGCGGCTGACGCTCGCAGCCCTACACACGATTCGGATGCGTTGTCGGGGTCGGCTCGTCTCTTCTCCCTCGGACTCATCGCTGGAGGCGGCTCGCGACGCTGCTTGGCGCTCTGCATGCGCCCGCCGGATCACGTCTACCTTTTCGTTCAGCGACTCGTCGTTGCTGGAGGCCTGCCTGGGAAGCGGTGGCTTCCTGACGATGACCCGCGCCTCTTCAGCGTCCTCCTTGGCCGCCTCCGCCGATCTGATCAGTGGCGAAGGACTAAGCGGCGGTTTGGGAGACCTGGGTGCGGGACTGCTGTCACCTAGACTTGGCTGCACCGCACGTTCCGGTCGCGGAAGATTTAGGGGCACTGGCTTCTGGACCTCTCTACGTTCTTCTCGTCGTACTGGAGCTGCCATCTGCTAGAAAACAGCGATTTTGTTTTATTATATGGAGTAGCGACATAATGTTGCGAATTAAGCAGCCGATTCTCTTGAGCCATCTTCCATGTAAGCTCATATTAGTTAATAGCACTTTTCAGGAAAAGAACTATATCCTCAGAAGGAAAAGCCTATCGAGAAAGGCTATCAACTGCAACCCGCAATTGTTATAGTTTCTTGAGCAAAATGCAGAAATGTATTAAAATATATGACGAGCTGTGTTCGCGTTTCGCTGCGAAAATAGCCGATTAATTCGCAACTGGTTCTGCTTCCACTATACCTCCTTCTTTGGAGCCTCCGGAGCAGGTGTGGCATTTAACGACGATGCTTCAGGTGGTCGTGACCACGGGCTTTTCCCTGGCTGCGCTGCTTCCCGATCGGACGACGACACAGCCGACGAGCCCCCGTTGCGCTCGGCTCTCTCCAGTGCAGTAGTGCCTCCACCTCGAAGTCGATTCCATGCCTCCTCTTCCAGCTGCTGACGACGTCGGTACCGAAGGGAACCTTCATCCAGGTCGCGGATTCTGAATTCTTTTATTCAATCTCTTCTATTATTCTATTATTATTATTATTATTATTATTATTATTATTATTATTATTATTATTATTATTATTATTATTATTATTATTATTATTATTATTATTATTATTATTATTATTATTATTATTATTATTATTATTATTATTATTATTATTATTATTATTATTATTATTATTATTATACGATTACACTTGTATTATGTTGCGACGGACCGCTGTAAGAGAGTATTAGAACTTGTAGTAAGCTGGTGAAGAAAAACGATTCTCAAACGGCACTGACATGTTTCATGTTTCTCTAACTCTTGAAGTCAGGCACCATAGCGTGCGTCTGGTACCTTAAATTGAGGCGGCAAAGCAGAGCAAACCATCCCTGTCTAAGCTGTCGCATAGGAGCTGAGTGCACTAACGCTAAGTGAAGGGCAGTCCGGTTAGAACAGACGAGGGACACCTACACAATAAATGCAACCACGCTGCAGTTTATTAGTTTTATAGAACTCCCACTTGAAAAGTGTGCTATTAAGTTGGTCCCCATGGTATGGTTTATTACAGATTTTCATCCTAACCGTCAGACGCGTGCAAAAACAATTTTTTAATCCGTGAGGCATCGTAGCAAAAAAAGGGCCCCCCTAACAAAGTAAAACGACTTTGGAAGTGAATGCACGGGAATACACGGGGAGTTCTTCACCGCGTGAAATCTTCATTTAGTGAAATTAGGAAAAGAGGTGGAAACCTGGGCCAGATTCATCAACGATACCGCCGGTATCATCTCATGACGTTCATCATATCGGCCTACGTAGCAAGTGATACAGGGAGATGCAGATACGATAACCGATAAACCGTTACCGGTGACGAATCTGGCCCCCGATTACCAAATGCACAACCCGATTCGCAGAGGACATACCATAATGTTTGCCAAATATTGTTCTTAGTTTTTTCAAGGGAACCACCCCTGTGCACACACTGATTGAGGAACATCGAGTGGCATCCCTTCACTTGTGCTTCCCTCCTTTCCTTTACACTTGAACTGTGTGTATTATGCATATCAACGAAACGAAACGGTCCAATCATCAACCCGACACGGGAAAAAACTGCAGGATTGCTGGCTCTAAAATCGCGTTCCTCGTGCATTACTACGCAGACCAACGCCGCCTCATTTTTGTTAAAACGGGGTTAATAGCTTCTGCACAAAATGGGCCACTTCCTCGAGTGTAAAAAAGACTTGAAAAAGTGTTCGCGAGTGTACTGAGCGTATTCAATGAAAAATTTCCGTCAGTGCGTGGTGATCACAGCGCCGAAATTCGTTTTTTTTAACTGAAAACGTAGATGACGTCACGTATTCATATTTATTCAATCAACTCCGAAACGTGATCAGTTTTCAAATTATCATCGAACATATCCAAACAACTCTTCAAAAACGACAAGCAAACGCAACTCAAAGGCGGTTTCATCGAAACAAACACGACTCACTCACATAAGAGAAAACGATTTGAATGACGTGACACGAATGGAGCAAAAACGTTCATGTTAACAGGATTTATAGACTTATCTCTGAGCGTATTCCAGTAGGACGACGCAACAGCGATCCGCCGTCCACTTCAACATATTATTAAAGCCGAGAGATGCACACGGAGAGAAGTACTCGTTTTCCGGTGAACTGAAGCCGCCGAGGCCAGGCCTAGAAGATCTGGATGCGGTGGTTCTCGCGATCGCTGGCCACGATGCCGCCGTCGCTGACGCAGAGCGCCTCGACGCCCTTCAGCTGGCCGGCGCCGCCACCCCACGAGCCGAACGTACAGACGAACTCGCCCTCCGAGTTGAACACCTGCAAAGACGGCTTGTTCCTCACCGTTGGCCGGCGGTTCCCACGACCCCTCTGGAGCAAGCCCGTCTCACTGTCACACTGGGAAGCACCGCTAAATCGGTAATGAAGATGAGAAGCTTCTGACCGCTGCAGTTTTTGTAAGGCGTCGAAGCTCTCTAATCGTAAATTCTTACTGTGGGAGACGAAGAAAATTTGCCAATTTACGACATTCTAAATCAAATCGTCCTTAATCTAAAGTTATTGTTAGCACGCCATAGTGCGTAAGCAAATAAGTAAAAAAATAAATAGATCTAGCCTTGCGCCTTTGAACAATCCATTTTCTATTTTCTCGATAATTTTGTTCTCATTCGAAATCCGCGCCCAAGATTTGTGCCAAGAACAGTTCAGAAGAGCTTTCTAAATCTCTAAAGTAACACATGTTTTTTGTTTTTTAAGACCTCCTATGCAGCCACTCAGTACCCAGGAAAGAAAAAACCTTTCTCGTTTCATTTCACTTCGATACATTCCCCTGGACTTCTTCAACGATTAGTTCGTTTGCTTGGACCTATTGTTACATACACGAAATGTGGCCTTCGATGGCACTTTTAACAGTGTAGTGTACCGTTAAGCGGATGAATAGAGTGGATAGATAGATGATTACGGTTTCTCGCGTTATTTCAATGATAGAGCCCTTGTTGGTTGTTGAGATATGGCAATTTCTCTCGCGAACCAAGTTCCTCATTCCGGTTTCTGTCTTTCCCTTTTTTCTGATTTTCGCCTTTTCCTTTTCTGTTCACGAGGTTCTATGTTTAGGGTCTTTACCCTAACTAGTAATAATTCCTTGTCGTTGATTGAACGACAAGTGAATTGCATAGATATGAAAAATCTGGTCACCATGAAAGGATCAGAATTTGATAGTCTCACAATTTCTAGAAATTGAGGTAGTCCGCTGTTCACACACTTGCCAAAGGAACATTTGGCTTCTTTACAATGGTCTCCTATCTGCTCTCTTTGTGATCCTCCTTCATGTAGCGTATATAAGCGAAACGTTGGGAAAAAAGTAGTAAAGGATTGCAAAAATTAAAAACGTCTGGAGTTCCTTCGGAATTCTCAATAGGGAGTGCTATTGGCCAGCAATACCTTTTGTACCCCTCTTTTAAGTTCAAGACAAGAACAAAATGCACGATATGTCAATCGTCTTACTGAGGGCGTTTGCAATGTCAGACGACTGATGTACTACGGTTGAAATGCTACTGCGAGACGTCTACCCTTTCACTATTCTTCCAGCATGTATTTGAACCAACCATGGCTGACTATCGGCTCTAAGAAAAGCTGTCATTTTGCGAAATATATAATATAAGTGCATATCAACTGCGAAGTAGAGCTACCTGAATTCGATTGTTGCCCGAATCAGCCACGAGGATGTTGCCCTAAAGTCATAAGTTTTATCAAGGTAATGAGAAGAAATTCTCCCACAGTTTCACCTGTGAATCCACCGCGACACCACGCGGGAATTTGAATTGTCCACCGTGGAAACCTTCCGATCCAAATGAGAACAGGAATGCTCCTTGAACGTCAAACACGCAGATGCGATGATTCGAGGAATCCGAGACATACACCTGTAAGCGGAGGATAGGATGTGCTTCTTAATGAGGAAAAGAACAGATGGGAGAGATAACACAAAAAAAGGATAGGCACGAAGGACTCACAAAACCTTCTACGATAGTGGCTGTTGGCTAGCCCTTAATCTAATTCTTGACCTGAGAACACATTCAATTGGGACATTTTTTAACTACCTAGAGTTGTGGATTGGAGAAAAACCTCTCCACTTTGCATGCCAGTGCTGGATTACTTTCGCTAACGTTCTGCTTGTCCGCAGTTCTCTTTTATCCATGCATGGAGCTCAGGGATTCACTGATGCAGATGAGTGCTCCATTAGTTGGTGCATAATCTTTGTCCACATATGGGTTTATTTGGAATTTCTTGAGGACACCGGGAATTCTCGAGATGTCTGCAATATCGCGTAGTAGGTTCTAAAAGCTTCCAGGGCACGGGTAAGCATAGGCGCACGACCGAACCCATCTGCAAATTCTGGATAAAATGGACCGCTGTCAGCTACGAGCCATTTGCCTCCACGAGCACAAACTCGGCACCGATTTGATCCACACTGCATTCGGGCCCGGCACGACTACGGAACGCACCATCCAGCGTGGGTTCAACCTCTTCGATGGTGGAAACGCAACCTCAAAGGTCACCCTCACATTTGTCGAACACGGTCGGGATTCACAAGGCATGATCTGCTGGCTGTTTAGCTACACTCGCACTGCCAATATCGACTTCTACATAAAACAGCTCCAAGAACTGACTGACACCTCTTAGTACTGCAGAATGGCCTAAAAACCTGCACAATTTTGTGGCACGCTTATACTCTGAGGAACTAGAATCGCTCTTACTGTCTTTATGTAGGAGTCTCTGTAGATTCGTCTTCTCGTCTTACCTGGTGATTCGCATTGTTTACGGCAATGAACAGCGGATTGTGCAGCTGTCCCGGTCCATGCCCGTTCGAGCCGAATTTGCCCACGAACAGCCCGTTCTTGTCGAACATTTGTACGCGGTGATTGTCCTTAACGAGATATCTGGTGCGCTCTCAGGAGTTGGACGAGTTAGAGCAAAGGTGCTTACCTTGTCGGCGACGTAGATCGTTCCGAGTTCGTCGACGGCCACACCCCATGGGTTGTTAAACTTGCCGTTGGACTGTCCATGGCCGCCGAATGAATTCACGTAGGTGCCGTCCATGTCGAATATGCACACGCGGTGGTTGTACCTATCCGACACGATCAGCTTGCTCTTGAAGGTGGCGATGCCGGCCGCCGAGTCGAGCTGGCCTCGGCCGGAGCCGTAGCCACCGAACTGGCGCAGGAACTTGCCCTCCCTATCGAACACGCATACCCTGTGGTTGCTGGAATCGCATACGGCCAGGGCCCCGCCACGGAGCGCGCAGACCCCTCGAGGCCAGTTCAGCTCGCCCTCCTTGGCCCCCTTACGACCGAATATCACCCGAGGACAGCCGCGAGCACGCCACTCGTTCGTCTCCCGCGACGCGCTGCGGCGACGAATGCGGCGCTCCTCTTCGGTGCTCGTCGAGCTATCTAAACGGGAACTTCTCTCTTGGAGCAACTGCTGCACACGCTGGGAGCAGAACTGGGAAGCAATGTCAGGGTTAGTGCGGGACCGCTGGAAGCGCTGGCGTCTTCGGGCGAGCCAAGCTGGTATCTCGGGCGGCTCACCTGTGAAATGAGTGACTGGGATCGGCACCACGGTCAGCGGCACACTCAGTGGCGACGGTGTCGGAATCGCGGTGGCGGCCGGCTCTTCGTCGCGGCTGACGCTCGCAGCCCTACACACGATTCGGATGCGTTGTCGGGGTCGGCTCGTCTCTTCTCCCTCGGACTCATCGCTGGAGGCGGCTCGCGACGCTGCTTGGCGCTCTGCATGCGCCCGCCGGATCACGTCTACCTTTTCGTTCAGCGACTCGTCGTTGCTGGAGGCCTGCCTGGGAAGCGGTGGCTTCCTGACGATGACCCGCGCCTCTTCAGCGTCCTCCTTGGCCGCCTCCGCCGATCTGATCAGTGGCGAAGGACTAAGCGGCGGTTTGGGAGACCTGGGTGCGGGACTGCTGTCACCTAGACTTGGCTGCACCGCACGTTCCGGTCGCGGAAGATTTAGGGGCACTGGCTTCTGGACCTCTCTACGTTCTTCTCGTCGTACTGGAGCTGCCATCTGCTAGAAAACAGCGATTTTGTTTTATTATATGGAGTAGCGACATAATGTTGCGAATTAAGCAGCCGATTCTCTTGAGCCATCTTCCATGTAAGCTCATATTAGTTAATAGCACTTTTCAGGAAAAGAACTATATCCTCAGAAGGAAAAGCCTATCGAGAAAGGCTATCAACTGCAACCCGCAATTGTTATAGTTTCTTGAGCAAAATGCAGAAATGTATTAAAATATATGACGAGCTGTGTTCGCGTTTCGCTGCGAAAATAGCCGATTAATTCGCAACTGGTTCTGCTTCCACTATACCTCCTTCTTTGGAGCCTCCGGAGCAGGTGTGGCATTTAACGACGATGCTTCAGGTGGTCGTGACCACGGGCTTTTCCCTGGCTGCGCTGCTTCCCGATCGGACGACGACACAGCCGACGAGCCCCCGTTGCGCTCGGCTCTCTCCAGTGCAGTAGTGCCTCCACCTCGAAGTCGATTCCATGCCTCCTCTTCCAGCTGCTGACGACGTCGGTACCGAAGGGAACCTTCATCCAGGTCGCGGATTCTGAATTCTTTTATTCAATCTGCAGAGTGAAAAGAATGCCATTTTATGAGAAATGTCGTTCGCTAGTTTCTTACTGTCCCCTTTACTAGGGCGAAGAGAATCCTCAGTTAAAGATCTTCTGAGCAGAAGCACTCACGTGAGCCGTGACGACGGTCTGTCGCGGTCGTTAGCACGTGAATCCTCGTGACGGGTTCGATGCTGATCACTTTCCAGCGGAAGGCGGAACGGACGCGGTAGGTACGACTGTTCCAGCGGCAGATATCTGAAAAGTGCTACTGCCGTCAGCTGTTTAGCAAGAAGACCGGCAACTTCCGAGAGAAAGTCAGCACCAGCTAGGCGCCTCAGGACAGCGTCTCGCCGTCAAAGACGCGCAAAAACAGCTGCCTGCTAGGTGCTCAGGCGAGGTCCAACTGATGGTTACTTTCTGGCTGCGTAAATGGTAACGTACCAGTCCGGTGATGCTACAAAACCTTGTGGTCCTCAGTTTTCCAACTGCTGTTTTCCTCTCGGAATGTCACATCCGACATTTGTATGGTACATTATAACCACAACGAACTGATCAAGAGTTTGGCGACACCAGACATGGCAACCTTCGCAGTGATGGCCAGGATGTGAAACGCTACACGATGCAATTCCAAGCGCCCAACGTAGGACTAACAACAGCAATAGCCTGCTAAAAAACCACTGCTAGACATTGTTGAGAGTGGACGGCTTGATCGGAAAGTGTCGTTCTGTTCCAGGTTCTGTGGGGTTTTGTGGCTTTAGAAGTTCTCTCGGCGGCACACTGTGACTTGTACCCTCTTATAGTGTCCTTTGCTTGTAGCCGGTGAAAAGGGTTGTTTTTGCTCGGGATTCCTCGTCGACTCTGTGGAACAACCAAGGCGGATCGCCAGCACCCTTGCACAAGCTGCTCTTTTAGAGCTGTTCCTTCATGATGAGTTCTATCATCTTAGCAGCAGAAGGAATGCACCAGCGTTAGTTATCGTTAATAGCGTATGATAGGACTTGATGAGTTGAGTGGATTGCATTGAGTTGATAGCATTTCCAGCAAACAGGTCGCTTTTCTGGCCAACAGTTCAAGAATTCCTAGAATTGCTTTAAATTTGCCACGCCCATTGATTATTCATTTTTCAGACCTGACCGTCATACCATCGAAGCACCTTATTCGTTGACTGGTGGGATGTGCCCACGTTTTGTACGTCAAGGGTATTTTAACGTCCGTACTCTTTCGGTAACATGATTTTCGCTAAGCAGCAATCGTGTTTCATTCGATGTGAGGACCAGACTTCCCGTTACAAGGCGAATGCAAGAAATTTTGTAAATGTTCGGTTGCATTGTTCTTCATAGGGATGTTAACCAGTAATAAATAAAATAAAAATTCAAGCTACATAGTCGGACGAGGCACTGGCTCGTGAGGCGGCTTGGCATTACGACTCTCCGCCGTCTTGAGATGCTCATAAGATCCAAGGCTAAAGACTGATGTGCCAGATGACTACAGGAGGCTAAAAACTCAACACCTAGCGTAGGACAGACATACGCCTCTAACGTGGGATTCACCGAGACAGGGAAGGTGTAGCAAAATCGGAATGTCAGGCCGCATTAGTAAAGATCCATCTAAAATGCTTGGGTGACACTGTATGTTTGCCGTTATAGAGGATAAAGTATAATGAGCAGTGTTGTCAGCCCCTGTCTAGAATGCGCCGCGCACTCTACTTCTGCGATATGTCGTGGAGGCCTTTTGAATGGTGTATGGTCTACACAATGACGTAACGTGGCCATCCGAAGGATATGCTAACGTTTTGCCCTTCCCGGACAAGCCTGGTACCAGTTAGCCAAAAGAGAAGGAATGGAAGGTTTGGTCTTCCTGCACTAGCAATTACAATCGTTTACGATTATAACCATCTACGGCCACGGATCTCCCTCGATAGAGAGCCTTCGGGCTCTCTTGTTAAGAGGGATCTCGGGCCGCTTGTCGCAGGGCCACGTGGCGCGTCCCCGGGTGGTGGATAGGGGAATTAAACGCGAACCAAATGCGACCGTGTACTGCCCAGAGACGCAGGTGGGATGCAGGGGATGGACTCCTTGCTCCTGCTGTGTCGGGTCGATGCGTTCCTTGTGCGTGGGAGCGGCATGTTCGTGCACAGTGTGCGTGGATGTGTCCGTGACTGTGCGGATTGTAACTGTGTCGGCTCGGCCAAAAGCTTGCACTCGGTAGACTGGGAGTACATGTAAGGCCTATGTTATACTTCGGCGACGCGTCGCCGACGCTGCGACACGTCAGCGACGGCCCGTCACCGACGTCGGCCGACGCTGACGTCACCAGCGACGTCGCCGACGTCGCCACAGACGCAGCCGACGTCGCCACAGACGCCGCCGACGTCGCCACAGACGCGTGGCTGAGATGCCATTCGGAAGACCGAACGCGTTGGGCTTATTTTCTTACTCCACCTAAATGAACGAGGAAGTAAAGCCAACCCCTCTAAAGCGAGCAAGGTATTAAGTCTGGGAATAGACCGCTACAAGAACGGCGGCTGGACATGTGACTGTGCCTGCAATAGTCCATACATTGCCCTTGTGAGTTACGAAATCGGGCGGAGTAATGTTGCACGGCCAGTGTTGCGAAACACAACCCACTCTTCTCGAGAATCACTGCAATACGCCAGGCTACATCTCATACCTGGAAAATGGAACGTTTTCAAGAAACCATGACAATGAGTGAGGGTGTCTTGCTCTCTGACATGGTTAGAGAGAATTGTGTGTGCGGAGGAGAGCTATCTGATCAGTGAGGAGGGCGCGCTCTGCTTCCCTTTTGACATACATGTGGGACACCTTCATCCGCATTTCTGCGGCAGGTGGGACGGAGTACGTCTGCTAGGGGCCATTCTCTCCACTGGTTAGGACTATTTAATGTGCTCCCTCCAAAGGAGAGATTACTAAAAAAAATTCTCACCCCAATCGCAGATAGGATGTGAGGTAAGAGAAGATAAAGGTTCAAAGATTTAAATATGTGAATCCATATTTCAGGACTGGGTAGTTGAGCCAGTCGCTGTCGGAGAACCACCAGCACAACCTTGTGCAAAGCGCTTGCCTCAGAGGACCAGTTGGGAATGCAACGGAATGATGAATGCTGACATTTAGTAGCTTTTTTTAGTAGGAACACTTTTTTGTCAACATGATCGTTCACAGAAGTAGTACAAGCTAGTTTGCTCCGAAGCAGGCCAAGTCTCGGTCCACCTTTGGGCAAAACGTGAGCCACCTGTGACCCACAAACCGTTCACGCTCTGGTATCAGGTTCACAGGGCGAACAGTCCTGCGAACGCCATCTGACTAAATGGACATGAAGAGTAAAAAAGGCACCATTTGTGCCCGCAAGATGGGCGTTTTTGCACTTTCGATTTCGTAATTCGAGGTCCGCCGAGGATGTTGACAGTGCCGGGAACGAAGAACCCACCCACAAACAAAATACTCCCTCTGAGCGCATTTTTTCCCAGCCTTGAATGAGGCCGGCGACGGCCCGTCGCCGTGCACAGCGCGGCGACCGACCCACGGACGACGTCGCCACCGACGTCGGCGGCGGAAGTATAACACCCCCCTGCGGAGCTCTCGGCGACGTCGTCGGCGACGCTGTGTTGGACGGGCTGCCACGCAGTGCGTAGCTGCCCGCAAAGCACAGCGTCGCCGACGTCGGCCGACGCGTCGCCGAAGTATAACATTGGCCTAAGGCGATTCGAGGCCGCCTTAAGTCTCGCCCCGTCCCTTCGGGCAGTCTGGCTGGCTGCCCGGAGTACCCCGCCCGCACGACAGAGCCTGACTAGCTACCCGTGTTGTATTCCAGTCAAACACAGCAGCACTAAAGGGCCTCATTCCCCTGACCCCGAAAGAGCCCCCATTTCTGCAGCGATGGGAAGGACGAGTACGGAGAGGCTGCTAAAATCTCAGGGCCTAACCAGGCTGCGCAAACTGAGAAGGACTAGGATGACGATCTGTACTTACAACGCCCGCACGCTTGCGTCGGAAGCATCCGTCGAGGACCTGATGATGCAAGCCAGGAAGATCAAGTACGACGTCATCGGACTGACCGAGACGAGAAGACACCACCCCCTACACGCCGCCTACGACTCCGGAGAAGAACTGTTCCTCGGAACATGCGACAGCAGGGGAGTAGGCGGCGTTGGTGTCCTCGTCAACACGCACTTGGCCATGAACATCGATTCGTACGAGTCTCTGACAAGCCGAATCGGACGTCTGCGACTGAAGCGATGTGGTTCCGTGCCAGCTTTGACTGTATTCGTCGCGTATGCCCCAACATCCGACTACGACGACGAAGAGGTCGAAGCCTTCTACGTGGAGCTGGAGAAGTTCTATAAGGAAGATCACACCTTCTACAAGGTGATCGTCGGCGACTTCAACGCCAAAATCGGACCGCGAAGGTCGCCGGAAGAACTCCACATCGGAACCCACGGTTTGGAGTGGAACGAGCAAGGTGAAAGGCTGTCTGAGTTTATCATGTCGACCAAGACCATCCATGGAAACTCGCAGTTCCAGAAGCCTCCCTCCCTACGATGGACCTGGGAATCTCCCGGTGGCCAGTTCCACAACGAGATCGACCACATCATCTTCAACCGTAAATATTGCCTGACCGACGTCTCCGTTGTCCCCAAATTCTACACGGGATCGGACCACCGCCTCCTTCGCGCAAGGTTCCGCTTTTCGCGTCAAGGAGAGAAGACCGCGAAGTTCAAGAAGAGGAGTCCCAGAACGACCATCAACTGGGACCTCTACACCTCTCTTGCCGGCCTTTGGGAAGATGCCGTCATGGACAACGTCGACGAGGAATACGATCGCTTCGTGCACCATCTCCACGATAGTGCTAAGGGAGCCGAGAGCTTGAAGACCACCAAGAGACGTCTGTCTCCGGAAACTCTCGAGCTGATACGCCAGCGTGGAGCAGCACGAGCGTCAGGCAACTACCAACTGACGTCCGAGCTTGCGAAGCTATGCAGAGAGGCGATAAAGGAGGATCTTAAGGAGAGAAGGGCGGAAGTGTTGGCTGAAGCAGCAGAGGCAGGGTTGAGCATCCGCAATGCCCGCCGCAACTTCGCCAACTTCAGGACCAAGATGACCGCTCTCCGACGTCCCGACGGAACCGTCACCTCTTCCAGAAGGACCATGGAGAGGGTCATCCACGACTTCTACTCCGATCTCTTCGATAGCCACGTCCACCTGCCCCCATGCCATCTTCCGCAGGATGGATACGTCGTCCCCTCTGTTCTCCCTTCCGAGATCCGACACGCCATCTCGTCAGTGAAGAAACGTACAGCACCCGGTCCCGACAGGATCAGACCCGAACACCTGAAGAACCTCCCGCCTACGCTCATCAACACCCTGGCGCGGCTCTTCACACGTTACCTGTCGGAGTGCAAGGTTCCATCTCAGTGGAAGACCAGCAGAACCGTCTTGCTGTACAAGAAGGGAGACGTGCACGACATTGGCAACTATCGCCCGATCTGCCTGCTGTCCGCAGTCTACAAGCTGTTCACTCGAGTTATCCTGAATAGGATTAGCAGAACGCTGGACGAAGGACAGCCATGCGAGCAAGCAGGATTTCGGAGAGGATTCAGCACGATCGACCACATACACACCATTACGAAGCTCATCGAAGTGTCGCGAGAGTACAAGCTGCCGCTGTGCCTTACGTTCATCGACCTGAAGAAGGCATTCGACTCCGTCGAAACTGAAGCGGTCATCGAAGCCCTGCTCACTCAGGGCGTTCCTACTCAGTACATCAGAGTCCTTCGAGAGCTGTACAGTGGATTCACGACCAAGATCTCACCATTCTACAACGACGTAGTCGTCGACGTGAAGAGAGGGGTTTGGCAAGGGGATACCATATCCCCGAAGCTCTTCAGCGCCACTCTCGAAAACGTCATGCGCGAACTAGAATGGGAAGACATGGGAGTGAAGGTCGACGGCCGGCAACTACATCATCTTCGCTTCGCTGACGACATCGTGCTCATAACGCCGAGCATCAGCCAGGCGGAGCGAATGCTGGCCGACTTCGATCGTGTATGTGGGAACGTTGGACTGCAGCTGAATCTTACGAAGACGATGTTCATGAGGAACGGATGGGTTTCTGATGCCCCATTCTCGCTCAACGGAACGAACATCTCCGAATGCTCCAGCTATGTGTATCTTTGTCGCGAAGTCAACATGGCCAACGACCTAGCACCAGAGCTGAGCAGGAGGAAAAGAGCGGCTTGGGGAGCTTTCAAGAGCGTCGAAGAAGTCGCGAAGAAGACGAAGAACGTCCGACTCCGTGCCCACCTATTCGACTCCACTGTTCTTCCTGCCCTAACATACGCCTCAGAGACCTGGGCTATACGAAAGCAGGATGAACACGCGATCAGCGTCGCGCAGCGTGGAATCGAGAGGACGATGCTCGGAGTGAAACGACTCACGCAAGTGAGAGAAGGCCTCCGGAGTTCCGAGCTTCGCCGACGCTCGAAAATCAGAGACGCTGTCGCGTGGGCCAAGTTGTCGAAAATTAGGTGGGCCGGCCACATAATGCGCTTCGCAGACACCCGCTGGACGAGAGCCATCACCGACTGGATTCCGCGGGATGTCAAAAGAACACCAGGACGCCCACCAACGCGTTGGTCGGACTTCTTCGTGAAAGCCCTGAACGACCGATATGACGCTCTTCGTGTCCCTCGAGCGAGGAGGGTCCATTGGACCACTCTGGCACGCGACAGGGACGAATGGAGACGCTGCTGGCACCCGCTCGAGCAATTCGATGATCAACGGGACGACAGGTGATACAGGTGAACCATCTACGGACCACTGCGATTTCATGACCTTGCTTATTTCCTCATCTCCCAGCCAAAAAACAAAAGTTGCTTATCGCCGCTGCGTGATCCAGTGCTAAAAAGCAAAACGTGTCAGAAAGAGCTTTCCTCATCTCTGCTGGTTGTGATTAACGATGCCTTGACCTGGTTGTTGTGTCAGTAATCAACTGAGCAATAGCAAATCTCGGTGCAACTCCAGGAAGGGACAATGATCACTCCAATTTTCCAGAACAAATTCCACGGTTTAAGGGAGCTTGGGGGTTATATCATGCAAATAAAGGGCTAAGAGAAGGAACGGAAGAAAGCTGAGGCGCAAAAACCAAAGCCAAAACATAAGACAAAAGCTCACCGCATTCTACGGTTCCCTGAAATGCAAGCGTTCCTCAGCGAAAAGGGGAGATCTGATCCTTATGCCGGGATACTTGGCAATAAATAGTTTGCGAGCGACTGAAGCCGTGCCAGGCTGGTCACGACAACCCATCTGGATTCACTAAGGGACACTGCCATCCACGAAAACAACAAGTGATGAAGGACCGAATGGCCTAATTTCGCAGGCTTTTAACGCTCTGTTCTAACAGCGCATATCGGTTCGAAAACAGACTAATGGCCGAAACTTAAGGGGCTTCGTCCTCTTCGCTTTCACCAAACACTTTGGTATGCTTTTTTATGTTTTTCTTGATCCTAGGGCGGCTTTTATAGAAGATAAAAGTTCTTATATGGATGTTCAGATGCGATTAAAACTCTTGCGCCAGGCGGGACTCGAACCCGCACCTTTTGCTTTCCGGGCAGCGATGCTACGCCTGCCTCCACCTTCCATATAGGAACTTTGATGTGCATTGAGCACTCAGTATGGCATACGTACGTAATTATAACCATCATTTCCTTCGAGATATCGACGCGAATTGGATCAGACGGCAAAAGAACCGTGTTCGACTATGTCCGACTTACGCCCATTTCCATATCTGTGAGGCGAATGAACTGGTATCGGGACCATCCAAAAAAGGATAAAGGTCGGCCTCGCAAGTCGGCGAGACCGACCTTTATATATTTGGTATAGCCGTGCTGCTAATTTAAATTTTCACCATATCAACAAAAAGAGATGAGCGTGAGCATCCATGACAAATTCTTGATCTGTTTCAATCGAGCCGATCCGTCCTTTTACCGACTACTAACAGGCCACTAATAACAAATGACAGGAGAACATGCGCCTTTTGTCAACTGCTCCAATCCGTGTCAATCTCTCGGAAGAAATGGATTGGTTATAGTGAGATCTGACCTATAATACTTAAAACTTAATCCAAGTGGATTTTATCAAATCCGTAACCTTCGGCAGAAACTCCTTCAATTGATTTTGGGTACGCATATTAAGGCATTCAGTAAATACTACGTATCGTTGCTCCCATACGAAAATGAGGAAATATTTCCGATTAGAATATTTGCCAACGCTCGACAAGGCTACTTCGAAACAACGGCGCAGTTCAGGGTGACACAATAGCCAGGCAGGCTGATAGAGCCTCCATTTTTCTTGTATTGAAGACGATTCAATTAGAACTTTGGTTTCTTTGTTCTCCCTCACCAAGCTTAAGCATTAGTGCATCCCCAATCGATAGCTTCATAACCGGCTCGTACAAGAAGCAAACAGAATGCAAAAATCTCTCCGGACGGCTGGCTGCGTCACTGCACTCAACAGCGCACCAACAATGTGCTGAATACGAGGGCCTACGTACCTTCCAGCAAACTGTGGCACCAGCACGCACAGCTCTCCGCAGGTGGTGATCGCCTGCGGCAGTCGAGCGGCGTCTTCTCCGGCCGAGAAGCGAAGCTTCCGATTGAACAGCTCGTCGGCGTCCGGCTGAAAGAGAGTTATTCTTAGCAGAGAAGTTGAAAACGGCAATGGTATGCTCCGAATGGAAAGCACGTCATGTTTCATAGGGAAACAATGGGCATCACCACACATCAAGGCAAGGTGAGGATAGAAATCAGCCGTTGTTTATAGAAATGTGTATAAATCGACTACATAGAACTTCCCCCAACTAACGCGAAGCTCTCATTCTCCTCCCTCTTTCGTTTCGTCTCTATCTCTTATATACCACTGCTTGCGTACTTTTTCTCAAAAAAAGAGGCAACGCAAGCGTGAAGTAGAACCAGCACAACTGGATCCCATCCTACCTGGAAGTTGCGCAGATACTCCAGCCCCTCAGCAAAAGTGTTCTTCAGCCGGACCAACTCGCTGTCCTCAAGCGAACATTCACCCTGAAGTAACGTCGCTTCAAAAAAGTGCTTAGATAAAGACGCCATGCACCCAGACCTTGATGGCAGCGTCGAGCCTCGCGACAGCTTCACTCATATTCGACGACTCGATCTCGAGCACATCGCGAAGGTTGCTCATCAGACGGCTTTCGGTCGCTTGAAACGTCTCAATCTCACTGAGGAAAGCATCCTCGCGTTTCTTCAGGTCCCGCTGATGTCTGAAACGTTGACGCGGATGACCACGAGCGCGAAGCACACCGTCAGCTGACAGCTGTGAACGCAATCGCTTATCGCCGACTACCTGTGAAAGTACTCTTTCACTTCGTCCTTCGTTGTCTCGCAGTTCATGCTGAGCAGCTCCAGTCCCTTGGAAAGACCATCGGACGCTTCGATGATACGATTCGAGAGTCGGCGCACCTTAAAAATTTTCTAGGCTTACTCGCCCTCCATTGTTTCGTCATTATCACAAAAAAGTCGAAGAAAAGCTCACAATCAGCACATCTTAATGGGCTCCATTCATATAAAAGATTTGGCCGCATGAGACAATAACTTGCAACCGAGTGCTCTGATCCAATCAATATGTACATATTTGTCAGTCATCCAACCAACTACTACACGCCTGTACATAGATCTCACTCAGTATAAAAGGAAAGGAAGGAATCACCACTTTTAGGGGCCAGTGAGCACCAGAGCTTCAACTTTGGTCACTAAAAGTTAGTCTCGCACCTCAACGTCAACGAAGCTCTAATGCTATTGTTTTCTAATGATTTGAGCAATGAGCAAAAGCCGGTCGTAACCGTGTTCACAAACAAACGCCCACAGCACTAATCGAACTATGGCCAACCACTGGCGGCTATCAGTTTCTTCAGAAATGCTGACTACTCTTAACAGGGCTAGATGCTTGGAATGCTTCAAATTTCAATCAGCCAGCTGCACTATGTATGTATCCATATAGTCCTCCTATTAAAGTCTGTGAGCTGCGTTTTGTAAACGTTCTTGGAGGGTAAAGAGAGAAAGAAATGGCAATCTGCTTGTAAGCCGGTAAAATCGGAAGCATCCATAATTAGCAGTTGACATTTCTATTTACAAGGCCTACACCATAGCTGCCGAGCAATGCGGCTTCTTCTAATGCGCTAAAGATTTGAAGAAAAAATGTAGGAAAAACGCATCCTCCAAATTCATTTTGGGGCTTTATTCAAAGCAAAAGATTTTGTAGAATTTTTAAAAACTAAAAAGAAAACTAAAAACAGGCTTTGTAAAATTTGAACCTAGTTGATCTGACGCATACTTTTGGCGACGCTCAGGAAAGCGTGATGACAGTGACAGTGTTTATTTCATAATAAAGGCCCTATCAAATTAGAGAGGCACCCGTAATGCATATCAACACCTTTAGCAGCGTCGTTGAAGATAGGAAGGAATATGATCCGAAAGGCACCATATTTGCTTCATTCCATCCTCATATAGCTTTCGTTATACTTGAGGTAACCGCCAATACTTGACGAGCATGTGAGTAGGTGTCCGGCCCAAGGCTTTGTCCATGCTCACCCTAATGAAACGGCATGCTAAAAGCGCTAAAGCCATAGTCTTCACAAATCGCTACGTTAAGCAGGCCGAGGGCGAAGGTCAACTTTCTACTTCCTATTTATCTCTATGAGCCCAGAACCGTAACGCCATTTGTTCGAAGTTAGGTCTAAGCAAGATTCATCAGCATCATTTCTGGTTTGCTGCAAATCGCAAGCGGCTACCTGATTTAGAAGCCTAGCCAGATCTCTCTTCAGCATGTCCATATGTGTCTGGCGGCACTCCTTGCAGGCTTTTCGTTCGCAATGAGCGCAGACCTCGCAGTCCGCCTTCTCGTCGCAGACCTTGCATCGTTCGAGATTGTACCTGAAGTAGCTTGCTCGTTCCCTGACAAAACTAAATGAGGAAGTCGCAAGGACTGAGACAGTCAACAGCCTGTGTTGACGAGCACGCGGTCCTCGAAGCGAGCTCGAAGGCTGCAGGAAAACAATGGGCGGCGGTCAGGGCCTGTCGCGGTCATAGGCCAGCGATCACCCTATATCCTCTTGAACATCTCGTGCGAACACGTGGGCTAAGAAGGATTTCTGCTGGCTATGGTGACTGCCCACTACGGAAAGGAATAGCACCTGCCGTATAGGCGAAAGTGTAAAAAATTGTCGAAGACCAGCACAAAACGAAAACGACAGCCGTTGGATAAATGACATCTGAAGGGTGGGACGACCACTCGCAAAGAGCAAACTGGACGCGCCAGTCGAGCACAATGAGGCCGTAAATGAAGAGCGTTAAGGTGGATAGAGACGTTTCCAGCAGCAAAGGGTGGAAGCACCTTCCCTCGCACCAGCCCCCCCCCCCCCTCATTCAATTCTCAGGGTCACCAACAGCGTTCATTTCAGGGCGGTAGAGAGGCAATACTGAGCGCCAACGCCAAAAACCAATAGCAGAGGACTCCTGCTGCTGTAGTGATGCTCACAGCAGCTAAATACATCTGTCAGTTTTCCGAATACTTTGGAACGGTTTGTTATCTTCAACACAAACCGAACCTCCGAACATATATGGAACTTGTTCAAGATCTTGAAAACAAATGAACCTCTCATTCTCTTAAGCGCCCACCATTGCTGGATGGAATCCATCATAGGGTTTTCAGCCTCTTTCATAAGAAATACATCAGCCCTCTTGACAGTGTTGAAAACAGCTGCACACCTAGACCACCTATTATGAGGTGCTGTAACATGGGCTACACAATATTCATGGAGAGGCAAGCAGATCGATGAAAACGAACACCAGCTTAAAATAAGATCGGTCATACGTAAGTCGTCTATTCCACAGCAATGGGTTCGATTGTTCGCTATCAGTCGTAGTCTTCTGTTTAATTCCTTCCATTATTTCAGCTTTCACGCTTCACGCGTGCAATTCTTTTGCAATTCTCGCCTTGAAATAGATAAATCAATATCGATACGGATACACATGTTGAGGGACGATAAAAAGAAACAGTATAAATGACGTCTTACACAAGACCTCCTGAAACTCGTATTCAGGTTAAACTGGGGCTTAGGACGAAGCTTTTAGAAATAAATGGATTGCTTCCAGAAGTTTAAGGTTTCCCGGCTTGGATTCCTTGGGTTGTGATACTCATACGACGAGATGTTTAGATTCTGAAAGTCGTCGTTTGGGTTAAAGAACTTTTCTCTGAGTGGAGATATCTTGAGTAGTTTGAAAACAGTGGTGGAAATCCGTTATTACTTTTTGACCAACCAAACGCTTCATCCCATTTCGGGTCAAGAGAAATTATGGAAAATTAGTCCGCACGTCTTTTAATTTTGTGGACTAGCAATTTGTGCAAAATAACTTTCCAATAAACACAACTTGTTCGACGTATTCTATTCAACCGTAGCGGCTAAAGCACTGTCACTTTTACCTGTCATACCTTCGTACTTCAACCGCTCCAAATTCTCCATATTCTCTCGAACCTTAATGTGCGATGTCTTCTATTGTTCCGAAGAAAGCAGCTGATTTTAAGCACTAAGAAAGGAAAGAAACAAAAATTCAACCTGTCGTCCCGCTCTTGCGCGCCACTATAAATCAGGGCACAAATCGAAAGGGTATAAACTAGCTTGTATGTGTCAATAACTTCGTCCTTAAACGATTTTCAGAGTAATCAGAACTCAAAACACTGGGTTTTCCATCTGCTGACCACTAGGAATGTATGTGTAGGCCAAATACACACCCAAATAGCCTCTGCGACACCCCGTAGAGGAAGAATGCGTGGCGCATCCCAGAAGGGATGGATTAACGCCGCCCTTTATCATTTTTCCTTTATGATCAGAACAGTGCCAGGGTTTCTATCGGCAGTGAAAGGCCCAACGTAAGTTGATTACTCTAGCTCGCCTTCCAGCAGAAGGTGGATTGGCATTATGGTGACCTTCGAAGCTCCTACAACAAACCATCCTTCCGACCCTTCAGAGTTTTTGATGCATCGTTGACGACAGACAGGTAGGAAACCCTACTTTCTCTGAGCTTTTACACAGCAGCACCGAAGTCAGAAACGATGCTAAGCACTCATAGTAAACGGGGTTCTCAAAGCCTTCAGCGTCTTGGTTTTCAAGAATGGGCACGTTGCCTATACATAGGTTGTGTTTTTCGTTTAAACGTATAGTTCCTCGAAGAAAGCTCCCATCTGTCTCTGTCACACATTTTTGCCCTCCACGTTTAATCCAGTTTGGTACACTGACTTTTTGCAAAAGTAAATGTCAGTTTTGAAGTAAATGAAGGCCGGAACAGCATCCAGTCGACTAGCTCGGTTTTTAAAGGTTCCTTGTCCCAACATGCAGGATATCACACCCCCGACTCTCGTGCCCACTTGGTGGATAAAACGCTTTTATGGACCGTACGCACCATCAAATCGCCTACAACATGAAGGCGGTGTACGGCGGATACGAGCAAAGGAAGCCCCAGGACATATGGCCCATAGTGCGTAGTGCGCTCAGTGATGACGGGATTTGATGGCAGGAATCTCTCCTCGATATCTCCAGCGGGAGGTGCTTTGTCAACAGTGCTGCGCCCGCGAACGCCCTCGCAAGTGCTTCAGACGTCATCGGCCGAGCACAGAACACTCCCTAAGGGCCCCTTGTCTGCAGGTACTCGCCGTCCCAGCAAGCCTTCAGGGCTTGTCGAAATACGATCAGCCGGCAGTGAAGCCAGCTCTTCGGAAATCCACAGCAGCAATGGAACAGTTGTTCGGTGACGGAGCATGTGGGGGCATTCGCCGAGGCGACATGGTGTCTGAGTCACCCCAGTGCGGCTTCCGACTTGGCTATCCTCACGTACCTTCGGATATATTCCTCAATCTCAGCGGCCGATTCCGGCGTGGCTTGCAGATGAATCTCCAAAAAGCCCATGAGCGTGTAGTTTGGCTGGAAGTGAAAATGGAAGCAGTTCATTACAAATGCACAACAATGGATTCGGAGAGAAACAGGCAGCTAGAAAGTACCTGGAAGGATTTCACACCATCGTACGGGATCGAGTGTTCCGCTCGACATTCCGGACACTTCAGAGTCCGGTGCAGGGAGTCTGCACACGACTCCAGACAAGGGTAGCAGAACGAGTGCTGACAGGGGAGAAGCTTCGGTTGCCTGAAACAGAAGCGCTTACTGTGTCCCTCCATGGTAAGTTGATGTCTAAGTAGATTTCTATGCATTTCGCGCCATGGAAATGGTATGAGGGAACATCAGCGTTCCATCTACAAATTTGGTTTAGCGAAATTTGACAGGTGGAGGACGTAAGCTTCATTTAACTAAACGTTCAAGTTCATTGTGACGACGATGTAACGATATAGGAGATGTTTCGAGCGTTTCGGCGTTGGAACCAGTTTTCAAGAACATTGGTTATGACGTCTCTAGTCAAAATAGCTGCTACAAAAAACAGCTTCCAAAATGTAATTTCAGTCACAGGCGCGTGTAGCGCAAATGGACTAAAATCGACTCCATGTTCGGGCCCACGCGACAGCGCCGAGCGAGCCAGCCAAGCTCTCCTCCTTTCGGGTTCAATGAACTGATGACCAGATTTGTCCGAAACGCTGCTCGCGCACGCAAGCGCAACTCTCTCCGTAGATCTGTGGGCCAAATACTCCTTTAGGGGTGACGTCCGCAGAATCTGAACATGAGGTGCACCCCACAACGGATTCAATGGTGCTGACCTCCACCGTTTATCGTTCTTCAATGCCAATCCTAAGTCGTTTGCGTCCCGTCGACAATATCTGTTTTTGTAATTAACTCGATCGCACTCGTTGAGTAGAGCGAATTCAGACTGTCTAACTCACTCATGGCGCAGAAAAGCGGGTATCTTCAAGGGAGGGCTAAATCGGATACTCTTGTAATCGTTTCTCTACACTACCCGTTCTTACCGCAATGAATAAGAATGCTTTTCTCTCAACTAGGTAGAAAGATAGAAATCAGCTCATGCAATCCACCCTTAGCAGATATCCAAGCGACTGTTTCTGCTACAACGAAATTTCCAATCTCATAGGTACACGTAGACGCCTTTTAAGGATTATATATGAATATTTTCAACCGCGCCAAATTCTCCGCTCCTCTCACCATCGTTATTTCTCGACGGCAACTACTCAAGTCGTCCTGCCTAGAACCAACCAACTGCTATGACATTCTGATACTCTCTGTGCTACGCTTTCAAGAATTAGAGAATTATAGAGAACCTTTGAGTCGTGTACAAAGAATGTTAAATGCTGGTTCACTGCTGCACTTCACCCTGTCGTAGTGAGCCTTTGTTCAGTTTTTCTGGTCCCCCTCATCCTAGAAACAAATGACGTTGGCAAAGGTTTACTGCATTTATGATTCATCTGGATCTATTTTTGCTCCAGAAAGTGACTGAGCCACTTGCCCATTCGTAATCTCGCCTCACTTCCCACACACACACACCCGCACACAGACCTACGGTGCTTCGACTCCTGGATTTATATGTCGCAGAGGTTTTTGAACCACCACTGACGGCTTTGGAACGTTTACAAAAGAAAGGTGGGCCCACCGTTCTAGTTCGGTAACCACTACATGCTCAGTAACTCTCCGATCGACTAGTGCACTACTAAAAGTTTTTTGGTTAAGCTGTCCGACCCAGTCAATTCAAACTTTGCTGGGTGTTTGGCTAGAGATTTTAGCATTTCAACTGCTTTGAAACTGGCCCCGCATACGAGGCGGCGTTTAACAGGAACAAAAACTCTTGAGCTGTTCGAGTCAGCCGTAGTCTTCAGACAACAGTTAAGCACGGGCTAGAAAGGGTAGAGAAGACCCTAGCATGTATCTACACCATCTTTAGGCTAGACATGTGTTCATCACGCCCATAGTGCGCTATTTTGCTGAAATAGCTAAGATGTCAAGTTGTTGCGCATCAGCTATTTTCCGTCTAGTAGTAAGCAGACCAGCAGAAGATTTTTTGACTACTGCGCCTGTCAGTTTTTTAATAGCCGACAGTGTGCGCGCCATCGAATGCCTGCCGGTGTTGGTGTAACGGAATACGCGCCTCGCGGGTGTAAAGCAAAGAAACCATCATCGAATCGACGACACACGAACGTAAAGAGGCAAAGCTGTACAGCCGAAAGCAGAGGCGAGCTACTGACCGGTATAGCAACGGAAAAGTGCTACGGTGAGGACAGAGGAGGAGCGCAGAAGCTCGACTCACTTGTAACGGTCGAGACAGATCGGGCACGTCAGCAGCTGCTCGATCTTCTCGAGCGGGTTGACGAACTCGGCCGGACGAGAAGTTGGCGCCTGAGCAACGAGCTGTCGCACCTTGGCGCGAGCCTCAGCCACGTCTTCACCAGCATCCATGCCGACTGGCTCGAGTTCGCCGGTGGGCCGCAGCCGCCCGCAGCAGCCGCCAGCCTCGCCTCCCCGCGTCAACATTTTCGACGCTCCTGTGTCCTCCCTCCGACCCCGTTCCACTCTCCCGCACCCCGATCCCCCCTGGGTCTGCCGAACTTCGCGAGCTGCATCCCCTCTTCACACCAGCCCACTGTTCAGCCCGCTCCGTGATGCACTCACGCACGAACCTGATCCGCGAGATCTCGACCGAGCACTGGGTGTTTGCCCTTCACGTGCCTTGTGCATCACTTCCCGAGCTCGACCTTGTTGGCTGTGGGGTAGTTCAGCTAAGGTAGTTGCCACCACAGGCAGAGGGATCTCTGAAACGGCATTTGAGCGCCTTAGACCAGAAACTACAAACTAAGATTCTAGGCTTCCAAGCCGCTGCAATTTCTCCATTTCTGCTGTTGCTAAAGAAAGTTGCTAAAGAAAACGAAATCAACACTTGTGTAGCACCGGAACCTGCACTACGTTGCTATACTCAGCGGTACCCAACCGCAAGAGAAAAGGTTTCCCAAGAGGATGACATTTGCGAAACCGTTACATCAGTCGGCATCATAGCCGTGATTGAATGAATATGAGGACCGGACGTCCGAGGATCCGGAGGCGATAAATCAAGACAATGTGCACGCAGTGTAACTGTCGCTGCATTTGGGACACTGCTTTTTACAATGGGCTGCTAAGTTTTTATGTGATCGCTATTCAATTTTGCAGTAGAGCTATTCATTCGGTACCAAATAGTTACCTTTGCTCAAAGGAATTGAAGCTTACCTCAACATGAAAAACGATTAAGGACGGAGTTAATCAAACCATTTTGGGATGGGCCACGCATTCTATAATACTTCTACATGTTGTTGTGCAAGAAATTGGAATGCGTATTTGGCCCATTCAGTGATTTGCGGTGGGTGGCCGATGGACGCATCAATATTTTATCCTTCTATACGAGTCTGGTATCAATTGACCGACTCCTAAGGAATGACATGGTAGGTCTGGATGGAAATCCTAACCAAACCTGGAATCGGACACACGCTACAGCTGGCACCTCCATTAATGCTAGCGGTCTACCTCAGTGTCGAAGAAGAAACGTGGAGGTCATAATATTGGACTACGGGTGGACAGAATTCTGTCTTCGATTTCCTGACAACTTCGGCGTAGGCATTTAGGCATTTTTTCTGATCTCTGCCTCCTTAAAATTTGGCAAAACTGTTCAGAAATCAGAAGCTCACACTGCACAGGATCAAATATCGGGAATCGCTTCTATCATTGAGTGCATGTTGCGCCACAGATTGCGGTGATCATTCAGATTATATAAGAGCTTGATTTTTACCATGAGCTTCATTAAAAGTGAGAACTAATGAAAGTTGGGATGATACTAATTTGAAGATGAAGCGTGTTCATATATCTGTTCACACAGTGTCCCAAACGTAGATTTCGCTTAAATTGCTATAAAATCTGTGAGAATGGAGAGCAGTCTACCGACGAAAACATCCGAATTGGCTTTCGAGAGCGCACCATAGTGGGAAGAAGGTGACTTCTCTGCAAAACATACGAGAGTTGTGCACAAAACCACGGTCTTGTTTGAAAAGGAAGAGAAAGGAAGCATGAGGCCTTCAGAACTGGATCTTCAGCGATTAGGCTGGTGAACGAATGAATGCAATACAAGAGCACCTGGCACTAAAATTCACCAAAGATAAGCGGGCCGACATCATACCGAATTCTGTGCCTCGTATGTGTCTGGCTCTTCTCCATTATCAGGAAGCTATCAGCTGGTCAGAAAGATTATTAAACTGTGCGGCGAGTAAATAACTGCAAAGCATCGGCTAGCAGCTGCATCATTTCACGTCGAATTTGACTCTTTTCAAATCAAATTCGACAGTCTTCTAAGCCTAAAATTTTGAAATCAAAGCGAACTCTTCCAAATCAAAATGAGCAATTTCTACAATAAATTTATTACTCTCCAAAAAGCTTAGAATAATGTCTTGTTCATGGGAATTTTTAGAGTTTGAAGTTTTAACTCACCTCCCTATAAATGAACACGTTGTTAGAAATCTCATAAAAAGAATATTTTTTGCGAATGACTACATCTCACTACACATACACACTCTTGTTTGCTTGTAAACGCTTACTTATTTGTGAATTTATTTTGTGTGAAGTAACAGTTATGTCACGTGAGATAGTTTGTAATTGATTCGCTTCGCATGTGCTGTGCAGAACTGCCACATTCCTTCGAAGTTAACATTTTAGCTGACCTGTAGTTTGAAGCATGTGTTATATATAAATGCATAGATAACATACTATGATACCACCAGGTGGGTCATATACATGAGAAGCTGGGTTTTGCAAAAGTGCAAAACAAACGCAGTCCCCGGGATCCAAACCTCCAAGCCCTCGCTAGCGATTTTAAGCCGCTTCCTAGTATGCCATCTGATAGTTAGTGCTCAATTTCCGTCGTCCCTAACTCTGCGCAGAGTTGTATTGGGGCCGAGATACCTGCAGTTTGTTACATTACAGGGAGAGGCGATTCTGCCCATATACAACTTTTCGACCGTTCCAGCTTACCGTTGAGATAGTCTCCTGGTTAGTAGGTTTGTGCTGGCATCGCATCGGCAAGGCATCTTAAAATGTAGGTTAGACTTGCAGATCCCGGGATTCCCTCTCCTCCCTAGTCCTTTGCGAAACCGTTTTGCATAAATGTTTTAAGAACATCTACGGGCTATGTACAATACCGCTCAAATTCTTTGAAAGAAAGATGCTTTGCGACGGATTAATCCGTCACAAAGCGTCGCCTCGCCATAACTTCCTTTAAATCTACTCCTGTAGATTCCAGCTGACACCATTCGAACCGCCTCATCACTGCGCATTCGATGCTTCCAAGCGGCGCTCAGTTCGACGAACTGTGACCTAGTTATGGAGCATTTTCGTCTGGAGAGCCCCAATTGATTTATGACCTCTCTAAAAGTGCCATTGGCGCCTACCTCGTTCACTCCACCAGCCGATTTTTCATCGAAAACAACGGAATCTCCATTTCTCTCAAAAGATCTGAATTCATCTTGCTGTGACTATCATAGTGACACTAAACACTACTTAATTTGGACGATTTCGATCTGATCGCATATTTAGTCCAATTGCTCGCAATGCCCACGTTCAAGACGTCCTTTCTCACTAACTACCCTCTCTCTTGCAAGCATCTTCCAACGATGTGTTAGCTGAGAAAAGCACCTTTCTCAACCGATAAGAGTTTTAGGAGGTCAAAAGCGACCTCTTCAATATGCCCCCAAAAACGCAGTTTTTCATTCACTTCAAGGGATTCTCCCATTTTAAATTGGTTGTAGAATGTACAGTGAAGCAGCGAAAGAGCTCCAACTTCTTTACTTGGACGCTAGTGTGATCAGTATTCCAAAGCTAGCAATAGATAAGAGGGGCATTCTCCAAATCGATCATTTCTTGGCCTCTACTGCCACCAAAATTTGGCATTTTCTCTCGTCTTCTCCAATTAGTCTTTGGGTAGTTCTTGGATGGGAAAATTGTTTGGTTAGCGGTTTTGGCCGCGTCAACACCTTCTCAGCAAGATAATATGGCTCAGATAGGAGTTGGTCGATATTTCACCCTTTCCACACACTGCCGGTTCTGAGAGTGGACCTGAACACGGCGTGAGCCCAGTGCTCGGCGGCCGAGTAGCGGGCGACCTCTGCTCGGCTCGCACCTCGATGCGATACCCAGTGGCAGTGCATTACCCCATTGAAGTGGCAATAAAAGCAACACCGGTCGAACAATTGAGATTTGTCTCGGGCGTGTATGTTTAACGGTTAACGATTTAACGATTTTAACAAAAATTAAAGACACCTTCCGAAAATTTTGCTTAACAAATTAACAGATTTTGCCAAATTTTTAGCAGACCTTTTGAGATTTGCATTGATTTGAAGACCCATCAACAAATCTGCTGTTCTGAATATAAACAATAATATATGAGAAAAAATTTCTGGAAAGACCACAAAATGGAAATTGCTGCTCAAAACAATTCGTTTGGGTTAAAAAGCATTGAGCTTGAAAGGAGGCACTACACTTAACGCTGAGCACTCGTCCTTGCTTCACCATTCCCTTCCGAACTTGCTCGAGAACCATTACTTATTATGGTGCAATGATCAAAATCTCAGGCAAATCTAAGAAAGCGATGGAGTTGAAATCGAAATATCAATCAAATATCAATTATCAGCGTTCTAATTATTATTCATTCAGATGGACATTTTATTTTTAGTCCCTTTAGATGTTTTGGTTCCTTACTGCAGTCTTCTTATATTTAAGCTTCTGAATCGATGCGAAACACTAAACTTTATCAATTGCAGCGCATATTGATTTATTGTCTTTATTTGTCTCGTCAGTGTTCAGTGTTAAGTTTATTGCGTTGTGTTTGTTTGAGTTCATACGGAATTTGCGTGTTTATGTTCCTGTTGTAGCGCCCTTATGGTGCATCTATAAATAAATAAATGAATAAATATACTATTTTCACGTTAAACTAGATACCTATGAAATTAAACTTTGAAATCGACTCTCGACAGTCTTGGGAAGTGAAAATTCAGTCTAACGCTGTCGAGATTCCACTAAACACACTCTAAGAAAGCTAAATCAGATTGTCAATTAATTAATTAATCAGATTGTCAGTCACTTAATCAAAAC